>OX941083.1:147976215-148576215 GCA_954870635.1 Arctium minus | reverse complement strand
AAACTTTTATTCCAAATAGTTGTACTTCAGACAGTTTTATTTTGAAAAGTAATTCTTTTGATGAACATGAACGTAAGATTTGTTCCGATAAATCTAAGTTTATGAATTTTGCTCAAAAGAATCTCTATTGCAAACACTGTTGGGATAACTCATTCAAATACTATTCCCCTCCTAAGTCCAAAAAGAGCAAAAGAAACGCTAAACTAAACCTTAACTCCAATTCTACTTCTAATTCTTCCACACAACCCAAAGTGTTTCGAGCTCAGGTTGTCAATCCTAAATCTAAGAGGCACTTTCAGGAATTAAATGTTAAGATGGTTTGGAAATGGGTTCCAAAACCCCGTTATGAATGAAGAGTTAAAGTTAAACCTGCTGATATTCCTGAATTGCGTGAAGCTAACCGCGAAGGACCCATTTTGATATGGGTACCTAAGCAAAACTAATTGTCTCTTTTGTAGGCCTTTCGACTGTGGGTGATAGATTTCGGATGTTCACGCCACATGACGGGATTCAAGCACCTCTTGCATAACTATGTTGAGGAGCCTGCCGGAGCAGTTAGGTTTGCAAATTCTGAAGTAGAAGGACACGTCAGAGGATATGGAATGCTCGATAATGGTGTTGTGAAGATTCAAAGAGTGTTATATGTTGAAGGACTTGATCACAATCTGTTTAGTACCAGTCACTTCTGTAACATGAAATATCAAGTCCGCTTCACAACCACTTATTGCTATCTAGAGGATCCCGATGGTTATGAAGTTTTCAAAGTTGAGCGCCATGGAAATCTATACTATGTAGATTTTCCTACACTATCTGCCACACGTCCAGTATGTCTACTAGCCAAATCAACTAAAGCACAATCGTGGACGTGGCATCGCCGCTTGTCTCATCAGAATTTCCGATCCATATCTAAGCTACAGAGACAAAGTCTGGTCAAAGGTCTACCAGAAATGAGGTTCGAAAAAGACTCACTATGTTCCGCATGTGAGTTGGGCAAAATGAAGCGAAGCTCCTTCAAGTCCCAAGTTGAATCATCGACCTCATCTGCACTGGAACTCCTTCACATGGACCTTTGTGGCCCAATGCAAACATCATATATCAACGGCAAGAAGTATGTTTTAGTAATGATAGATGACTATTCAAGGTATACATGGCTCGAGTTTCTTCGCAACAAGTCAGATGCGCCAGAGTTGATTATCGCTTTTATCAAGCGCATCCAAGTACGTCTTCAATTGCCGATCCGAACCATTCACAGTGATAACGGCACGGAGTTCAAGAATGACACCTTGCAGAGCTATCTCATCTTTGTGGGCATTTCACATAACTTATCTGCAGCCTACACTCTACAGTAAAACGACATTGTTGAACGGAAGAACCGCACTCTTGTTGAAGCAGCTCGTACGATGCTAGCATATTCTGAACTACCCATGTACCTTTGGGCCGAGGCAGTCGCTACAACATGTTTTACTCAGAACCGTACCATTGTGGTCAAGCGCTTTAATAAAACAACATGTGAGTTAATCAACAAACGTAAACCTAACATCAAATTCCTTCGTGTTTTTGGTTGCAGGTGTTACATTCTGCGAGAGCGTCAAGGTCTATCCAAGTTTGATAAGAAAGCGGATGAAGGATATCTTGTTGGATACTCTCTGACATCCAAGGCTTATCGAATTTACATTATTCGAACAAAGACGGTTGTTGAGAGCATGAATGTCTTATTTGATGAGAATTATACGAGGACTTCTGGACACAACAGTTCAGAACTCGGACTTCAGAACAAAGCTTCTATTCACCCCGGAATAGAACCAGTGTCTAAAGGATCTACTACTTCTAACTCTAACTCTACTTCATCTGAGTTAGATTTACTGTTTATTGATGCCTTCGATGATATTTATGCAGATTTTGACAAAGGCATGTCTACATCAACAACAAGCTCGGAGGTCCCTGCTATTTCTGAAGATATGTCTGGACCTTCCGAAGCTGTCACTGCTACTGCATCTCCATCAGGTACAACCAAACCATTAGTTTATGAATCTACTAATGCTAAATCTGTCTCTGCAGATAATTCTTCTGGAAATGAAGTCACGAGTACTTCAGCTACTACTCCCGAAGCTTCAGTATCAGAAACACCAGTACAAGATGTCCCGAGTACATCTATGGAGCTACCTGTCGTGCATGATGAGAACGATGCATCAAATACGCAACAAATAGTTGAATCCTTACCAAGCACACATCGTTGGACTAAGGATCATCCCCTGCATAACGTGATAGGTGACGTACAATCTGGTGTCACGACACGGTCTGCATCAGCAAATTTCTGCATGTTTTCAAGCTTCCTTAGTTCCTTAGAACCAAAGAAAGAATCAGAAGCTCTACGTGATCCCTTCTGGATTTCTGCTATGCAAGACGAGCTTCTACAATTTGAACGGAACAAGGTATGGCGCTTGATCCCACTATCTAAAGGTAAATCTGTTATTGGAACTAAGTGGGTATTCAGAAACAAGAAAGACGAGGCTGGAATAGTTGTGAGAAACAAAGCTCGATTGGTTGCAAAAGGGTACTGTCAACAGGAGGGTATTTACTATGATGAAACATTCGCCCCTGTTGCAAGGATCGAAGCCATCAGAATCTTCTTAGCATATGCAGCGCACAAAAACTTTACAGTCTATCAAATGGACGTAAAGTCAGCTTTCCTGAACGGCGTTCTACATGAGGAGGTCTACGTGGCACAACCTGAAGGTTTCGTTGATCCTCATCACCCTGATCATGTCTATGTTTTAGACAAAGCGCTTTATGGTCTTAAACAAGAACCACGAGCCTGGTATGAAACTCTCACTAAATTTCTCTTAGCTTCTAGTTTCAAGAAAGGTATAGTTGATACTACCTTATTTCTTAAAAGGCAAGGTGAGGACTTGATTCTCATTCAGATTTATGTTGACGACATAATATTTGGGTCGACAAATCAGAAATTTTGTAAGAACTTTTCAAAGATAATGGAAACAAAGTTTGAAATGTCGATAATGGATGAATTGAATTTCTTTCTTGGTTTACAAGTAAAGCAATTACCCGAAGGCATATTGTTGGGTCTGAATGAGCTAAGTATGGTTTATGCTGCTGATTAATGTTGCTAAGTGATTACTACTGTTAGGCTATCAAGATTACTATTGCTAGTAGAATTAATACTGCTTAAAGAGTTAGTGTTGCTACTTGAATAGTTAGTACTGCTTAAAGAGTTAGTATTGCTAGTAGTTAGTACTGCTGAAGATTAATGCTGCTGAAGATGGTTAATACTTCTGAAGAGAATTAGTGTTGCTTATAAAGATAAAGATGCCTTGGAGATAAAGACAATCTGGAGATAAGGCTGAAGATAATTATGGGATTGATATTGAAGATCAATTGTATTTTTTGATAACTATCTTGTATGCAGTCTTGTATATATAGTATAAAAGTTTTTGATAGAAAGGGGGAATATAATAATTCATAAGTTTTTGTTTAGAGAGAGAATTAACCTCAAGGTTTACAACCCTAGTTCTAGAGAAGTAGAATTCGTCTTGGTGAGCCTGTTCATCAAGATTGAGGTTTTGTGTGAAAGCTTGTGACTTTAATCATTCAATAAAGTTTACAAGTTGTGATTTATACTTTACTGTTGCTTTGATATTTGAATATTAAAGTGTTTTTCCGCAACTTCTTTAATATTGTTTCTGAGATTCATTATTCTTGTTAAGAATCAGATCCTGACACATATTTATTAATCAAGCTAAATACATAAAAGATGTTTTGAAAAAGTTCAATATGTCAGATAATTCAGTCATGAAAACACCAATGGCTACTGGTACACTCTTAGACGCAGATCCCTCCGGGAAACCTGTTGATCAAAAGGTGTATCGCAGCATGATTGGTTCTTTACTTTATCTGACTGCCAGTCGCCCAGATATAATGTTTGCCACATGTTTTTGTGCGAGGTATCAGTCTAATCCTAAAGAGTCGCACTATAATGCTGTTAAGCGAATCCTTAGATATCTCAAAGGCACTCCTAATTTAGGCCTTTGGTATCCAAAGGATTCTCGTTTTGATCTAACCGCCTTTACAGATGCTGATCATGCAGGATGTAAGCTAGACCGGAAAAGCGCCTCTTGATCATGTCAATTTATAGGTGATAAACTTGTAAGTTGGACCTCAAAGAAACAAAACTGTGTTTCAACATCCACTGCCGAGGCTAAATATGTAGTTGTTGCCAGCTGTTGTTCACAAGTCCTCTGGATGAAGACACAGTTAAGGGACTTTGGATACAACTACAAGCGTGTTCCTATTTATTGTGATTCCAAGAGCGCAATTGCCATAACTGCTAACCCGGTACAACATTCGAAGACCAAGCATATCGATGTACGCTATCACTTCATCAAGGATCATGTAGAAAAAGGTGACATTGAAATGCACTTTGTTCAAACCGACTTCCAGAGTTCCAGTTAACTGATCTTTTCACCAAGTCGTTGGATGAAAAGAGGTTCCAATTTCTAATCAGCAAACTCGGTATGTTGAACATGTCTTCTTAGACCTTACTCATGATTCTAGGGGGAGTATTCTACGTTTTAATCTTGTGTCTTATTCTACAACTGTTGCTAACAATAGAGGAATCATTTTCAAAAATGATTACCATTTTTTATATATATGCAGGTGTGTTCAAGTGACTATGGCTTCTAATCCCCTCTGATTAGAACCCGCACTTCATTGCTTTATTTTCCTGTTTTATGTTAGTGATAAAAAAAAAATCTTCAGTTGAGGGGGAGCTTAATTGTCAAAGAGCTTAATTGAAAAACTCCTTTATAGCTTAATTTAGAGCATAACTGTCAAACTCTTTTTAGTTTGAGGGGGAGAATTGTATTGTCAAACACCTAATGTTTCGACTTCTCCAAGTTGTATTCTTCATGTAACTGTATTCCTTTGTGCTTTCATGTACAAAAGCTTGTTGAACAGTATGTTCTTTTAGGAAAATACATGGGATTCAGTGTGTGAGCTTAACAGAACTTCCATGGATTCACGATAACTAGTGTTTCCTACCCAGGAAGTATTCCCTGAGTGATTAAGAGGAGAGGGGTCAAAAGATTGAGTGTTGGTGTGTGAAGAGGTAAAATGGAAAAGAGAGATTGGTTAGAAGTGAGATTTAAAAGAAAGAGGGTGAGCGAACAGAGTAAAAGAATATTAAACTCTGCACCAAACTTCTTTCTGAGCCGGACAGCCACATAATCTGATTGGTTCACATTCTTTGGTGACCATCATTGAAAAAGGCACCTAGCCCATGCCATCTCTTGCATAAAACCCCACCAACTACTCATTCTTTTCTCAAAAAGAGAATGTTTCACATTTTATGGGGAAGCAGCACATACGCTATTGGTTCTTCATTTGGAAGATACTAATATTGAACAAGAAGGAAAGTTGCCCTACCTTCGAACCCTTTCTCATGCACATTGAGTCTTTGTATAATTTGTTGTTGTCTCAACAAGTTTACATACTTTGAGCTTATATGAAAAAGCAATCATCTATGCTTAATTCTTTCATACACATGCACAAGCACACAGAAATTTGTTTTCTGTCAGAACATTCATAGATAATCATGTGTTATTCGATGATTGAATGGAAGTCCTGGGGAGCCAACATCAAACCAGCTCCTTATATAGTAACTTTGTGTTACTCAGTGACTTTGTGTCACTGACAGACATTTTAACTGAGTCATTTGTTGATTAAGGGTTACACCTATTAAACTGTTTGAATTTGAAAAGATTTGAATGGTTACTACTTCTTATTTGAATCTGAAAAGATTGAAATAATCACTCTTTCCATTTGGAGAGACTGCTCTTATTTCACACAGGGCTCGTTACGTGAAGACAGTGCTAACTTGATGATCATATTCAAAGGGGGAGATTGTTTTGCAAAGTTTTGATGATGATGATTCTCACCACTCATCAAAAAGGGGGAGAATAATCAACAAAGGAGAATACAAGAACTTTTGTTGTTGAAGTTTTCAAAGATGTCAAAGTGTCGGAATTTATTTGATCTATTAAAAGCCTGACTGAAGATGATCGTCAGAAGGACACTTCAAGTAAGAGAAAGTTGAAGACTGTGTAAAGCTACAAGATTTGAAGTTGTCAAATTCATATCTACTACAGTTTTCAAGAAAAGTGAAGACCCGAAGACTATTGCCAAAAAAAATTTAATCTTGAATCCAAAGGGGGAGATTGTTGGATCATAAATTGTATTTAAGATTAAAGTTAAATTAGAGGGTCTAAACTGTATTTATTTGATAGTTAAAGTTTGGGGTTTAAATTGTAATAAGTTGTAAATAGGGCTCATATATCAAGCCCATTAAGCATTAAGCTTAAAGCCCATATGGCCTAGGTATTTAATGTTTTAATTAATTAGGTTTTAGGGTTAACCTTTTATAATCATAATATTCATAGAGAGGTAGCCTACGTTTTCTCTGTAGTCCTACATTCAAGGTATCAAGAACACACAAGGTTTTCATTGATTATTCAAGGGATTGGTATGTTATCCTGATCTTATTATCTTTTGATATATTATTGTGTTGTGTTTAATTATCAACTAGATTAAACTGAGTTTAACAGGAACTATATGGCATTATGAACTATATGTTTGATTATAGTTGGCCACAAGTGTATTGTGACAAGTTTAGACTATTACAAATGGATCCATAGGTATTTAGTTGACTTATTATTTGGGGGTAACTCCCGTATGTAGCTAGTTGAGACATTGGACCCTAGAGGGCAACTTGGTACGGTTATGTGGGACCGGTTACTAGCCGTGGGTCGTAAATGTAAATCATAGTGAATGAGTATGACTAGGATCATTGGGTGTTATCCCCCCACATCTTTATTTGAGTCGGCGTATTCACGACCTTGATCATAGTATGGTGAGCTCAAAACTCGGATAGTGGCTTACTTTGTGTTTCGCCACAATCCTTGGAATCCGGGCTTACACCCGTCATCACAAGATGAAGTCTGGACCAGAAGGTCACTATGTGCTTACCAAACCATTTACAAGGATGTTGTTGAAAACAGTTTATTTATATTGCAACTATTTCTTTTTCTATTTTTCATATAAACTGTATGTTCTCACTAGGCTTTAAGCCTAACACTTTTTCTCAAATGATGTGTATAACAAGTTCCCTTAGCGGCGGGCCGTCAAGGGGTTGAGAGAAGAGCGTGGTCTCTTGAGGGCATTTTTGTTGAATGATAGAACTTTTGGAAGTTTTAGCATTGGAACAATTATCCATTTTGGTATTGGGTTGACAACCAATGTAATCTAGCTAGATGTAGTTTAGATTAATTTGTTGTCGTTTCCCCATACATTATTACAGGTTTTGTAAATGTTCACGCTTTGCGAATTTTGGGTGGTTTGCCCTATTTATAAACGTTATATTGCCGAATTTTAAATTTTCAAAATTACCCGAACATTTAAGGTGTTACAAGTTGGTATCAGAGCACTAGTTTAAGTGAACTAGGCATGAATGTAAGATGTCTAGACTTAGACTGAGTATGTTAGGCAATGATTTGTGAGTTGGGTAGAACTTCTAAGATGGGTTAGTCTTAGAGTCAACGAAAGTTATGTTCATCAAGCATTGTGATGATGGTAACAAGAATTCTTATGTGTTATATGTTCATAATCTCACTTAGCTAATGTTATTATGAGGATATTTTACGTGAGTGTACTTGGTTTACTAATGTTATGATAATTGGTAGGCATAGTAGTACGTTTCTTTCGTGCGTATTTCGGTTAATCCCTTTATTACTTTTTCTCGTGCTTGTGTGGCAGCCATTATTCTAATATGGTGAACACTCGTAGTCGACCGTTAGTCGATGGGGATTTGCGTGAAGATAGCTCGCCTGAGCGGAATCCCGTGGTTCGGGCAGCGATTGTCGTTCCTCCTGGTATGCCGCCTATATTTACGGGGGAGGTGGAACAAGTGCCAAGAGTGGAGTTGGCATCCACAAACCCGGTGGTTTAGGCAAACCCTCAAGCCGACGTGATGGCCAGCATCATGCAAATGGTGTCAACGGCTATGGAGAAGCAACAAGAGGCGTTCATGAAGATGTTGGAAGATCGCGATGCTAGCCTCAAGATAAATAAAGCGGTGGCAGAGAATATTGTTGTTGGTTCGGGCGGTACAGGCAATAGGGTTAGAACGGAAGAGCACGGGATCGGGGGTGCTCAGAAGAGTGGAAATAGTTGCTCTTACAAATCCTTTCTGGGGTGCGGGCCGCCAGAATTCCCTGGTTCTGACGACCCTGTTTTGTGTGTAAAGTAGATTAGAGTTGTCGAGCAAGCTTTCGGCTCCGCTGAATGTGGAGACGATCAGAGAGTGCGGTTTGGTACACAATTGCTGAGGGATACGACGCTCACCTGGTGGAATGTTACTCAATCCACACTCTCTCTCCTACCGTTTTGGCTCAGTTGTCTTGGGGGTCGAATTTAAAAGGAAGCTTATGGAAGAATTCTGCAGCGAAAGATCTATGGACCGCATCGAAAAAGAGTTTCAGTCTCTAGTGAAGGGAAACTTGACGGTGAGGGAGTACACCCATCAGTTTATGGAGAAGCTTGGGTTGGTGAGGCACGTGGCCCCAACGGAGAAAGAAAAGGTAAAGGCCTACCTCAATGGCCTACTGGCGGACATGTTGTCTATGGTCCACAACTCCAAAGCTTCCAATCTTCGCGAGACGATTGAGGAAACTCAATTCATGGAAGAAATCTTTGCGAGAAGCAAGGTGGAGAAAACGGTAGTGGTTGGGGACAAGAGAAAGTGGGAGAGCAATTATGCACCTCCTAGGAGGAATCAACCTTTTGTTGGGAATAGGAGTTTCAACAACCGACAGGAGGCACGATGGTGCCAAAGATGTAAGAGCAAGCATTACGACAACTGTAATCCTGCTTTCACCGCTTGTGTCAAGTGCGGTAAGACCGACCATCTTACCAAAGATTGTTCGATCAAGAGAATCATCTGTTTTGAGTGCAAGACGTCGAGCCATTTTCGAAAAGATTGCCCGAAGTGGAGGACGGGGAGTGCCCTGGGGAAGAAAGAGAATCCTCCCAGAGTTCCTGGTCGAGCTGTCCAGATGGCGACCGATGAGGCCAAGGCATCCGCTGATGTGGTTCCGGGTACGTTTCTCCTAAACTCCGTACCTACTCGTGTACTATTTGATTCGGGTGCCATCTTCTCTTTTATATCTGTTTCGTTTCGTGAAAAACTTGCCATACCCACTAATAGTCTAGAGAAAGCTTTAGTGGTAGAGATAGCTAATGGTAGTCAAGTGTTAATCCGTGACGTCTTGAAAGATTGTACCTTTAGTATCGAAGGAAATAAGTTTTTGATCAGTTTGATGCCAATGGTCATTGGTGGATTCGACGTGGTGGTCGGCATGGATTGGTTGGCGGACAATCATGCCGAGATATTATGCTCCAATAAACTAATCTGACTCTCTATATCGGATGGTGACATGATGGTAGTTTATGGTGAGAGAAGGAAAGGTGATGTGGCGGTTATCACCCTGGCTAAGGCACGAAAGTGTTTGGTGAAGGGATGCTCGTCCTTTCTAGATTATGTGATAGACGCGAAACTCGAGAAGAAGAAGCTCGAGGACGTGAAGGTGGTGTGCGAATTTTTCGATGTCTTTCCGGATGATTTGCCCGGTTTTCCACCCGATCGTCAAGTGGAGTTCCAAATTGATCTTATACCGGGGTCGGCTCCAATTGCGCGAGCTCCTTACCGGTTGGCGCCATTGGAGATGCAAGAAATGATGGCTCAACTCCAAGAACTCCTAGAGAAGGGATTTGTAAGACCGAGCTCGTCGCCTTGGGGAGCTCCGGTCTTGTTTGTCAAGAAGAAGGATGACACAATGAGAATGTGCATCAATTATCGTGAACTGAATAAGGCTACGGTGAAGAATAAGTATCCACTCCCGAGGATCGACGACTTATTCGACCAACTCCAAGGAGCAGGTTGTTTCTCGAAGATCGATTTGCGCTCGGGATACACCAAGTGAAGGTGAGGGAGGAAGACGTTCCGAAGACGACTTTTAGAACGCGTTACGACCATTACGGATTCCTTGTGATGTCGTTTGGTCTAACTAACGCACCGGCGGTGTTTATGGATTTGATGAATAGAGTGTGTCTACCATTCCTCGACAAATCGGTCATTGTATTTATTGATGACATACTCGTGTATTCCAAGAGCGAGTCAGAACACGAGCAACACCTACGCGAAGTTCTAGAAGTGTTGAGAAAGGAGAGGTTGTATGCCAAGTTTTCTAAGTGCGACTTTTGGCTTGAAGAGGTTCAATTATTGGGTCACGTTGTCACTCGAGACGGAGTGAAAGTAGACCCCTCCAAGATTGAAGCAATGATGAACTAGGAACCTCCAAAGAGTCCGTCCGAAATCCGAAGTTTCTTGGGTTTGGCCCGCTACTATCGTAGATTCATTCAAGACTTCTCCAAGACCGCTTCTTCCTTGACGGTCTTGACTAGGAAGAATGTGAAGTTCGTGTGGACAGAAACGCAAGAGAAGGCGTTCCGGACCCTGCAGAAGAAGTTGTGTGAAGCCCCAATTTTATCGTTGCCCGAAGGATCGGAGGACTTCGTGGTTTATAGCGATGCTTCAAAGATGGGGTTGAGTTGTGTGTTGATGCAAAGAGGCAAGGTGATTGCCTACGCATCGAGACAACTCAAGATTCACGAAAAGAATTATCCTACCCATGATTTAGAGTTGGCGGCAGTGGTGTTCGCTTTGAAACTTTGGCGACACTACCTTTACGGCACGAAATGTACTCTCTACACGGATCATAAGAGTTTGAAGTACGTCTTTGATCAAAAGGAGTTGAACATGAGGCAAAGACGGTGGCTCGAGTTACTCAAAGACTACGACTGTGAGTTGCTTTAAGGTCTTGCGTTATTGACTTCGGGGGTATTTGGGATTCTCACCTACCTTTGGTGGGATTTGCCTACAATAATAGTTACCACTCGAGTATTGGAATGGCACCGTTCGAGGCCTTATACGGGCGGAAGTGTAGAACTCTCGTATGTTGGATTGAAGCGGGAGAGAAGCAATTCGTCGGACCTCAAATCGTGCAAGAGACGACCGATAAGGTCAAAGGCATTCGGGAAAGATTGAAGGCGACCCGAGATCGGCAAAAGAGTTATGCCAACAAGAAGAGGCGGCCGATGGAATTCCAAGTGGGCGACCGTGTGATGTTGAAGGTATCGCCATGGAAGGGCATTATCCGGTTCGAAAAACGCGGGAAGTTGAGTCCTCGTTTCCTTGGACCATTTAAAGTGCTTAAGCGTGTGGGCTTGCAAACGTATCAGTTGGAACTTCCTCCAGAAATGAACGGGATCCACAACACGTTCCATATTTTCTATCTTCGAGAATGTTTGGCGGAAGAGGAGAGTGTTATCCCTCTTTCCGAGATTAGAGTGAACGAAGGTAACCGTTGTGTTGAAGAACCGAAGCTATTTTGGAGAGTAAGTAAAATAAACTTCGCCACAAGGAAGTCACTATGGTCAAGGTGCAATGGAAGCATCACCGGGGAGCCAACGTGACATGGGAAGCTGAGGAGGATATGAGGCGAAGATATCCTCATCTTTTCGAGTAGTTGGGGTTTCGGGGACGAAATCATCTCCAAGTTGGGGAGGATTGTAACACCCCAAATTTTGGGTTGGCCAGATTAAAGGAGAAATTTATGGCAGTGGCCCGCGCGAGTTGTCGCGCGGCTTGGCTCGTGCCATAACCCGCGCGGTGGCCCTGAGCGGGTTAAATGAGGATTTCAGCCTAAATTTCTCATTTCATCCTTTCTTTTCTTCCAAGTTTCTCTCCCAACCTTCTCCCTCTTCATTTACTTCTTTTTAGGGTTTGGTTTAACCTCCATCTACCTCATTGATTGCTAGAGTTTAGAGCACCATCCAAGGATTCGGTTTTGGAAGCTTCACCATCTCCATCTTCTCCAAGAAGTCAAAATTTAGGTTTTGGGTTTTCTTCTAAAACCTACTTGGTGAGTTCATACTTCTCTTTTACTAAACTTTATACACATCAAAATGCATCTTTTAACTTCTAAACATCTCCTTGTTTAACATTTTCATTTTTTATGAGTTTCGACCTAACTTGGTATTTTGGGAAATTTTTAGAGTTCCATACTATTTTTGTAAATGATGATATAATCCATGTCTTGGAACTACAAAGGTGTTGTTGTTATATTATGTTGAGTAAATGTTCAACTTATGGCTTCTAGCCAAGTTTATGATTAAACATTTTATGGGGATTTGGTTGAAATAAGTTATTATATTAAAAGGAAATGCATGGTTTAAAACATGAAAAAATCTATGTTTCAATAAAAGTGTTTATACTGGAAAGGTTTATTTGGTAAATAAACATTTTGGGATATTGAGATGGTAGCCTTGTGTTTTATATTTGGGCTTTGAAATTCTTATCAGCAGTTAACCATTGAAATGTGATTTGGGAACTATATGGCATTATGAACTATATGTTTGACTATAGTTGGTCACAAGTGTATTGTGAAGAGTCTAGACTATTACAAATGGATCCATAGGTATTTAGTTGACTTATTATTTGGGGGTAACTCCCGTATGTAGCTAGTTGAGACATTGGACCCTAGAGGGCAACTTGGTACGGTTATGTGAGACCGGTTACTAGCCGTGGGTCGTAAATGTAAATCCTAGTGAATGAGTATGACTAGGATTATTGGGTGCCATCCCCCCACATCTTTATTTGAGCCGGCGTGTTCACGGCCTTGATCCTAGTATGGTGAGCTCAAAACTCGGATAGTGGCTTACGTTGTGTTTCGCCACAATCATTGGAATCCGGGCTTACACCCGTCATCACAAGATGAAGTCTGGACCGGAAGGTCACTATGTGCTTACCAAACCATTTACAAGGATGTTGTTGAAAACAGTTTATTTATATTGCAACTATTTCTTTTTCTATTTTTCATATAAACTGTATGTTCTCACTACTCACTAGGCTTTAAGCCTAACACTTTTCTCAAATGATGTGTATAACAAGTTCCCTTAGCGGCGGGCCGTCAAGGGGTTGAGAGAAGAGCGTGGTCTCTTGAGGGCATTTTTGTTGAATGATAAAACTTTTGGAAGCTTTAGCATTGAAACAATTATCCATTTTGGTATTGGGTTGACAACCAATGTAATCTAGCTAGATGTAGTTTAGATTAGTTTGTTTTCGTTTCCCCATACATTATTACAGGTTTTGTAAATGCTCACGTTTTGCGAATTTTGGGTGGTTTGCCCTATTTATAAACGTTATATTGCCGAATTTTAAATTTTCAAAATTACCCGAACATTTTGGGTGTTACATACCCTACCCATGACTTGGAGTTGGCGGAGGTGGTGTTCGCTTTGAAGTTATGGCGACATTACCTCTATGGCACAAAATGTACACTCTACACTGATCATAAGAGTCTGAAATACGTCTTTGATAAAAAGAAGTTGAACATGAGGCAAAGAATGTAACACCCTCAAATATGGAAATAACAACTAATTAAAAATGTTCTAAACACACCAATAAATAAATCATCTACAACCACAATTTAATATTTAACCTCAATACACACGTTCTTTCTATACAAACAGTTTATAATGAGGACAGGTGCTACTAAAACCCAAAAGTGTCACTATCTCCAAACTGCGGAAGACTTCACCAAATACTTACACTCGTGAACCACTAAGCACATCTCTTCATACGACTGCTAGAACCGAACCCCCTTATGGAACCTGATGCACATGCTGACAAACAAAAATGTTAGGCTTAACGCCTAGTGAGCTCAAGAGTTTTACATTAGAGATATATAAAGCAATAACTTTAAGAATGTTATTTAAAATCATGATTTCCACAATCCAATACATTTGATTTGAAAGCAATCAAAAATGAAATACATTAAATCTTAAAACAATCTCCTTTCAACGTTCACCCTTTTCGTGATTAAAATCATAAAACATGCGCCTCTTTAAATAAAGCCAAAACCCAAAGCGCTCGTAAAACATAACTGACATTATAATGATCAAACACTGAAAACGTCGATAACTCCCACTTCCAAAACCTCCCAATGACTCAAATGAGTTTCAATAATTAGAACCTTAAAACATCAGTAAATACCCATACTCAAACGTCTCTGAAAACAAGAATTATAAAACTCCATAACCAAACCACACCTATTGGTGGCGGGAAAGACCCAATTACATTGTACGTGACAGAACACAAAAGTGGGTCACATAATTATGTAAGAAACCAAAACATGTGGGTTACACAAATAAAAACCCACCGAGCTCAACTACTCCTAGTCTATTGCCCGAAAACATCAAGTCAACCACTCCAGGTCTATCCTTGAGAGTTCCAAAACAGGGGAACTCAGGCACCCAATGGAATTACACCATACTGTCCATGGGACGTTGGCCGACCGTATAGGCCCACACCCTACTTACCATGGAGCCCGATGCCTATTTCGTGCCAAATGGTAAACCAAATGCCCAAAACGGGGGCATAGGAGCATCGTGCCTATGGATCCATTGCACTAACTAAACCATTACATGACTCAAAACGAATGAACTATTGCATTCAAACATGTAATCTCAAATAAGATGTAGTAAATGCAAATCATAACCAAACGCTCTATGATAAGCTATTAAAACGGACAAGTGTCCTCAAAACCCAACAAAATCCAAACCGAGCCATAAGCTCAACAAATCCAAAAACCCAACGTTGAAATTCATAAAATGGAATCAAATATAAACAACCCGTACTTATGTAAACCCATGCTCCCAAAACATATAATTAAATCCAACGTAGTTTAGATTGGGACAAATCGTTTTCCAAATGAGTTTATAACATTTATCCTTTCAAAACGTCCCATAGCACAAAACCATGCATTTCTCCAAAATACAAAATGAAATACGTCTTTACTCAAAATCTACTTCCATAAAATAAATTATTAAAATACCAAGATGCATGATTTATTTATCATAATGCCCAAAATCCAAAAGATGTGTGCTATATGAGCTTATAAAGTTAAACACCTTTAAAAATAACGAACTTATCAGCAGTTAACAAAACTTATCAGCAGTTCAACAATTTCATGTAAGGCACAAAACACTTTAAAACAAACATTTTGGCATGTACACCGTTTTCACAAATCAACTTGAACTCACCTCGCTAGATTTAGGCTAAATCTAGATTTTACCCCGCTTTTAGCTCCTTTGAAGAAACTTGAATCCCCAAGCAAAAACTTCCAAAACCTAGATCCATAAGTTTCCAACCATCAAAACATATAACCAACCACATAGAAACATTCCCCAAACACTTGATCATCCAAATCTCTATTTTGGGCAAAACCCTAATTTTGACCCAAGACTCCCAAAATCTTTCAAAACGAAATTAGAGGAATCAAACACTAGGTTGACATCCATAGAGCATTTATAACCCATAAATAAGTTTGGAAGTGGAAGGGATGAACTTACCATTTAGGTTTTGATAAAAACCTAGAAAACCCCAAAATTCTTGAAGATGGAGGTGATGATGATGAGCTCTTGGTCTTAGCTTCCAATCCACCATTATAATTTCCCAAAACTAACCATCTAACCTTGACAAGATCTCAAAAACAAAACCATAGCAACTTGAATCACTGAAAACGGAGTTGGGATGAAGAAGATATGAAGAAATGAAGTTTGGTGGCTGAAAATCGGTTTTTAGCTCGACCAGGGGGTTTCACGACTTATCTCGCGACCCTAAGTCATGACATAAGTCGTCCGCTTCCCCTAGTTTTCTTCTCGTTCACTGTTTTGGCCGTAAATTCTTCGTTATAGCTCATTTTTTGCTCCGGAAAGAACCGTCGGACTTGTAATTGAATCATTTATCCATTAAGACTATAAAATCTAGGATTCAAGTCCAAAATCAAAAATCTTATTTTTCCCCTTTAAGGCTACTGATTTCTGTATTAACTTGAAATGGTGCTTTTCGAAATTCGGGGTGTTACAAAGAAGGTGGCTCGAGTTACTTAAAGACTATGATTGCGAGTTACTTTACCACCTCGGTAAGGCAAATGTGGTGGCCGATGCGTTGAGTCGGAAGGACTATAACAGAAGTATTCGGGCTACCCTTTCGAGAATCGAACTAGTGTCGAGCCTTATTGAGAGAATCAAGGCATCTCAAGTAGAAGCCTTATTGGAGGATAATCTCAAGGTAGAAGTTATGACAAAACAATATTTGCTCTTAACGGAAGACAGCCGTGGAGTGAAATTGTTCAACGGCCGTGTATGGGTACCCAAGATTGGTGGTAAACGAGAACTTCTTCTCGAGGATGCCCATAAGTCCAATTATTCCATACATCCGGGAAGTACAAAGATGTACAGAGACTTGAAACTACATTATTGGTGGGCGGTAATGAAACTTGATGTGGCACGTTATGTGGAGCGTTGTGTGACGTGCTTACTGGTGAAAGTCGAGCATCAACGACCTTATGGGAGTCTTCAATCCTTAGAGATCCCCGAGTGGAAGTGGGAGCATATTACCATGAACTTCGTGACCAAGTTGCCCAAAACTCTTCGAGGTCACGACACCATTTGGGTAATAGTTGATCAGTTGACTAAGAGCGCTCACTTATTGGCCATGCGCGAGACACTACAGATGGACAAGTTGGGCGCATGGCCAAGAAGTTTTTTTATTTTTTCTATATTCAACATAAAGGTATTACACCCTTCATATACAAGGAGATACAACATATAAAAGTAAAAAATAACAATCCTTATAAAAGGAAAATATAGCAATTCCTTCTAATATTATGGATCCTAAAATATCTTCCAGAATCATTACTAGCTTTAGGAATTTTCAACAGGAGAAGTATTGCATGATCTTAAATAGCAGTGGAACTAATTTGATCTCATCACTTGAAGATTTTGTCTTGTTTTCTATCTGTCACCTACAAATTTGCTTCATGAATAAAGCTTGATTTTTTCAAACAACAAGGTTACAGGCAAAATTACTTGCATTCTTCTTGAATCTGCTTTCTCTATATGTCATATAAGAGCAGTGCTCTTTAATAGTTTCTCCATTATTTCTTTCAAATTGTCAAAGTTTTTTCTACTTTGAAGATTCCAATATATACTATATTATAAAGCATATATCAAAATCTCTTAAAAACAATTGTTAAAGCTTAATGTACCGCTATTTAATGTTAATTACTTAAAACTTAAATAAATAATGAAAACTTAAAATATCTTCCTATTTAATCCTTATCTCTAACAACTTTAACTCCCTAAAATCATTACTCAATTTAACTCCCCTAAAATCACTCACCGCATAATTAAATACAAAATAAAAATCAAATTTTAAATATAAAAAATATAAAATATAATTAAAAAAATCTAACAAAATATTTAATGTTTATTTTATAAAACCTAAAATAAATTACATTATTATTAAATTGTCGAAGAAAAGCTCTTAAAAACAAACTTTTATGCATTAAGTACTATTTATTGATACACATTACTTAAAATTCAAGATTACAAATAATGATGCATGAGTACAAATTTCTAAAGCTATATGTTTGAATTCATAACTAAGCGATAAACATAATCAAAACAAGATAAACATCTTAATCAAACCAATGTTTAGTTTGTTTGGCTTTGTTTCGTTTCGGGTATCTTTGTGGTTCTTTTTGTTTGTGACTTTTTGCGCCTTTGGTTGTTATATTTGGTAATAAAATCCGTGCCTTTCAAAAAAAATCTTAATTTAAATATAAAAAATATAAAATATATAAGATAATCATTGAATTCTAACAAAATACTTAATTTTTATTATATAAAAAATATTATATTATTAAGCCTAAATTAAAAAATTTATAAAAAAACATTATCACTTTTTTAAAACCATCCAAAATCGTACTGTAAATCAACAAAAAACAAAAAATAAAAGGAAACATTCAAATGTCGTACGTCATAAATTAGACTTCACATGTACCAAAAATCGTCGAAGATGCACTAAATCATAAAATAGACTTTACTTGTACAAAATCCCCAAGAAGGCCCGGCTGGGTATTGACCGGGCCAGGCCCAAAAGGCACTTCGAACAAAATAAAAGCAAGAAGGTCTTCTTTATTTATCTTTCTATTTGGATCTTTCGAGCATCTAAATGGAATTGCTAATTATATAATAACGATAAAGAATGTCAAAGAAATACTTTCTTTAATCCTTACTTGATGTGTAATGTAAGATAGTAATTATCTTTTTCAATTGGGAGAGATGGCTGAGTGGACGAAAGCGGCGGATTGCTAATCCGTTGTACGAGTTATTCGTACCGAGGGTTCGAATCCCTCTCTTTCCGTTTCCGTTGATGACTTTCCATTTTTTTCTTTCAAATTGCGCAACCCCCTTTTTATTTTTTTACTAGTTAAACGTGTGGAATAGATAAAAGAAAATCTTAATAAAATTGTAAAATCAAGCAAGAAAAACGAAAATTTTATTTTATTCTTCACGTCCAGGATTACGTCCTGGATCATTGGATAGGAATCCATAATCTAGAAAGTCATGTAATGTAGGAGGAAATGAAAAATGGAATATAAAAAAAAATACAAATAAATGAAAATAAATCGGATTTTTTTATTTGTACGGTATCTGAACTGAATCTTGTCTATTCGTATCCTTCAACTACTCTATTGAATCTTTCAACCTTAACCTTCGAATATGTATATGTGTATGAAGTATTAACATTCTTTTTGAACCAGAGGAGAAATAAAAAAGAAGATAAAATAGAATCTCATTTTTTTTACATACTTTGTATAATAAACTCTTTACCCCTCTATAAAAATAAAATAGATGGGGTATATCTCTAAAGACCAAGATGCATAATATCTATTATTATCTAAACTCTTAATGAATATGTATTCATATCAATTAATTGGTAAAATAGAGACTCATACAAATTAATCATGTGTCAGGAACCAGATTTGAACCGGTGACACGAGCATTTTCAGTCCTCTGCTCTACCAACTGAGCTATCCCGACTATTCCTGATATCCCATCCTCATTTTCATTTTACTAGATAACTTGGTTCTATGTCAATTGAAAGGGTATTACAAAGCCTCATCCATGTCCTATAATTTGTCAAAAGAACAACTTTGTAAGTTTCAGTATGAATAAAAATATCGATCGTGAATCATTCAAATGGGGTCAAAGATGTTCATTTGTACATGTATCATATATATCACATGTGATAAGAGAACAACATTTCCACTCAGATCCATTTGTGTAAAGAGTAGTGAATGAGAAAGAAAAGATAAGGAATTTTGAACCGCTAAGGAAAAAAGGATAAAATAAATAAAAAGGATACGAGAAATAATTAGGGAGTCAAATGGTCTTTTTGGGGATAGAGGGACTTGAACCCTCACTATTTTTTAAATCGACGGATTTTCCTCTTACTATAAATTTCATTGTTGCCGGTATTGACATGTAGAACGAGACTCTATCTTTATTCTCGTCCGATTAATCAGTTCTTCAAAAGATCTATCAGATTATGGAGTGAATTGTTTGATCAATGAATATTTGATTCTTTCTTCAATATGGAATCGATTCACAACAATTCTTCTATATTATGTATACAGGTTTCTCCTTCATCTTTTATGAAGTTTCGATAGAAGGATTCCTCTACCAACGTAAGACAATCAACTCCATTCGTTATAACAGCTTCCATCGAGTCTCTGCACCTATCCTTTTTTATTTTCGCAGGCACTTCGAACAAAATAAAAGCAAGAAGGTCTTCTTTATTTATCTTTCTATTTGGATCTTTCGAGCATCTAAATGGAATTGCTAATTATATAATAACGATAAAGAATGTCAAATAAATACTTTCTTTAATCCTTACTTGATGTGTAATGTAAGATAGTAATTATCTTTTTCAATTGGGACATAAATCATGCTATTTACTTGGTGAAATATTCAAAACCCAAATATGAGCATTTCATGAGATTAAGACAACCCAAGTTTACCAAATATGAAAACTTATCAAAATACTCACACTTTAACAATTACCAAGTAAAGCACATTTTTTACTTCAAAATACACATTTTGGCATGTACATAGTTTTCACAAAGCAACTTGAACTCACCTTGCTAGATTTAGGCTAAATATAGATTTTACCCCACTTTGAGCTTCCTTGAAGAATCTTGAATCCACAAGTCACATCTTCCAAAAACCTAGATCCACAAGGGTCCAACCATAAATATCCATATTTAACCATTTAGAATCATTCCCCAAACATTATACATAAATATCTCAACTTAGGTCAAAACCCTAATTTTCATAAATGAAGAGAATAGATGATTACCTCAACCACAACTTGAATCCATCAATCGAACACTTTTAGGACACCAACACAAGCCACAAGCTCCAAATCTTCAAAATGGTGGAAAGTTGGATAAAACCCTAGAAAACTTGGGTGAAGAAGGTGAAGATGGAGGGATCTTAGTTCTAGCTTCCAAACCTTGCTAGAAGATGAAGGAACACTTGGTTTTCTGACAAAAAACACTCAAAAATGAGTTAGGGCTCGTGGGAAAGGGTGAGGGATCGGTTTGGGAGAGAAAAGGAAAAGATTAGAAATGAGAAAGTGAGAGAAATGGCTGAAATCGCAACTTTTAACCTGCTGGTACCCCTTGGCTATAGTGCCAAGCGATTGTGCCAGTGGCACTATCGTTGGCATAATCGCCAGGAATGTACCGCGAGGCCAATTGGCTTGGCGATAGTGCCAAGTTATTGTGCCCTCTGGCACTCTCGATGGCATAGTCGCCCGGGTGCCCCCGAACCCTAAAAATCCGACTTTTTCAACGCCAACACACTCGATACTCTAAGGGACTTTAAATAATGATTTCCCAACAAAAGTCCCACCGTTTTACAAGTTCCAAAAATGTCCGGGTGATCTTTACTTACCGGAAATTACGGGTGTTACAGTAAATGTTTCTCTTATATATACCCTTGATTGTAATCGTGTTTCACACAATAATACAATACACAATTACCAAGTTTATTTTGGTATCAGAGCCGCCGCTCCTAAAACCCTAATAGCCGCCGCTCTCAAAACCCTAATAGTCGCCGCTCCCAAAACCCTAATAGCAGTCGTCCCACTTTCTGCCATCATAAGGCAACCTTACAGCCACCGTCGTGAACAGTAACTCTGGCGTGAACAGTAACTTCCGACTCTAAACACCGATGACAACCGTGGCAACCTTCACTCCAACCGATCAACAACTTCAAGCGATTCAACAGCTTCTGTCACAACTTGGTCTTCAAGTTCAGCCTGTTAATGCACAACCTGCACAGACCTTTTACACCAACAGATCTAGGAATAACCATGGTCGTGGACGTGATTCTAGACGTGGACGCGGAAAATACAACAACAGAAGTCAAGGAGGAGGTAACCGTAATCAATTTAGTTGGGTTTTTAATCAAAACACTGTTTTTGGCACATGCAACAGGTGTGGGATTGGTCATATCCCGTCTCTTTGCCCTAATCGCGACCTTGCCACTATGAGGACGAGACAACCACCTTCTGCCAACTTTACAGAGTACCGATCACAAGCTTGACTTCTAGACACTGGCTCAAGCCATCATGTTGCACCGAACCTATCTAGCTTCGATTACTCTGAGGCCTACTACGGTGAGGACAACCTTCACGTTGGCAATGGTAAGGATTTACCCATCCTACACATTGGTTCCTTACATCTTTTTTCACCAAACAAAACCTTTTCCCTTACATACATACCACACATACCTGACATAAAACAAAACCTACTTTCTGTCTTGATAATCATGTATATTTTGAATTTCACTATACTTTCTTTGCTGTAAAGGACAAGTTTACACACACTATCCTCCTCACGGGTCCAAGTAATGGTGGTCTCTACTCCTTCCGTCTTCCTCATACTCAACCTGTTCAGAAAATGTCCTTTTCCACCGCTCGTGCTTCTTCCACTACATGGCACCAAAGACTTGGACATCCACAACTTTTGAAGTTCATGTTGTCTAAATACAATTTATCTTTACAAAATAAGTGTGCTGGTGTTTTTTGTGATTCATGTTCTGTTGGCAAATCGTCCAAACTTTATTTGTTACCATCTACTTATAAAAGTTCGCACATTTTGGATTTAGTTTTTTGTGATGTATGGGGCCCCGCTCCTGTTCCTTCTTTTGATGGTCACAATTATTTTCTGCTGTGTGTTGATCATTACTCCAGATTTATGTGGATTTTTCCATTAAAATTAAAGTCTGATGTTTATGCCACTTTCAAACGGTTCCTTGCGATGGCTTAAAGGCATTTTCAAACCAAACTAAAATCTGTCCAAACCGAATGGGGAGGTAAGTTTTGGAATCCCTCCCAATTCTTCTCTCCTCTCGGCATCACCCATCACCTTTCATGTCCACATATAAGCGAGCAAAATGGGTTTGTTGAACGACGACATCGACATGTTGTTGAAACCGACCTTACTTTGCTCGCTTAATCCCATACTCCACAACGGTTTTGGCATTTTGCTTTTGACACCGCAGTCTATCTCATGAATCGAATGCTATCCAGAACCAACTCAAACACCTCACCCTTTGAACATATGTTCAAGCACAAACCCGATTTTTCCTTTCTTTGGGTTTTTGGATGCCAATGCTACCCTCATCTCCGTCCATACAATAAACACAAAATGGACTTTCGTTCTACACCTTGTGTGTTCCTTGGTTACATCACCACTCATCATGGCTATCGGTGTTATGACCCATAGTCTATCGTATTTACGTGGCCCATCATGTTCGATTCAATGAACAATCCTTTCCTTTCCAAACATCTCCTACACTCACCCCTACTCCAACCACCCTAAATCCCTACGTCTTCACCTATCCCAATTCTGACCTACCATCCACCGATCTACCCTCTACTGAACCTAATACACATCGTACTCCACCAAAACCAACACCCTCAACAATACCCACCGTGCAATCTGTCCCACATGAACCACCTAGCACCACCCTTCCCAATACCCACCCTATGACCCAACCACCCATCATTCAGACCTATCACCGTCGTTCCAAAGTCACCGAACCACCACCTCAGCCTACCCCTACCCCTTCCCTTCTCTACCACCGAACAACCTATCCGTATTCGACCACCCAACCTACGCCCCAATCCTAAACCGACCAAACCCTACAATGCCTCCTCATACCATATCCAACTTCCTTCACCTGATACCGAACCGACCACCTTTACTATTGCTAACAGGTATCCTCAGTGGCATAGTGCCATGGCTGACGAGTATTCGGCGCTGATGCGGAATGGTACATGGACGCTAGTGCCACGTGTTACGAATTCCAACGTCGTTGATTGCAAGTGGGTATACAAATTGAAAAGGGACCAAACAGGGGCAATAAAACGTTACAAGACACGACTAGTCGCCAAAGGGTTTCACCAGCAGCCATGTATTGATTATCAGGAGATATTCAATCCCGTGGTCAAGTCGACCACCATCCGTGTTCTTTCCCTGACTGTAACACATAAATGGTCTCTAAGGCAACTTGATGTGCAAAATGCCTTCCTACATGGTGATCTCAACGAGACAGTTTATCAACAACAACCACCAGGGTTCGTTGACCCGACCAAACCCGATCATGTTTGCATACTTTACAAATCCTTATATGAATTAAAGCAGGCCTCTAGATCATGGTTTCATCGCCTTTCTACGGTCCTTCATTCCCTTGGCTTTCAAGGCTCCAAGACGGACCCTTCCTTGTTTATTTACTCCCACAGGGGCACCGTTTTGTACATGCTAGTCTATGTTGATGACATTATTTTGACAGGAAACAATCCGGAGGCTATTGACAAAGTGGTACAACGTCTTTGCCAATCCTTTGTTGTTCAGGATATGGGCCGCTTGTCTTATTTTTCTCGGTATTGAAGTAACCAGTCAGGGTCATGATATGCTTCTATCACAAATGAAATACATCCTTGAACTCTTGCACCACGCATGCCTGTCTAATGCTAAACCGGTTTCATCTCCTATGACCACTACTGCTAATCTTGCTCTTGGTGATAGTGTTACGTTTGTTGATCCTGTCAAATACCTCCAAATTGTGGGTGCCCTTTAGTATGTCACATTGTCTCGTCCGGATATCACTTTCGCGGTTAACAAAGTCTGCCAATTTATGTACTTCCCCACTGAAAATCATTGGACTGCAGTCAAAAGAATTCTTCATTACTTGCAGGGCACTGCTGACTATGGTTTACGAATCATGCCTACACTGATTCTACTTACAACTCCCTGACCGACTTCTCAGATGCCGACTGGATTGGATGCCCTGACGACCTTCGATCCACCAGGGGATATGCTATCTATCTTGGTTCAAACCTAGTATCATGATTCGCACGAAAACAACGGACTGTCTCTCGGTCGTCAACAGAGTCTGAATACAAGGCTCTAGCCGATACTGTTGCTGAGCTCACGTGGCTCCAAACACTGCTGCGCGAACTTCGGGTTCCTATGAAGTCGATTCCTACCTTATGGTGTGATAATCTTGGAGCTACGTATCTTTCAGCTAACCCTGTATTTCATGCCCGTACCAAGCATGTAGATGTGGACTTTCACTTTGTTCGAGAAATGGTTGCCCAACGGAAGCTCTCAGTTCAATTTATATCTACAGATGATCAGATTGCAGACGTGTTCACTAAGCCGCTACATTCACAACGGTTTCTCCTATTATGGTCCAAGCTACAAGTCGCTCCTCGGCCTTAGCTTATGGGGGAATGTTAGATAATTAAGTGTGATATATGTACATATTTATATTAGAGGGTTTAAAGTGCAAATGTTTCTCTTATATATACCCTTGATTGTAATCGTGTTTCACACAATAATACAATACACAATTACCAAGTTTATCTAATAGGAAATAAGCGAAATATAAGCTAGGTTCACAAGTAACTTCTCCATGAGGAACTACTTAAACTTAAGCAAACATGCATGGTACAATTTTCTAAGCGCAACTCCTTAGCATAGCAGTACACTCTGGGGCGGAACCCTGTGGGAGCAAATAGGGGCCAAGGCCCCCATTTTTTCTGCCATCAAGAGAAGTTTATCTGATCTCCATTTGTTTTTATTTTTTTAATTTTTTGACTTGGACCCCCACTTAGTATATTTTATATGTATTTTATAATATGATCCGGTCCATAATCAATTCAATAGAATTTTTAAGCCCATTTATTAGTCCAAGTCCATTTAGAATTGGTATCAAGCTCAAATGAACTGAGTCTTCTCCAAATCGACAGCCCCAAATCCAATCGCTGTCGGCATCGACAGCCCCAAATCGACAGCTCCAAATCGTTTTTCTGCTTCTCTGCTTCTCTACATCGAGTCATTGACATCGACCTGCAGGCTGCATCGCTATTCGTTTTTCTCTTCTCTACATCGACAGTCCCAAATCGGTAATTTGATTATTTGAAGTTTAACCTAAATACCTAATAACACCTGGGTATTTCTGCTAAGTGATAAGTGCTATTTTGTTTTATAATGTATAATTTCTGCTATGCCTATTTGGGATGAGCTATTTTTTGCTATTTTGTGTAAATTGTGTTGGAGATGAGCTATTTTTGCTATTTTGCTATTTTGTGTTGGAGAAGTAAGTAAGTAACACTTGGTAATTGGTTCTGAAATCTGAATGATGAATAAAAAATTATATCAGATTCTATTGAAATCAACCAAAAAACCCAAAAAAGAACTCTAACCAAAAAAACCGAAAAAATCTCTCGAAGTCGATGAAAAAAACTTAAAAATCCTTGAAATCAAGCCAAAAAAAACTTTAAAAATCTCTTGAAACGGTGGAGTCAGGCTAAAAACACGTAAGGCGTTGTTAAACGTTGGCAAAAAGATGACACATCGATAAAAATCGTATGGAGACCGGCCCCTGCGGTTGGAAGCCTTGTGTTCCGCCCCTGAGTACACTGTACACTACATGGTAAGTGTTGGCATCTTTTACCATAAATTAAAGTTTTCTAAGTGGTTTTGTTGAAAACTTTCCAATCATTTCTTGCTTGTACAAAGACAAGAAAAATGCAAAGGGCAAACTTGCAAAAGACAAAAATGTTTTTATTCATCAAGAAGGGAGGTAGATAACAACTGGAGAACGGAATGCAGTCAGAGTTATAGGAACTAGATGAAGTAGTAAATCAATATCCCATATTCCAAGAAGAAATAACTTACAATATGACCCCAAGGGACCACAAATCAACAGTATGGTTGTAGAGTTGTTCTCGTACCAACTCTGGATCATGTACAAGGGAGTATCTGAAAACAAATTCATGGATGAATGAATTGAGCAACTTTATGAAAACCAAAAACGGTGAATTCCCGCATACAGATAATCTAGTAGAATTTCTGCAAAGATGGTAGCAAAGCTACCTTTTATTGACCGTAAAACAAGTATATTTGTGGACATTGCCCGTGCAAACCCAAAATCACTAAGCTGTTGCATATGAAAATAGGCGAATGGTTATGGCTAGTTGGTTAAGAGAAACTTTATTTAATCTAACGACTTTGCATAAATTGTGTTATTCAACAAAGTCATTGCTAAGATTTCAATCAATCAACCTTAACAAAACCATGTCGCAATGAATAATTCTATTGCAATGTAAGTAGTGCAATGTTCTGACCTGAAAGTTTTCAGAAGGTAAGAAAATATTAAAGGATGCTAATAGCGTACAAATTCAATATAGAAACATCAACAAAATATGTTTTTTTAAGAGCCAAAAAGATAATGAACCCATGCTTTATACATTGACGGTGTAAATTCTTATATGGAAATGTCTCTAAAAGCTTGACAAGTGTCTGTCCATGAATTAGTTCATGGTTGGACATATATCTAGATTATAAATACAAT
The DNA here is from genome assembly GCA_954870635.1 of Arctium minus. Classification (NCBI taxonomy): domain Eukaryota; kingdom Viridiplantae; phylum Streptophyta; class Magnoliopsida; order Asterales; family Asteraceae; genus Arctium; species Arctium minus. The sequence continues at coordinate 148,549,242 of OX941083.1, read as the reverse complement.
TACACAAATACATTAAATAAAACGCGAGTTTGTGCCCTGCTCTCTAGTTCATCCATGTTTTTTTTTGTGTTACTATAATTTATATTGCTAGCTTTTCAAGTTTTGAGTATGTGAATGTTATGTTTATCAATTATCTCCCCCTCTTTTTTTTTTATCTATAGTCATGTTCTTTAAAATTTTAATGAAATCCTCTACAGTGTTTGGTTCTCTCTTGCAGCATCCATCCTCATTAGTTTTGTCATGGTGTGTTGCTCTTGTTGCACTTGAATGCTTTAATGCATTCAGTTACCCAACATAATAGTTAGGGGATAAAGAGCAATTAGTACACCATCTCAAATACATTTTATAGAAAGTATATTGTATACATAATCATATACATTTGTTACTTATATTGGCTAGAAGTTGTTCATGGATGTGGTTACAATTTATCTTTAAGGAAAAATGATAGAAAAAAACATTCTATTTAGTTATTTTCTATGTACCATATGCAATACTACTTTTTTGACACACAACTTTAGGAGTTTTTTAGTCCATCTACTTATTATTTTCTGATTGTTTATGGAGTCAATCTTATTTCCTAGAAGATGAACTCCTCATTTTGATGGCCCTTTTTTCTTTCATATTGTACTTGTACACAGCATCTCCATGCTCTGCTAAATTCATAGCTTGCTTACTAGTTGCTGGCTGATAGTACGTCTGGACTTACAGATTGTTCCTCTGTTGAACTTACTGGGAGGATCATTTTATCTAGATGGTTTGCACGTAGGAGGTGGTATTATTTCAAGCAAATGCTTTGAGTTACATTCCATGTCATCATCACATCAATATGTTTGCTATATATCATCACATTTGCATATCTATAATATGCATTACATTTGCATATCTATCATATGTCATTACATTTGCGTAAATGCATATCTACCTTCTATTTGTATTCGATTCTTGCAGCCTCCAATTGTTTGCCATATGTGATTACATTTCCACTTGCTTATACTAAATGTTTATGAACTGCCTCATAAAAAAATGTACTTTCGTGGGATGCAGTAGGTTGTTGTACCTGCCCTAAAGATTTCTATTTTGCTTGTGGAAGCTCTAGTCAGAGATGAGCTAGATTTTGCTCCCAACAATGGATTCTTTAAGGTTAAGGGGACCTCCACGTCCTCCCCTCCCTTCTCGCCAACCAGACACCGAAACCATCAAACGTGATCTCCTCGAAAATGGCATCACTCCAACCCCTAAAATGGTCCACACCCTCCGCAAGAAACAGCTTCAAAAATCCAACCGACGCCCCTCTCCGACCAACCAATCCCCAGAAGAAGTACAAGATGAAGAAGAAGCTCATTTTCAGACCCTCAAGGCTGAATTCAAAACCTTTAACAGGGCTATCGTTAAAGCCACCAAAAGTAAACAAGATATGGACATAGACCACAGTGTTGTTTCGTCGTCGTTGGTGGGTAAGCCGTGGGAGAGGTTGGAAAGAGCTGAATTGATGGAGTATGCGAGTGCTAATAACGAGTTTGCTGGTGAGGAGAATTTGAAGTATGAGCACTTGGATGAGCTGAGCGAGTTTATTGAGAAGGAGCGTGATAAATTCAAATGGATTTTGGAGGATGATGTGGAACTGGAAGATGGATTGCTGGAGAAGAAAAGTGATAGTTGGGTACCTCCCAAGAGGAAAGTTAGCGATGATGAAGCAATTCGGTTTCTTGTTGATAGGTACATCTGTCTGAGTTCTTTTTGGTGTCTAATTTCAAGCAGATAATAATTGTACATAATACAGTAACATTGGGGTCATTGTGTGTGTTCATAACTATACGAGCAATAAGTTTTTGTGTGTTTGTATTGTAATCGCGGTTTTGAAATGGTATGCAGTTTATCTGGTTTTGTATCTTTTAGCCATGGGCTTAAGCTATATGCCTATATGTGTATTAGTAAGTCATATATGTGTATCCGGTTTTGTATCTTTTAGACCTAGAGTGTAAGACCCCACATCTTTTACTAGGCGATATATCCAAATCCTATCGGAACTTAGGTTTGAGTTTGCAAATTGTCTTTTTGCTTGATCACGTGGGTTATGGAGATGATGGTTCTGGAATTATGTTTGGTCTTTTATACGTCTTTGGTAATGGTCTCTGGGATTTTATTTGGTTCCTTAAAAATCTTTGGTAGTGGGCTTACGGACATGGAGCTTGAGTTGGACAGTAAACCAGTTTATGGAAATTTCGGAAAGCTAGCAGGACAATTGCTATTTGATTTTCTTCTTATAATAGGGACTAAGGACAATCTTTGTTAATAAGCAAAAACTGAATTTTATTGATGCGGATATCTAATAATACCTTGTTAATTTTTTTTATAAATAATTTCCAGCTATTCGTGTGAGTGTGTGACTATCAGTTCTAACATCGGCTATCAATAACTTTCAATCGTGGTTTAAATTGACTTGGGCCATTTTTGCCTTGATCTTGGGGCATTATATGGTGACATGGTAGAATCATGTGCGGTCCAACTCTATGCAAGTAGATTTCATGAAGGCAGGTGTGTTTTGTAGATAATTTATTTGTGTTACGTTGTGTTAATGTAAGTGTGCGCCCATTTGTAACTGTACACAAATTTGGTTTCCTAGAGGTAGAAATGTTTGTGAGAGTGTCTGTGTTTTAATCGTACCTATATGCTCTAACCATGATGAAGTTGTGTATGTTTATAGGCTTAGCGGAACAGAGCCTAGTATGAAGAACTGGAAGTTTTCTAGGATGATGAATCAGTCGGGGTTGCAGTTCACTGAAGCTCAGTTGTTGAAGATTGTGGGTGGACTTGGCGATAAAGGTCAATGGAGGCATGCTTTATCTGTTGTGAAGTGGGTGTACAACTCTAAGGAGCATAGGCACTTTAAGAGCAGGTGCAGTTTTCTTGCTTTTTAGTAAATTTTCCGTTATTTTCCCTATTGAGCAATAGATCTTCCATATATTAATTGAAACATCATAGTTTGTGAAGCATTTACCGTTTGTCAATGAAATATGTTTTGGTTTTAGCAATGAAATTTGGTGTTCATGGTTCAGGTCATATACATAGTTATGGAGTTTTTTTGTGTATGTTGCATCTCTGATGTTGATAACTCATATCTGTATGTTTTACCCTAAAATAATTCCATAATCTTTATTTATATCTGTTTTTTTAATTATAGGTTTGTGTACACAAAACTCTTGGCAGTTTTGGGAAGAGCAAGACGAAGCCATGAAGCCCTTAAAATATTTAATTTAATGCGTGTAATGATAAGAACACACTTGATTGATTATCTTCCAAAGTTGTATTTTGATCTTACAGGACGAAATCTCACTCCAGATTTATGTAGGCTGATCACCACATATATCCTGATATGGCTGCCTACCACTGCATTGCTATTGCACTCGGCCAGTCTGGTCTTCTAAAAGAACTGGTGAACATAATTGATTGCATGAAGCAGGAACCTTCAAATATTATCAAGAAAATGCGACGCAAAAACTGGGATCCTATTCTCCTGCCAGACTTGGTCATATACAATGCTGTAAGAGAGATTTTATGAGAGGCTCGTTATTTGTTATAATGATAAGGATGGTGTATAAAATTCTTGGCAGGTGCTGAATGCTTGTACATTGTCTGGTGAGTGGAAGGGAGTATCATGGGTGTTTGAGGAGTTGAGAAGAAGTGGTCTGAAACCCAATGGAGCAACTTACGGACTTGCAATGGAGGTACTGACTGAACTTTGAATCTTTGTTCATTTAATGTTTCTAAAATGAGATTTCATTTGCTGAGAACTGAGAAGTATGCATCGTTACAAATTAGAGAAAGGAAACAACTATATGGCTTTTAGAGTAGAAATCCATATTATAGAGTTAAGTTGTGATTTTTAGATTAAGGATGCTTATGGAAAGAATTTCAAGCCAGAATGACTATCTTTTCATTTTACTCTAGAATAAGTAATATTGTAACTACATTATTCATGTTTTGGTGTGGACATGGATATGTGCATTGTTGATGTCAATATTCTTCATCACTCTATTAAGCTTCTAATAATGTTTCAATACTTGCAATCAGTAGGGTTCGTCCCTGTTGATCCAACTCAAGCATGGAAGTGAGAATAAAACACCTGAGAGTTTTAGGTCATGTAAATGAGTTTTTTTTTTTTGTCTTTCACCTCGTATTTATAGGTTGGAAGTTGGATCGGTACCTATTCCCTGAACGGCTTAGGGTTTTGGTCTATGAGAGATAGCCCAACGAGTGGCTATTAAGAGTGTGACAGATTATCTTTTGGGCTGAGTGCTAAAAACACTGAATCAATGGTGTCTTTGGTGCATGGACCAGCTCAAAGAGCATGGGAGGGTTCCCCCCTACAACCATGCACTAATTACATCGTTGTTGGCCTCCATGGAGTACAAACCACTAATGCATATGAGTACAACATTTATGAAGTATCAAGTACAAATCATTAATTCATAAAGAGTTATAATTTGTTAATAACTTTTGGCTAAAATTAAAGGAAAAACATGAAAGCATGTCTCACATAGGTGGAATAACAAAAGGTGAAGTGCTATAAAAGGATTCTTAAGGCTTCCGATCAAATGCATTTTACGTATTTGATTTTTTTCTTTCTTGTTCTCTTGTTAAAGAGCGTAGAAAGGAATACAATTCACATCCTGCAACATCTCACGGGTACACAAAACTAGTATATGTATATATACAAGGTTTTAAAGTATGAATGTGAGGCGATTCATAGCAAGCAAAACATAATCCTATATCAAATTATTAAAGTCATACTAGAACTACCAAGTTACAAGTCTTAAAAACATAAATTCATCAATTCTACAAGCCATAATTTCCAGAAACATGATCAAATGGCATAGCTCCACCGTCATACTCATAATAACTATCGTCTTCATCTTCCAAATTCACTTAATACTTATCCTCTTCCATGATGTTGAACTTTGGTTTTCACACTCAACTGCCGCGCCAACTTCAATTGGTACATTACTGTTGTAACTTGTAATTCATTCATCTAAAGACACCTCTTCAACAATCAAATGATCATCTCCCTCTTTTAGTGATTGTTTCTTTAGAAATATGTGCTTCAACTACAATTTCAACACTGTAGTTTCGAGAAAGATCCTTTTGTTGTCCCCTTTTTGGTTCGGTTCAATTCATCTCAACTTAGATTAAGTAACCAAAAAATGAGAACATATAAAAGTAATCAGAAAACTAAAAACACACAATTACAAAATTTATTAAATGCATTATATATTTTATATATGAAATGAAAATAATTTACTTATAGGAGAACAAATGAGAAACCATCAGATGAGGTCACTGCCTTTGAGAGAGTATACTTGAGGGGCTTGCTGCTGTGAGAAGCGGGAGTAGGGAGGAGAGAATGCATGGGGGGGGGAGGAGTGCTGCCTTGGGAGAGGAAGAGAGGGGGAGAGAGAGAGGGGGGGACAGAGATAAGAAAGGCACCGTTAAATTTTGATTTTTGAATTGGGAAAGGGTAATTTAGGGTTTTACCCTTTCTAGATATTAAAATAGCAGCAGATAGAAGAGGCGTACGCCACCTCAAACGCCTCCGATCGCCACCTCTTGTCACTCAAGGCATATGTCACATGCGCGGCTTGAGAGGCGTCCCCTCATGCTCGTTTCTGAACCGCCTCCCTCGAGGCGTACACCTCTTCCAATTCTAAAACCATGTGTGTGTATATATATATGTCAAATCTTATGCTAAATCATTGTTGAAAGGTGATGATGGCATCTGGGAAGTATGAGCTTGTGCATGAATACTTTGAGAAGATGAAGAGAAGTGGGAATGCTCCAAAAGCCCTTACTTATAAAGGTAGCTATGCTTCCCTTCAAATGCATCATGACTTCCATGTATGTTGGTGAAGGCTACTTAAGCACATTTCTTTTTTGCAATTCGTTAGTGCTGGTTAAGGCCTTCTCGAAAGAAGGTAAAGTCAATGAAGCAGTGGAAGCAGTCAGGGATATGGAACAGAAGGGTGTTGTTGGAGAAGCATCTGTATACTGTGAGCTAGCCTTCTGCCTTTGCTACAATGGGATGTGGCAAGAAGCTATTTTAGAGGTATGTTTTTTTTTTTTTTTTAAATGTCTTTAGAATTTGAGTGGTTCTTTATATTCTTGTGTGTGTGTGTGTGTATGTGCGTGTTTCTACAATATAGATTTTAATGGTACCTGTAAAACATCTCACCCAAAATGCAGATTAAGAAGATGAAAAGACTTCATCTAACTAGACCTTTGGTGGTTACCTTCACTGGCCTGATATTGTCTTCATTGGACGGAGGGCATATTGGTAACTGCATACGAATCTTTAATGTCAGTAAAGAGCATTGTGCTCCCGACATTGGGATCATAAATGCCATGCTAAAAGTTTACGGGCGTAATGATATGTTTTTTGAAGCCAAGGAGTTATTTGAGGATACAAAGAGATGTAATGGCCATAACATAAGCCTGGGTCGTGATGGTCCTTTTGTTAGCCCAGATGCATACACTTATGGTGAAATGCTGAGAGTATCTGCTAGTGCTCATCAATGGGAGTATTTTGACTATGTGTATAAGGAAATGGTTTTTTCTGGGTATCACCTTGATCAAAACAAACATGCATTTTTGCTTGTTGAAGCTTCCCGGGCTGGAAAGGTATGTTGTTTTCATCTTTCACTTGATCATATATTGTTGTTGAAAAAATGATGGAACATTTTTGAATTTGTTTTCAGACCCATTTACTGGAGCATGCGTTTGACGTTATGCTGGAAGCCGGTGAAATACCCCCATCATCATTCTTCGTTGAAATCATATGCCGAGCTATGATCCAAGAAGATTTTGATCGAGCTATAACCATTCTTAACAGCATGGCTCATGCCCCATTCCAGGTTCGAGAAAAGGAATGGAGGGGCCTGTTTGAGGAATACAAAGGTAAAATCACCCGGTCTCATTTGCGAAAACTCCTTGACAAGATTGGTATTCATGATATAGCAATGGAAGCTTCGGCCTATAAGTTATCACGACTATTGCAATCACTTTGTGGATCAAAGTCAAATAACGCGGATGAGAATGTGGGTGATTTATCATCATCATCATCGTCATGTGATGTTAAGTTACATAGCATAATGGAACATTATGCTGATGAGTTGGAATCTGTTGATGAAAGGTCAAAGTCGTCAAGGGATTACGATGATTATGATTCAGAGAATGATTTGTTGGGTGGTGAATTAGGGCAAGTGGATGAATCAAAGAGAAACAAGCTACCATCAGCGGATGGGATACTGAAAAATTGGAAGGAGAGCATGATGAAAGATGGTATATTTCTGCCTTTTCAGACTGGCATTAATAAGTGACTGTTTTATACGTACGTACGTATGTAATACGTACGTATGTATGTATGTATGTATGTATAATAGATAGATAGTTAGAATCATCTACTTACAAGTAAGTCAACATGGAGTTTTCATAATGAATGCTTTTATTTTAAGCAAATTTTGGTATATACATACATGAAGGTATAATCTGAATATGATGGAAGCACATCAGTTATTACTTTACAAAATGCAAACTATGAAAAAAGAAAAAGCCAAACCAAGTACCAAACTTAAATACTTAGTTATATTATTTTATTAAAATAAATCTTTATAATTCAGAATGTTACATGAAAGTATAAAATGATTATAAACAAACAATATTGAAATCAAAATCAAACTGATATTTATATTTTTAAACTAATGATTAATCTGGTAATAAGAGTAAAAAGTTAATTAGTAACAAAATTAAATCGCTAAAAAAAGCGTTCAAATTGTAGATGCGGGTTAACTACTTTTCAGATCAGGCCGGACCGTCATCAAACTATTGATATGGTCTGTTTTTTATTTGATTAGATCGGTTTGAGCGGTGCAACAATTTTGTTGAGCAAATCTACTAATTTTGTTCGAGTATTAGATAGGCTAGTTTAGAACTAAGATACGTATCTTGTTCTCCTCCATTTGTAAAATTTAAGTATTTCGATATTAAAATCCTTTTATTTTGAAGGAATTGAAAAGTTTTAAATTGTCTGTTATTTTCTAATTTTAAGAATGATATGCATATCTCTGAATTGACATGAGAGAAATAAGCTATCACTTTGACTCATTGCATTACAACACATCTCTGTTAATTTCAACTATTTACTAGAACAAAAGTAAAACATATCATTGTCGTTAAAGTTAGTTTCCAAAAACCCATCAAAATTTATATATTATATGTTAAAAAAATCATTGAAACTTGTATATGATCATAAGAATCAATGATATACAAAAATTATAAAAATTATTAACAGGGCCGTGCCTGGAGGAGGGTTGGTCGAGCGCATGCCCATGGCCCACAAGAAATAGGGGCCCAAATGTTTTTAACACATTCTATATACTATATATAGTAGTAGTTAAAAAAAATTAGTAAATAAAAAAGACAAATTTTTAAGTATCTAATAGGTCATCAAAAAGAATTTAACATTATATTAAGCGTCCAAATATGTATTAGTTAATTACATTGGAGAATAAAATATGTAAAAAGTTCATTGATCGTTCATTTTATAGTATTGCTTATTTCATGCGAGAAGTTAAACATTTTGCGAGAAGGCGAGAAGTGTGATATCATATATGATTACACGGCTTGTGGGTGTGCTTAATCATATATGATTAAACGTCTATGTATTGCCAATATAATATGTGTTTAATCATATATGATTAAACTTATGTATCATATATGATTAAACACTTCTCGCCTTCTCGCAAAATGTTTAGCTTCTCGTTTGAATCTGCCCCTATATATATATATACTATATTATAAAGATGACATAAAAAACTCTTAATTACAACTCACTAAGCTTTATGTACTATCATTTAAAGCTATCTACTTAAAATCTCTTAAAAATAACTACTAAAGTCTAATGTACTACCTGTAAAACTTTTAACCCTAATTAATATATTTCATCCTTATCCCCCAAAATCCTTATCTCTAATCCCCAAACCCTAAAATTATGAAATTTGAATTCTGATAAACATAATCAGAACATGATAAACATCTCAATTTAAATATAAAAAATTTAAAATATATTAGATAATTAATGAATTTTAACAAACTACTTAATTTTTTTTATATAAAAAACATTATATTGTTAAGCCTAAATTAAACAAATTTATATACAAAAAACCATTATCACTCAATAAAAATCATCCAAAATCGTACTGTAAATCAATAAAAACAAAAAATAAAAATAAACATTAAAATCGTGATGTATTAAGCATTATGTAATATTATTTAATGTTAATCTACTTAAAATCTCTTAAAAAACAATTAATGAAGCAATATGTATTACTTTTAAATGCTTTTAACCCTAATTAATAAATTTCATCGTTATCCCCCCAAAATCTTTATCTCTAATCCCCAAATCCTAAAATTATGAAATTTGAATTCTGATAAACATAATCAAAACAGGATAAACATCTCAATTTAAATATAAAAAATTTAAAATATATAAGATAATTAATGAATTTTAACAAACTACTTACTTTTTTTTATATAAAAAACATTATATTGTTAAGCCTAAATTAAACAAATTTATATATAAAAAAAATCATTATCACTCAATAAAAATCATCCAAAATCGTATTGTAAATCAATAAAAAACAAAAAATAAAAATAAACATTAAAAGCTACTACCATTTTATGCATACATTTCAAAAATCTCTTAATCACAACTTAGTATGCATAAGGTACAACTCATTTGAAAAAAATTCAAACTTTACTTTTTCACTACCTTTCATATTCAAGTTTTTTCCCTTCCATTTGGGGTTTCTCCAAAAGAAGAAAAGTTATTTACTTGCTCAAATTAACATATTTCTTTAATTATGATGGTACATGTAATTTCTTTATGTATATAAGTTTTTAAAGCCTTTTGAATTCTATAAAACTAACTAATAATGAACCTATATATACGTTTAGATACAAAATAATACTATCCAACATTATATTTGTTATTTTTACCTATTCTATATTTCAGTATTTTGAAAAAATATTATCATTCGTTAGATATCGCTGATTAATACATGTTTTTAAAATTCAAATATACATTTAACGATTACTTTAATATAATTTCTGAATGCTTCATGATTGAAAAAACTCAAGTTATGCGTTTATCACTACTAATGCTACATAAATTATAAATATATGATTTACTCCATATATATCTTTTTTCTTTTTTTTCTGATAAGCTATTACATTATTTTTTTTATTTTCATTTACAATTGCTCACCCCGATGCATTGCACGGGTACACTGCTAGTATAATGAAAAAACTAAAACGGCTATTGTACAAATTTTTGTACAATTACATTTACCACTCTTACAATGTTACATTTATCATCCTTACAATTACTTATTTAATTTACTTTATATCCCTTACTTTTTCATTTTTCATTTTACACTATTATCATATTAACACAAATAATCATATATTAACAAAAATGCAATGAAAAAATACGTTTATTTTTCTACAAATTATACCATTATAATCGTCTCGTCAATACCTACAAAACGAGACCAATATTGAATATTTTTTAATTTAACCGTACTATTAAATATCATGAATATCTACGAAATAATTTGTTTTCTATCCATACATTTTATTTTTTTCCACCGTTAGCACGTTAAAAATATATAATCGTAAAATACGTTTCATTCTTATTATAAATTATATTATTATAATTTTTTTCGTCAATAATTGTAATATAAACTAATTATTGAATATCTTTATGGGTTTAGGTTTCATAAGTTGTGATTCTTATGTCATGGTTGATTGTTGATGACATGTATATAAGGAAGTAGCATTAATTGTTCGTTCTTTACTTACATTCCGCTGCATCGTGCGGGTATATGCCTAGTATATATATATAATAGGTTATGATATCTTATTTTTTAAAGTTCTATTTTATCGAGTCGAATCCATAGGGATTGGTCGTGACAAATTATTCGACTTCTACACTTTTAGTACAAAAAAGGGGGGGGGTTGATTTACTAAACTAAACATTCAATTAAAAATTAATCCAAAACGATAAAAAGAAAACCCAACATTAGTTCGCTTCCGATTAAGACGGTAGTACCTATCATTGATTCCAAAAGCGTAAATACAAAGAACGAACCCAAGTTGATTATAGTCGTTAACAAGCTCTAACGACCTCTATTTTTCCTTAAATTCACACCGGTTAAAATAAGCTATTCAACCGGATCTTAATCACGGATAATAAATTAAATAAGCTCTTAAGTTCGTAGGCGTGATTAGCTTTATCGGACTAGAAAAAACACCAACTCAAAGCCATAAGCTCGACTTATTAAGGCCTTGAATGCAAGATTTCAAGACTTCAATTCGGAAACCTTATCGAGACCAAACGAAATCAATTGTTACTTTATCAAAATTCCAAGATGATTACGTATCTAGGTTTTGATTAACAATCATTCATAAGAATTTCAATCAATTGATCAGACTAACTGAAAACCCAAATGAAATTAACATTGAGAATAGAAATCAAGCAAATAAGTTTGTCCCAAATGTTTACAATGGAATCTCAATGTATCAAACCATCTAAATCAAAGCAAACAAATGTTGGAGAGGAAAGAAAAACCTAAGTTACCTAAACCAAAGAGAAATCGAATGAGTTGCTTCTGCTTTCTCTTCAAGAAATCGGCTTCTCTTCTCCTCTTTTCCAAAATATGATGTGATCCCCTTCAATGGGAGTTTCTCCTCCTTTTTATACTTCCCACGTCAAAACCGCTCGAAAAAGGGTCCAGATGCCCACGATTTGGCCGCTCACGGCTTGGGGCGCGACCTTGACCGGGCGAGAAACTCGCCCGCTTCCCTGGACTGCTCGACCACAGTGTCGGGCGCGGGTTATGGCGCGACTTCACCCGCGCGGGAAGTCACCTGCAACTTTGTCTCCATTGGCTCCTTCCTCTTGATGCATGTCTCCTTCTCACGCACAAGTCCAAATTCAGGTCCATTAGATATCTTCTTAGGCTTTTGGGCTTGGAACCTCACAAAATAAAAAAGGACTTAAAAAAAATACATTTTAGAGACAAAGGGATAAAAGAAAGTGGGCTTTTAAATACCATATTTAAGTACAAAAATGTAACTATCAAAATATCCCCACACTTAGAACTTTGATCGTTCTCGGACAAACACTAAGGTGCCGTTTGTTTTTTAAGAGGTCTAAAGTCTGAAGTCTTATTTTAGTTATAATTAATAAGAGGTGGTGTGTAAAAATGTCTGAACGATTGAGACTTAAGAGCCATTAAGAGGTTTTTTAAAAAAAAAAAACAACCCCTAAGGTTTTAGCACGAAGTAATCTCACAATTGCAAATGTATAAAAGGGGATCTCTGTTGATGCTGTCGATGGTGAAAGAAGGTCGCTGGTGAGAGGGACCACTCAACGTCCCTGTTGCTCCATCACCGAGTCCCCCCTCCCCCTCCTGTTTTCTCGCATCACCGTTTTGTGTATATATGTATTCAAGATTTACATAGGGACGATGGTTTTTTTGCATTCATAGCATAGTGACGATGGTATATGTGTCTGCATCCTGTGTATGTATCGTGAAGACCATCACTAGTGTGGTTCCTCTATAATCTAGAGAGTGTGTGTATATATATATATATATATATATATATATAGAGGGTGCGTTTCATTTGAAAATCAATCAATTCGTGGAAACTTTGCAAACCACTATTTTAGGAAAACCTAAAAAAAAAGGAAAACTGAGGAACACCCTGGTAGCCTTTAATCTAGACGGTATGCACTTGTGCATACAAGTAATTAAGTTGTTTTTTGGTTTTTATGCACGTGTGCATATTATGCACGTGTGCATGTTATAAATTATTTGTATGCACAAATGCATACCGTCCAGATCAAAGACTATGTGTTATTCAATTTTCCATCTAAATTTCAAAACCCCGAATTCTCTCTCTCTCTCTCTCTCTCTCTATATATATATATATATAGGGTCCCCTTCATTTGCTAACCAACGCATTGGTGTTAACCGTGCTAACCAAATTTCGACCAATCAGAAGCTTTCATTTGTTTATGTTAATCGATCAAGGCTATTAAATATCCAAGGGCATAATTGGAAATCTTCATTTTCGCCCATTTAAATGCATACCATATTTTAAGGAGGTTTTAAATTTGGTATTTATCTAAACAATAAATGTATTAATTTAAAATTAAAGTTTGATTGGAAGTTATCTTTTTCCTTAGTTTTAGCATTGAATATATTTCTCACGTCATAGCCAATTTCACCAATTTGGTTTTTCTTTTTGTTTTACATAACCTTTGTTGAAGAATATGCACAAATGCATATTGAAATTGCAAATATATACATGAAAGCTTAATAAATTGAACAATGCACACATGCACATAAAACAAAAAACATTTTAAACATTTAAGTTTGAAACTTAACATATAACCATATGCACATATGCAATCTTTCAAGATGCACAAATGCATATATGCATTTTCTACTCCTACATGATGCACAAATATATGCATCGTCTACTGTTAAAAACATGCACAAATGCATATATGCATTTTGTAGATTGGATACTCTTAGAACAATGTACATATGCACATAAATAGCAAACACTTTGAACATTAACTTAAATACCTAATAATAACTACTTACCATATTATGTTTTGCACAAAACCAAATGAACACCTATTACCATAAGCTCATATGCACAACAACTATTGATTACTACTTACTATATGCTCATATGCACAACTCTAAATGATCACTACTGTGCATATGCACCACTACAACACAATGCACATATGCACATATATATAATCAACAAAGGACTGAAACAATGTTAGCACGGGTTTCTTCTTGATCAACCTCAACTGCAGTATCCATTGTGTTCTTGAATCTTGAAAGACCACACTTCTTGAAGATTCTCTCACTCGGTTTACGGACTGAAACAATGTTAGCACCAATGTTATTTGGGCATATACACCTTTTATAAACCCTAAATATTTTGATTTTTACCTCTCCTTGGTTGATTCCCGCCTTCAATTTCAGCCATATCGCGCCTTTTTCCAACCACGATTTCGATAAAGGTTTCCGATTTGGTCGATAATATCTCAAAATTTGGTGTGGGATTCACGTTTGCACCTTCTTCGCAACCTTCATTCCCTCTTTTTTGCCGGAATTAGCAATCGCGAAGCAATCGGTTGTTCGTGTTTATCGATTTAGAAAAAAACGAAGAAATCTGGTGTTGAAATCGTGTTTATCGATTAGAAGAACCCTAAACAGAGTGATTCCCTATTTTGTCGCCCCTTTTGTTTTGGTAACCCGTTTAATAACATATGGAAAGGTATTGCCTTTTTACGCTTTTACCCCTGTGCTCTTATGCATATTCAATTCCAAACGTTTTAATTCATTATTTCTGAAATTAAAATTCTAATTAATTATAAATCATTGATCTAAATAATTAACGGTCAAGATTGGTTAGCACGGTTAGCACCAATGTGTTGGTTAGCAAATGAATGAGACTCTCTCTCTCTCTCTCTATATATATATATACTAGTGGTGTACCCGCGCGATGCAGCGTGGGTGAATTACAATTCCGAAACATTAGTTTAGTCCCGAATCATGTTTCACTTTTGATTTTATTTCATGAGTTTGCGTGGTTAATTTGCAAGTCAACCGATAGATAAAGTAGGAGGTTAATATGGTGTATTAGCAAGATATATTGTAAAAATTATTGCATGAGTATTAAGCTTCTAAACCCATATACTCAAAACTCATTACAAAATTTGAAATTCTTGACTGAACAAAGAAATCCAATGATTTGTAAATAATGTTCATCCGTATATCCAGAATGTATTAACTTGTGTCCATCTAGGAGTCAATCTCCTTGCAGTTGGGTGGTGATCGACCCTCGTTCGGTAGCTTTTCGGTCATTGGACGGAGCTGCAGCAAGGCGATGCTTATGGCTTGGTAGTTGCTCGGGTGTTGATCGCTCGACAACGATTCGGTGAAGTGAAAAGAGGTCCCCAGGTGCTATTTTGCTAATACTTACATTTGAAGTCTTTGGCATCGTGGGTTCCGTCTTCTTGTCTCAAAAGTGTGGGGTGAGTCGTGTTCGTTGGATGTTTTGTTTGGGTTTGCCTCCGACAAGCTGTGTTGGGCACGTTTATGTTCGTTTTTGTCGGGTTGGGTGCCTCTCGGCCGAACTTTCTGTTGTATTTGCAGTTGTCTTGGTGTTATAAAAAGCTTGTCTTTCAAAAAAAATATCCTTGCAGTTGCTTGAATTGGGTACTACAAAATACTTGAAACAAAATTTCATTAAGAAACTTGAATTTGGGCAAGTACTTGGTAAAGTACTTGCATGGCATACAGTGAGCTTTGTGCAATGAACCTAACAAACACTTGCTTCTTAACTTCGAAATGCGAAATTGTACCTGACATGTGCTAAGATTGAAAGTTTTAATATTGACAATGTGGCTACTTTACTTACCCGGTAAACGTTTACCCGTAATATTAAACGTTCTACTTAGGGACCGTTTACCAAGTCACGTTACCTTACCGGATGAATATGGCAAGGACCAAAAATCTTACCCGGTAAAAGCGAAGGCAATGACCGAGAGTCTTACCCGATAAGTGAGGACGACAACTCTTACCATGATTAGTGCTTACCGGGTAAAATTTTGCATTCAATACCGTTTTGATGGACTAAAATCTTACCCGGTAAGTGATAGTGTTGAATTTTGCTGGTAACCACTTACCCGAGTAAGCGTTTGGTAAACGGCCCCTTACTTTATCGGGTTTGATTGTAGTCCACCAAAATGGTCTCCTATGCAATAATTTATCAGGTAAGTGCTTACCGGGTAAGAGTCGTCACTCTCACTTTCCAGGTAAGACTCTTCATCCTTGTTATCGCTCTTACCGGAAGATTCTAGGCCCTTATGATTTCTAAATTTTAAAAAACGATAATAACCAAAAAAATAACAATAAATGGCAACTAAACCTTGTGGTAGGGCTTTTATATAAACAATAGGATTCTATAGAGCTAAGCTCAAGAAGAGCTTAGACTATTCACCTCAAGCCAATGTTAAACAAAAATAGATAATTCAAATCTTATGATATTACTCGAAAACAAATGAAAAATCAAACATTTAAAGATGAAATGTACAACTAATAATCGAGGCCAAGTTACCACTAAATTAAATCCATATCAGTAGTTCAACAAAAAAGAGAAAAAAAAATCACATATTGAGTCATAAGAGAGAGCAAAAGAAAGAAACCTGTTCGGAGTAAGAGGTTCGGAGTAAGAGGCCACAGGATTGAGTTACAAACCTGTTTGCTGTTTCTTGTTTGCAGTTCTAGTAAGCCAAGACTCAAGAATTTTCTCATTCTTGAGAAGCCCATTAATGCATATGAATCCAGCATACAGAATCATTTGGTAGATCAAGTTTTGACATCACAAGCTTCTTTGAATGAGTCCATGATCATCGCCACAAATCATAACCTGCTTGTAGAAGCATTTCCTCGAACCCTTGGTGTGCGTCTAAAAGTAGGACACATTTTCCATAAACCCCAGAATCTTCAAATACACCTACAAGACAAAGAGCAAGATAAAGAATTACTGAATGAATATTTCATCAAACACTTGCTTTGCACCTTATATTGGGCCACATTTTCCATACAATGATCAAGATAAAGAATAAATAAATCTAGTACTTCTACTGCAATCTCTAGAACTCCATTATACAAAAAATTAGTAGTTGTTACTGTTAGAAAACATAAAAGAGGGAAAGAAGAATGCAAACTTGAATTTCGGCTCATGTGAAGTTGAAACGCAGAAACGTAGTGGAATCCCCAATGAAAGAACCAAATCTGAAACTTTCTTCAACAAGTATCTTATTGTGGTAGTGAACGGGTTTAAAATTTTGAATTTGAAATTCGAACCCAAGCTGGAGAATTTTTGCAGCGGGATCTCGAACAGGCAAGGAGAAACTCTGACTTCATGAAAGATAGGTCTGAACTAACCCAATTAGGTGGTGGTTGTGGGTGTACTAAGGGCTTGTACCTTATGCATATGAAGTTGTAATTCATAGTTTCTGCATAAAATGGTAGTACCTTTATGCATTGTCACTTGTCTTTAAGAGTTTTCTTTAAATGCATAATAAGGTAGTAATAGATTATTACGACGCCCATTGATGTGTATTATATGTGTGTGTTTCATTGTTTTGCTGACAATTTGCTTTGGTGAGAGAGAGGGAGAGAGACGGGCCAAAGATCATTCGGTTCAAATTTCAAAATTACGAATTTGGTTAAAAATGTTAATATAATAACATAATAAAACCTCTTTTATTTGGCAGGATAAATGTGTACCTGTTCAAGACTTAATAATTAAGTGGTTGCTTACCAAACGTTAAATGAAGAAGTACTTATCGGTTCACTTACCTTACCCAGTGAATATTAACCTTAATTGATAAGATGCATGACAAGAATCAACAATCTTACCCAATAAGTGGTGGTGAATCTTAACCGGTTAGTGTTTCCAGAAAACACACAAACTGTTCAAGTTCAAATCCACAATTAAGTTTTCAACAATCTTGTAGCTTAACTGGTAAAAGGGCGTGAACTATTAGTTACAAGGTGTGAAATCTATATCTATATCTATATCTATATCTATATCTATATCTATATCTATATCTATCTATCTATATCTATATATATATATATATATATTAAAAGAAGAACCAAAAGGTGGTTTAATGAGAATCCTTTAACAACATTTATCTTTTTTCTCATTTTTTTGATTTATTTTTTAATATTAATTCAACACATTAATTGTCAAACCTTTCATTTTCTTTCTTTCTTTAATTTCATTTTTCATTTTTTTATAATTGAAATTAGAATCCACAACTATATAAAACTACATATATTATTATTTACATCAATATATATATTATATTATATTACATGCCAATCGAAAACGTAAATCAACAAAAATCAATATATATATATATATATATATGTGTGTGTGTGTGTGAAATAATCGCAGGTGACTAATAGATTTTAGAAGATGTTAAATTGAAAAGAGATGTGTATAAAAAACTGATAGAGTTGTCTTATTTTTAGTGACATTCTTTTTGCAAAGAAAAAAAAAGATCTAATTATAAAAAAATTAATTAAAAAAATAAAGCATAAAAAAATAATTATTATATATTAAAATCTTAATATATATTAAGGAACGACGTAGATAATGAGGTAGATTTTATAAGATGATAGTTTGGAAAATGTTTATATATTATACCACATTGATGTAAAAATGAAAAGATTAGAAGAAGAATGCATGTATATAAAAGGAGGAGATGATTCCTTTGTGTAAACTCATATGGTTGAGTTATTTTAATCGTCCTCCTTTTTACAAGAATAATGAGTTAACACAATGAGATTTGAGCATTATACTTAAATCATGAAATTTGATTGATTTTGATTATTCCATATGACTACATTAGTTGAAATATGAATGATTAAAGGAATAAAATGGGTATGTCAAATGAGAGAATTTCGTTGTATAAACTCATAGGATTGGTTCATTTTAGTTGTTCCTTTTTTTTTGCAAAAATATCTATTTTAAAGGGGTTAACTCATTTAAGTTGTCCCTCTTTCTGAAAAAAAAAATTATTGACTTATATCTTTATATATAACTAATCTTTATCTTTATATACATTAAAAAAGAAACCAAACATAATGACTTGACAACATGGGTTTGAGTATTACTCAAATCTTTAAATATGGTTGAGTTTTATCATCCCACATTGGTGGGAATATGATAATTTAGAAAAAGATGATGGGTATATATAAGAGTCATGGATGCCATTAAAATCTAAACACCTATTGATGGAATCAAAATCAACCAAAAGGTAAAAATTATAGTGTAAAACACATATTTTAATAAGGTTTGAGTATTTCTCAAATCTTGAAATTGCATCATCCTACATTGGTGAGAAGTTGATAGTTTGGAAGAAAATAATGGGTATATAAAAGAGTGGTAGATACTCTTCACATCTAAAACCATTGTTGGAATCAAAACCAACCAAAAGGTACAAATTATAGTGTAAAACACATATTTTATTGAGGTTTAAGTATTCCTCAAATCTTGAAATCATTATATATATTAAAAGAGAAACCAAGTATAATGACTTGGCAATAAGGTTAAGTTTCGTCATCCCATATTGATGGGAAATGATAATTTAAAAGAAGATAACGGGTATATAAAAGAGTGATGGATGCTTTCGAAATCTAAAGTCATGGTTCGTATCAAACCCAATCAAATGGTAAAGATTATAGCACAAAACACACACTTAAATGAGGATCGAGTATTTCTCAAATCTTGAAATAAGGTTGAGTTTCAACATCCCACATTAGTGAAAAGTTGATAATTTAGAAGGAGATGATAGGTATATAAATGAGTGATGGATGTTTTAAAAATATATAACCATGGTTGGAATTAAAACCAAACAAATGGTAAAATTATGGTGAAAACACACACAATTCACATCTTTATATATTAAAGTAAAACCTACAATGAATGAGGTGACATCATAAGGAACGAGTATTCATCATTTCTTCAATTGTGGTTGAGTTTTGTGTATCCCACATTGATGAAGTGATGAAATATTGACAATGACTGATTGATATATGAAGAGGTTGAGATGCCTTTGTAGTAACTCATGAAGTTGACTCATATTGCCCGATCCTCTAAACTCGTGAAGTTGGCCGAATCTCTAAACTTACGGGTTGGTTGATTTTGGCTAACGATCTTTTGGCAAACATGTTAACTATACAAAATAATAAAAAATCTTATAAGATTCAAATATTTAAAAACTTGGAGTAGGTGTGATTTCGACTATCCCACATTAATGAGAAATCTTTATTTTGAAGAATGAATGTAAGTATAAAAGGGCAAAGTATTTATTTCGAAACGAAAATGTTAGTTGGCTAAATGACTACATTTATTTTGCAAAACAAACTTATTTATATGAAATCTTTATATATATTAAAGAAAGATAAAACACATATGACGTGACATTATGAGAGTTAAGTAGTTTTAAATCTTGATGCATGATGTGATCTTGGTTATCCCATATTACAGAAAAATCTTTAGTTTGAAAAATAGATGTGAGTATATGAAATAATGGTGTTTTCTTTTTGAAAATGATAAGGATAATAACTACCTTCATTTTGCAAAATAAACTTATTTATATGAAGAAGGGTGTTCAAATGCAATTCATTTACATGATGTAACCCCTTTATCCACCATTCATATAGAGGGGGCGTTCAAATGCAACTCATTTACATGATGTAACCCCTTTATCCACCATTCATATAGAGGGGGCGTTCAAATGCAACTCATTTACATGATGCAACCCCTCTATCCACTGTTCATTTTATTTTGCATAATAACCCCCCTCTATGAGAGTTAACTATTTTAAATTTTTGATGTAAAGTGTGATTTTGGTTATCCCGTATTAAGTAGACATCTTTAGCTTGAAGAATAGATGTAGGTATATGATAAGATGATGTTTTTTTTTAAAATGATAAGATTAATAACTACCTTTATTTTGCAAAACAAAAGTATTTATATAACATCTTTATGTATATAAAAGAAATATGAAAGACATAAGATATAGCAATATAAGAGTTAATATTTTTAAATCTTTATATATTTACTATCTAAATTACTCATTCTACCGCGCAACGCGCGGTTTCCGCACTAGTTTTCATGGTAGATGAAAAATGAAAAGCTTTCAAACATGTAGCTTAAGTGGTAAAAGGGTTGAACAACTTTGCTCACACACACACAAACTGTTCAAGTTCAAATCCACAATTAAGTTTATAAAGTACACTTTTGACTTGTGGGTGCAGTTATTTTAAGAAGTTTTACGAGTGAAATTGATATTATATTTAATCCATATAACATAAAATGTTGATATGTAATCGGTGGGCTAAGATTGATGGAGTCACCGTTGAGGATACTCTTGAAATTCCATTTTCTTGTGATGCAACCTTAATTGTGTCGAGTGTTCGGTTAGTTACCACAACTTCATGCATAGTTGCATACCAGCTATACAATCTCCACTCTCCAACCATGCACATCACCATGAACTTTTATTATAGATTCATCTGACATTGGTCCAATACAAAATATACAATATTACCCTCAGGACCCAATTTAAACAACTATGGAAAACTGTTCATTGATTTCTAACTACAGACCTCAAGCAAGTAAATTCTTGAATTGAACAGCTACCCGAAACAATCTGTAACCCAAATTTGAACATGCATAACAAATTTAATGTGACCATTAAATTTAAGATGGATGTTCATATTAACTTGTGATTACCATGCTGCTCTAGCAACAAAAAAACCAACACTTCCGGTTTACATCCCAAGTGACTTCAAGCAATTCAACATCAGCTAGATTACCAACATCCATCAGTTGAAAAAAAGACCCTAGTAGAGTCATGCGTAGTCGAGACCAATTCTTGACAAGCACCGCCTGCTAGATTATCAAAATATGGTAATTAGTACAACCCCATCCATTGACGGTATAAATCCAAAAACAATTAAACATAAGTGGATATATAGGCTTCACATGTGGTATCAACAACAAAGTAAACAAAGCAAATATTCCTATCTAGCCATTTACTTGCTACAATGCAATTTTTTTACTAATGCATAGATTTCTAATCTTTCCGTGAACTTGTATTCCACTAATTTATTGGCTTCATCATACACCAAAACCAAGAATACAGTTCAAACAATCACAAGCAAAAAACCTAAGAACCCATCGAAGATGAATAAATTTTGCTATAAATCCATAAGAATTAGAAAATAATTGCATTCATCATACAACAAGGTAGCATCTACCCAGTTCCCAAATTCACCTTATGAAAACATATCAGTAGCTTCATGGAGAATTGTAAACATAACAATACTCATTTAAAGGCCATTGAGAGAAGTCCTATTGTGAATTTCCAATGAAGCATTTTAAGTTCTGCTTTTCCTTAGCATACGGGAGTTTAGTAGTGGGACTTATTTGAACTGGTGTTGCTACCCCTTAGATGCTTCATTTACCTAAATACCATCTTTGGAGCATCTAATTTTCTTTTATAAAAAGGTATTTTGCTTGATCAGTTAGTTCTACCGCAAATCCTGATGCTCTTTGGTGATAAGCTTGAAACAACAAGACTTATTTGATATTCACTATATTAAAAATTGCGAAAACTTTTATACTTGATTCGAGGAATTAAATACCATCCCAAACATAGCAAGGCAGGATATTATTATCTGTTGGTCAGAGTATTAAAGTGCAGTTGATGGTATAGCTTCAAATGGAAGCTTTAATGGTAGTTCCAAATGATTGTGAAACCATAAAAAGGAACACATTCCCTTTTAATCAAATTATTCTTTATTTTGGTAATGCTCAAAAGCAAATGCACCTTCAAAACAAAAAAGCAAAATTGTGAAAAACATAAAAGCCAGGGGTGAAAGCTTTAAGCACAACTTTCTTGAAATATTTTGGGTTGGTGACAGATACCTTTGCGCAAGTCAAGGGTCTTCAGAGAAACAAGCGCTCTATCCGTTAGGGGTAGAAGGTAGATTTCCAAGATCCCACCCGAGGCCCTGCTTTCAAGAAGGATATATTAAATTATTAGTTGATTAAACAGTGTAATAGTTACACATTCATAAAATTTTGTCTTTTCATTGTGGACATTTATTTTGAGAAGAAAGAAATAATATGTTGCAGACCTTTTGTATTTTTTTCATCTGCTGAACCAACCACGTCAATGGACTGGATTATACCAGCACTCTTGTTAACAAAATCTTCTCATGAAAATTTGCACACTGGGGTTGGCAGAAGACTTGACACAACGGATAAACATGCTTTACTCTTAAGTCACTGCAGAAAACAACAATATATGGGTCAACAGAAATACATTGTCCAATAGAGTTGATGCTATCAAGGTAAGCATCTCTTGAAGAAGATTCTAGTCCACTAAAAATATGTCACAATAGCAAGCAAAAATCTGTAGGTCTTTAAAATTCCTGTTCTTTACTTGCACAAATAGTGTTTGTCTCATTGGTTGAGAATTACCAAAAAAAAGACAAATCTAAAAATGATAAACAATATGATGTTCGAATAGCCTTTCTTTGAGGCTTCACATATTGCATTGCCATAAGAGATTTCACCTACATTTCAGTTACAAAATATTTATGCCACCATTTGAAAAGAAAATTTTGGTCTGTTTTAGAGTTGCAAAGGTATGGATTTTAATGAAAATAATTATGAGACTACAACACCTTTCAGCTTAACTCCCAATGTTTAAAAAGGTTCCATTAAGAATGAAAAGCTCACAATTGACATGTAATCTTACATACATTAAACAAAAAATTGAAAACTTACTCTTCTACATCTCTCCAGGTGTCAAATTCTGCATAACAGACAAGATTGAAACTATGTGAAATTGATGTTTTACGAGAACGCAGGTGCCAAATTCTGCCTTACGAAATAGGTAAAAGCCAAATTGTTAATAACAACAAAAAGAACTACAATAAAAAAATGTCAAAAACAATTACCAAACTACCTGCAATCAAAAAGTCAGAGATGATATCTAGATTGACTATGTGATTGTTGACACTTGGCACTACACAAAAGGTTTATAAACAAATATTGACGCATAAATGGAGAAGAAAGCATAAATCAAACCATACCAGAAGGGGGGGGGGGGACGGTGAGGAGAGATGTAACCACGTAGAAAATGGTTTCAGGGGACATCGATCGTTTGAAGTTTTTTTAGAATTACAACGATGGAACAAGGAGAAATGGGAAGCAACACTCAAAATTTTTAAATTTGAAATCTACCTCAAGCAGGGGCGGAACACAAACTTTTCAACCGCAGGGCCGGACTTAATATACTATATAATTTCTATCCTTACCAACAGGGACGGACCCAAGAATTTTTTCATAGAGTGACACCATATTTTCAAGTACGGTTTTTATTAACGTATCTTCATTTTTTTTATCGACGTTCAATATCGACCGTTGTGTTTTCAGCCTAATTCCGCCGTTTCAAGGGATTTTTAAAGTTTTTTTGCTTGATTGCTAGAGATTTTTAAGTTTTTTTTATCGATTCCGTGAGACCTTTTCGGTATTTTTGTGGATTTCAAGAGATTTTTTCGGTTGATTTCAAAAGTTTTTTTTTACGAGGTACAGTATAATACAATTAAGTTGCACCTTCTAAAACCTTATTGGACTTATCCTAAAAACTTTGGTGGACTGTGTTCTATCAACAATTCAAACAAGTGAACAACCTAAAGAATTTCAAACAATTTCAAATAAAGTTAAACCTAGCTAATCAAATAATCAAACAATTTCAAATAAAGTTAAACCTAGCTAATCAAAAAATCAAACAATTTCAAATAAAGTTAAACCTAGCTAATCAATTAATCAAATAATTTCAAATAAAATTAAACCTACCTAACCAAAAAATTTCAAACTCAAACAAGTAACGAGATTATGAGCAAATAGCAATGACACTTTCAAATTAAAACTTGAATAAAATGGAAATAAAACCTGTAATTTAGGGGTTGTTGGAAAGTTGTTTGATGAAGATGAAGTTAAAAAACTTGGGATTTCATTTGGATTGGGAGGATTTTGCCCCTGATTTGGCCGGAGCGTCGACTGCGTTGTCTTCGTCTACAGTCTACTCATCCATCGCACACGGCACACTCACACTTGAATCTGGGTTTTGAATTTTGAGATTTTGGACTTTGGAGAGTTGGACTAAGAATTTTGTGGACTAAAATGTATGGACCGACATGAAACAATTTTGTTGGACACTTGGACGGTGAGAATTTTGTTGGACCAAAATGTATGGACCGACTTTGGATTAATAATTTTGTTGGACACTTTCACTCAATGTTAACTGGATAGTGGACTGTGGAGTGGGGGGGCCCAAGTCAAATTTTCTTTTCTATTACATACAAATGAATTGCACTCAATGCTTCATGGGGGAAAAAGCGGAGGGGCCTTGGCCCCTAATTGCACCTATGGTGTTCCGCCCCTGACCTCAAGAGGGGATTTATTGGAAGCCTGTATCAGTTTTTGAAAGTTTTGAAATCTTGTGAATAGGCGCGATAAAGCAAGCTTGAGTATACAAATGAACAAATTATAGGTAGCAGGTAGCATGAATGGGAGATCTAGAGGAAGAAATACATGAAATAGGGAAAAAGAAACCTGTGAGGGAAGAAAGGAAGGTTTGAAGCCACCATTTTTTGTGGTGGCGTGGTTTTCAAATTTGAATATTAAGAGAATGAGAGCTACTCTGCTTGTAAGATGGAAAGTGGGGTTTTCAAGAAAGAAAAGAAGGAAAGTCAGAATCATAAAAGGAGTAAAGTTAAAGGTATGCTTTAAAGAACTTATACATTATGCTTAAATACTTGTAATTCATAGTTTTTTAAAAATAATGCTTGAAAATGTTGTACTTCATGCTTTAAGAGTTGTATTTAAGAGTTTAGATGTATATGTATTATAAGGTAGTAATAGATAGGGGATGGATCAATTGGAAACCAATATTACATTAGAAACTTTGGAAACCGAAATTAACCAATCATTGAATTTCCTTTTTTATTTTTATTTTTAATTGATAAGGTTATTTTAGTCTTTTACATAATTTCATAATATATATGGTAAGTGTTATTATTATTATAATATTAATTATTTAATTTTAATGTATTTTATATATGGTAATATTGATCCTTTATTAATTTAAACTTGAAACATTTAATTTAGGTAAACACAAATTGATTCATATGCAAACTACAAATCAAATTATTATTTTTGATTCTTATGAATCAGTGATTGATTCATCCGATGAATGAAAGTTGATATTCATATGAAATCTTCAATATTACCTCCAGGCACAAAATATTAATATAGTGAAACATAATGAATTTGATATAGTGAAACAAAATATTAATATAGTGAAACCTGATTAAACGTAAAATGTTAATATAGTGAAACCTGATGAAACAGATTTGATACATGAAACATGATGGAAAGGTAATGAAACAAAATATTAATATAGTGAAACCTGATTAAACGTAAAATGTTAATATAGTGAAACCTGATGAAACAGATTTGATACATGAAACATGATGGAAAGGTAATGAAACAAAATATTAATATAGTGAAACCTGATATAGTGAAACAAAATATTAATACAGTGAAACCTGATGAAACATATTTGATATAGTGAAACATAATGGAAAGTAATGAAACAATAATGGTAATGAAATTTAATGAAACTTATTTGGGATTTTACAGACTGCATATTGATGAACAAGTAATAAAAAGACAGTCTTGATATGCTTTTTTTTAAGAAATATACGTTTTTCTATATTTAAGCATCTTTGTTGCCAAATTTGAAACACAAAAGAAAAAAACACATTTACCCTTTTGACATATTATTATTATCTTTTATTAATAAATTAATTAATTTATTACCATATATAATTCAAATGAATCTTGACCATTGATTAAAAAGATCAATGATTGAAATTTGGTTTCCAAAATTTCCAATGAAATTTGGTTTTCAATTGAAACCACCCCTATATATATATAATATAGTTAATTACTAGTTGGTCCCTATAGTTTGGTGTTTTTTCATAAAATTAAGGAAAAACAAAAAAAGTAAAAACAAAAAAGACAAAAACATGGTTGGACTATTTTGCCCCCGACTCTAACTGAATTTTTTAACGAAGTTAGTTAGGAGGTCCCATTTTCAAAGCAAAATCGAAACCTGGAGGACCCAATCTTGACTTATTGAAGTACAAGTTCGACTTTCAAAGATATCACCAAACCTTAGGGACCAAAAGTGTAATTCTCTCTTAGATATAAATATTATTAAATAAAGAGTAAACTTTAATTTTGGTCCTTAAAGTTTGGTGATTTGATTTCGTTGACAGTGGGACATGTGGTTTCATAATTCAAGTTTTGGTTCTCATAGTTTGAACTTTGCTCTGAAAGGACATGTCATTAACTCCATTAAAAATATTCGTTAGAGGCAGGGGCAAATTCGTCCAACCATATTTTTGTCCTCTTTATGCAATTTTGTATTGTTTTTTCTTATCTTTGTAAGAACTATCAAATTATAGGGAATAAGTCTGTAAAATTTACACCCCTTTCCGATCATTTTCTCCGGTCAAGAGAAATGGGCCACACCTTAATCCAAACACCAACATCAATTAAACTCAAGATAAATTTGTAAAAATATTTTATCTTGTTATACACTTAATATGCAAATAATTTGTGGAATATATTTAAAACAAATAAAAAGGAATACAAATACTAAAAAAAAATGAATATGAGTAATTTCAACCATAAAAATCTGGGTCATGTTTATGATTTCAATACGCACCATTTTTGAAGTGGTGAGGCACTCAGATACATGACGACAACGACGTCGTATCTCCAACCTTGAACTTGGAGGTCGGTTTACGGATGATTCTTGGAACCACTGGGAGATTGTTTGGATTCTCAACACCCAAAACTTGAAACCTTTCCATCAAAACTCAAGAACAATCATGACTAATATGAAGAATGCAAACTACAAATTTGTATCAATTAATTTAATGAAATTCCAATAAAAATCTAAGTCAAAACCCTAAATCTAAATCTGAAGCGTTTACCGATCGAAAAGGGGAAGCATCACACAAGTTTGTGAAAAATCAAAACCCAGAAACCCAACCGAGAAGCATTCGATAATATCAAAATCCCAACCAAAAAAGATTTCTTCTCCTCGTTCTCTTACTCACCGGAGTTCAATGGTGCGACGGTGAAAGGAATCACCGATCAAAAAGGGGATGGGGTTTTACCGTCACTAGTCGAGAAGATATTGGTTGGTGCGATGGATTCAAAAGATAAAGGAGATGATCGGCGTTTTCTTGTGTGACGATCGACGTTGGTGTGATGGCTTCAAAGGATGAAGGAGATGGAGTTTCACTGGCTGTGTGAAGTGAAGGCAAGAAGCAGATCCTTTATGTTTTTTTGAATTTTCATTTCATTTTAGATTTTCTTTTGTATTCTTATTTTAGGTTTTGTTTTTCTAATTACATTGTTTTGGTGGCTTTGTTTTGATTGTTTTTATAAATACAAGGAAAAACAAAAAAAAGTGAAAAAAGAGGACAAAAATATGGTTGAACGTTTTTGCCCCTAACTCTAACTGCTCTAACGAAACTTTTTAACGAAGTTAGTGGTCAGGTCCCACTTTCATAGCAAAATTTAAACTATGCGAACCAAAACTTAAATTATGAAAGCAAAGGTCTGGCTTTTAAAGAAATTACCAAAAGTCAAAGGACGAAAATTGGATTAAATAAATATTTTAATTAGTTAATAAAGTGAGCGAGCATAGGCCTGTAAACGAACCGAACGTTTGACGAACTGTTCGTGAACCGTTCGGCGGAAAGTTCGTTTATTTAATAAATGAACGAACATGAACAAATGTTTTCGTTCGTTTAGTTAAACAAACGAACATGAACAAAGGTCTCGTTCGTTCATTTACGTTTGTGAACGTTCGTTCATTTATGTTCGTTTATGTTCGTTCGTTTATATTTTATATTTTAACATTTATATATACTATAAGTGTACTCGCGCAATGCCGCTAGATACATCACGATTTTAACGTTTCATTTTATTTTCTATTTTTTTGTCGATTTACATTACGATTTTGGTTGGTTGTGAGAGATTGATAATGATTTTTTTATATAAATTTGTTTAATTTAGACTTAATAATATAATGTAAATTATTTTGGTTTAATAATATAATTTTTTTTATAAAATATTCTGTAGATTTTTTTAATTATATTTTTATATTTAAAATTTGATTTTTATTCTATATTTAATTATACTGAGAGTTATTTTAGGGGAGTTAAAATGGGAAATGATTTTAGGAGAGTTAAAATGGTTAGAGATAATGATTGAAAATTAATAAATAACATTAAGTGTAGTACATACAGCTTTAATGATTGTTTTTTAAGTAATTAACATTAAATAGTTCCATATTAAGCTTTAAGACTTGTTTTTAAGAGTTTTTTATGTGACCTTTATAATATAGATATAGATTATCTTTTATTTATCAGATTTTGAACACATTTAATTTGGGCCCTTATAATAATTTTTGAGAATGAAACCACTAATACTATAATTTATTTTCTTATTTTGTTTCCATCCCAACGTTAGAAATCCCCCCAAATTTGGGTTTCACTTTCACCGTCTCAAATCGAAGTACGAAGGCGATTAGGCGACTGAAGCAAGAGGAAGGAAACCCTAAATCGTCGCTCTCATCTAGGTTCGATTGTTCTACTTCTTTATAACATCTGTCTCGTTCGATTGTTTTCCTAGCGTATATTGTTTTCCTAGCGACTGCGTATATTGTCTGAAGCCGATTGTTTTCCTAGCGTATATCTTTCTCGTTCGATTCTTTGATTGTTTTCCCATATCAATATATGAATAACAAATATGTGGGCTTCAACCAAATCATTAACAATTTGGCTTTGAAGGTTATATGTCGCTCTGATAAGGTTTCCAAGGCCACTCTCATCTACACCAAGAGAAGTAAAAAATTCTCTTTCTTCTGAGGGGAGTTCGGCTAGTTCTGACTCCACCTGCAATTAACACCCTGTTAGTTGCATCCAGTTGCTTTAAAACTTTTTTTAAGAAATATATGGTTTCAGTAAAGAATTAGTAAAAAGGTTGTTTGATAGTATACAAAGCAACACATGTAGCATCCTCATTTTCAATCATGCCCAATCTGTGGCATAGCCAAAAACACGACACCCAGGATGATATTATGCACTTCAACTCCTAAAGTAATTTGTGTAGCTACTTGCTACTCCCAGTACCTGTGCCGAGATAGCTACGAGCCCAGACTGTAACTCAGAAGCAAGTTTCATCACGTTTTCAACATGAGGATTACTTTCAGGTTTAGCTAAATCAGACTCTGCAACATTTGCCACATAAATCACAGGCTTCATTGTAAGTAAGCAGAGATGATGTATAGAATCCTTCATCGTCCGTTCGTTTATGTTCGATTATCAGTTCGTTTATGTTCGTTTAGCACCTAAACGAACATGAACGAACACGAACACAGACATTTCTTAAACGAACGAACAAGAACACCTAAAATTTTGTTCGTTTAATGTTCGTGTTCGTTTGTTCGGCTAAGTTAAACGAACATGAACATGCCTCCGTTCGTGTTCGTTCGGTTCGTTTACAGC
The DNA here is from genome assembly GCA_954870635.1 of Arctium minus. NCBI lineage: Eukaryota > Viridiplantae > Streptophyta > Magnoliopsida > Asterales > Asteraceae > Arctium > Arctium minus. The sequence goes on along the minus strand of OX941083.1, from coordinate 148,518,841 downwards.
AAGCATTATCCCTTTGGGTTTTTGTTTTGTCAAGTGTCTTCTGTTGTGTTTAGGGTTTAGGGTTTAGGCACAGCGACAGCGGAAGTCGGTTAGCGTTTAACAAGAAAGATGAGCAGCTCCTCTAGAGAATACTCTCCAGATTGGCTTCGTAATATCCAGGTAGGTTCCTTCCTTCCTAATCCTTATCATCTCTTCTCCTATTTTACCGATTAATCGCTGACGGCTATGTCTGAATGCTTGAAATTCTTATCGGTCCCTGTTAATTGAATCACTAAACTAAATGTTGGATTACCTGCCGCCGATGATAATAGTGGCTCTGTCTGACAGGCACCACCGACAACATCAATTTTCACATTGTCCTCCAGTTCTGAATCTATTCCAGGTAGCATCCCTGTAGTAAGTGAGGATGATGAGAAAGATGATCAATTACCTATAAGCTCCGTCATTAAGGGAACATCACAAAAAAAGTTGAATTCAAAGAGGAACAACAGGCTTGCTGAAAATGAAGGTCAGTCAGTGTCGCCGCTGTCATCTCATATGACAACCACATATTTTACATAGCATCGTTATACAAGCTTGTGTTGTGGAGATAAATAATAGCTACTGATGTTGTGTATTCTTGTCATGCTGCCTGTAGGTAGCAAAAGAGTTACTGCCAAGGGGAAAGCTCCACAGAAACCTACCAAACCTCAAGTGAGAAACTATGGACGACCATTATTCACTTTATTTATTTATTTTTCTCTTAACTGTGGATGTTTTAATTTCTGTGTTAATAGTAGGCATTGTGAAATTTTCTTAGATAGATTACATGCTCACCTTGCCTCCTCTCTTTGAGGGGTGAGTAAAAGTTACCTAAGAAGAGGACTTGTAACTAAGCAAACCAACTCAGTATATCCCACCTGGAGGTTGGGTTTGGGGTGTGTGTGTGTGTTGACCCAAAAGAGTAGAGCGATTGTTTTTTCGTGAAGACCCCAGATTTGTGCAAAGTGTGGGAGAAAAAAAGGAAGAAAAGACAAACGTGCGATAAAGAAGCACTTGAAAACAAGAAACGTAGTGCTAAAATATGGACAACAGGTTTGAAGTACGCACAACAGTGAAACATATATATATATATATATAGAGAGAGAGAGAGAGGCCCATTCATTTGCTAACCGTGACATTGGTGCTAACCGTACTAACCGAATTTAGACCAATCAGAAGCTTCATAGAGTTTAGGTAATGAGATAAATGCTTTTAAATATTAAAGGGTAATATGGGAATTTTCAAAATTTCGACCCATTTAATAGGTTTCCATATTTTAAGGTGTTTGTTATTATGGTATTTATCTTGAGTTTAAATATATTAATAAAAAATCAAATTTGGATTTACTTTAAACTAATTTTGGAAGTTATCTTTTAAAATTTTTTAAACAAGTTTATATCTTTCTAAGCTTTCTAACGGATCCAACATTGTTTATCATAAAGTGTTTTTTTTTGGTTTGAAATCTCTGTTGAAGAAAAGTTTTCGTTTCTAGTGAAAATCATAATGAGCGACAATGGAATCACCTCCGCTGTTGATAACGATAGATTTTTGGAATCTATTTTTGAAAGTCAAGACGCTCGCCCGTGCACTCGTCATAATGAGCCAGTTCAATCGTTGAATACCGGATTATCTGCTCATATGCATTTTCTGGTAGGGTGCACATATACATGTCTATATCCATTTCCGTATATGACAAGTATACACATATGCATATGTTATTACAGGTTATGTATGTATATTCCAAAATGTGCACATATGGCTATATAAATTGTGCACATGTATTTTGTATTTCGACAAACAAAATTTAATGCCTTACAAAAACAGATGCAATATGTGTATATTGACTTCATACTAAAAAAAGATGCATTGTGTGCATATGGATTTCACACTTAATGTGCATAAATGCATCAGTGAAAAACTTGAACGCATCATGATACCCACGATTTAGATGGTTAATCCGTTTTTTCCCGATGAATGTGGATGTAGTTTACGATTTCCCTTTGCTTTCTCCGGATTCGACGCCACAATGGTAATCTTCTTGTTGATTTCTTGAAGGATTGAGTTTTGATGGTTACCTAAATATTCTAAGGAAGAAGTCCCTAAATGTTAGGGATTATATGATTTAAAAACGTGTTACCGTAAATAACATTGGGTTGTTATTTTACCAAATTAACCCTGTGCACTTGTGCATTATTTTTAATCATTCCCTATCTATAATAATTAATTAAATGAAAATTCAATTAAATATGAGTCGTTGATCATCGTAATTAACGGTTGAGATTGGTTAGCACGGTTAACACCAATGTCACGGTTAGCAAATGAAGGGGACCCTATATATATATATATAGCAGGTATAGAAAAACATGGCAAAGGCACGGAGACCTACACACTCCTATTCTAACCTAAGGCTCAGGAGGCCTGTTGGCCGGCTCACTAACCGACCCTTGTCATCTACTCCTCTAGATCCCTTCCTCTCAACTAAGCTAGCTATAGATGCACACCCCTAGTCTACTACTCTAGTTGTGCGTCTCCAAGAACTCCTATCATAGGTTATGTTCTTAAAAATACCGAAAGCCGCCATGTATAACCTCAACCGCTCTTCCCTGTCCTCCTCGGCCTACTCCTCACCCATCGCCGGTCACGCTTTCGACTATCCTCACAGCAGCCACCACCTGTCTCCTACGAACATGACCAAACCACCGCAACTTCCCCTCTCTCAACTTATCTGTCATGTGCACAACTGTCAACACTTCCAGGTAAACTTAGTCCGGTCTCCTATCAAACATGGTCCGTCCACATGTCCGTTTAAGCATCCTCATTTCTGCAACTTCCAACTTTCTCTCTTGGGCCTTCCTTGTCGACCAGCTTTCTGACCCATACAATAAAGCTGATCTGATGGCTACCCTGTAAAATTTTCCTTGATGAGGATTTGTAACTATTTTATAGTATGCGGTAATGATAGCCTACTAAAACAATAAATTTGTATCATGGAGCAGCCTTAGGGATACTTCAAAAAGCTAGTTGTTGCACCACCTTCTGTGATAACATTTCCTGTCTTTAGTTTAGGATATGGACTTCCATGACGCTCACCTTCTCCTTACTTTCTGGGGTTTTGTGAATATTACTGCTACATTCTGAGTTACTATGAATTTTACTGCCTACCATGAAGTTAAATTTTCAAGGGAGCTTTTATCGGTCTAAATCAACTTGCTATAGTTATTCGTACTTTCTAATTCTATGTTAATTATATGATCAGGAACCTAAAAGTTCAGTTTGGACGTTGTCATCTGAGTCCGAGCACGAGTTGTCTGAGCAGGAAACAGGTAAACATTCAAAAGAGGAGGATAAGGATGATGATGCTTTAGACAATGTTGAGGAATCTTCACTTAAAGGAGCTTCAACAGTGAAATCTCCTAAGAAGAGACTAAAGTTGGAAGATATGGCATCTATGGAAACAAAAGGAACGAGTCTGACAAAACAAGGTACATAGATTGAGATTAACCAACTGTGTTCCTATGGCTATTTGTTCAATTCTGTAGTGAGTTTAAGATGGAAATGAGAGTGTAATTCCATCTATCTGTCTGTCTGTCTGAAAATCTGCTCTATACTAAACTGTCCCCAAGTACTTGGGTCATGAGCTTGTTGAGTTGAGTTGGGTTCTTAAGCTACTTATTGTTTACATTGCTACAGAGAATGATGGCAACATAAAGGTTTTAGAAAGCGAAACTACTGAGAAGCAAACTGGACCTTATGTAATTAAAATTTCAAGTTGTCTCGTGATTTTGGTATGATTACTTCCTCTGTTGGTTACGATAGACATGACATTGCAGATTTCATCTTCGAGGTTGCCTTTGGTACTTGCTGATAAAGTCCAACGTTCAAAGGTATGGTTACTACATTAGTCAATTAATATCTGTTTCACGGACATGGAATGCTTAGTCAATAATGCCAAAATGCGTCATGATCGTACAGGAAATCTCTGATCACATCAAGGAGAGTTTGAATAGGATACATTCATTGGCATTATTTATTTATTTTTCATGGGGGTGTAATTGATTTCATATATTGATCAATTGTTAGACAAGTGATAGTACTGACTTATCCCACAATGCCACTAGAAACTGGGGATTGACAGTTACCTTTTTTGCTTGTTTTACGCTGGAGGCTCTTATTTTTTTGGCGCCTGTGATAGTATGTGGATGGAGCTTCTTCTCAATAACTGCCATTTTAAATTTTGCAGGCGCTTGTGGAGTGTGAAGGTGAATCCATTGATCTAAGTGGTGACTTGGGCTCTGTTGGGAGGGTGGTTATCTCAGATTCCCCATCTGGCAATCAAGATATATTTTTGGATTTGAAAGGTATGCACTATTTTCCTTGTGGGGAATCTTTGGTATGGTCATATTCTTTTCATACAGCCTTCAAGTCCAGTTTGTTGTGTATCACATCCAATTATGAACCCACAAAGCTTCTCAATGGGAATATTCATAACTTGCTCTGGCTTCATTTAGTACATAATACTATTTTCGTGTTCTTTTTTTCCCAGGAACTATCTACAAAACGACAATAATACCTTCAAGAACTTTGTGTGTTGTATGTACCATATCCAAATTTCTCTGCTCACCTGCAAAACTCTTGGAATCTCAGATCATTTTATTTAAATAAATATGCCATTTAAATATCTCTTAACATATTAATTTTTTTTCTTCAGGTTAGCTTTGGTGCGTCAGAAGCAAAGGTTTGTTTCAGTTACATGTTCTCCTTCAGTTTCTTCTTTTCCATCGTTTGTATATTCTCCTTCCAGCCGATGAGAAGCTTTGTCTAGGTTGTGTATCCATTTTTCGATGAAGGTTGATTTAAGGAGTAAATAAACCAAATATTTTTGTGTTTTAACTTGATATGAACCGAGTTATATTACCTTTAGTTTACACACTGCATTTTTTTTATCAGATAGAAGCAATCATGAATGACTTCATTCAGCTGAAGCCACAGTCAAATGTTTATGAAGCAGAAACCATGGTCGAAGGTCGGGTTCCTTTTGATGGCTTCAATAGATGTTCTAGCTTTCATTTTCCATTTCCTCAGTTAATTTTCTGCATGAGTAGGAACCCTGGAAGGATTTTCATTTAGTTCTGAAGATGAAGCTGATAATCATACCGTTCGTCAAACTGAGGATAACGAGGGTCCTGAGCCACAAACCAATGGAAAAGGCAGAGGAAAAGCTGAGAAACTATCTGTATGCCTTTTACTTTTATTCTACTTTTACTGGGGCTGTGTTCTATGCACAACATGGACGTCTAATTCAACATGCTCCACCTTGCTAATAATAGAAGCTCTGAATTCAGGGATCAGCAAGAAAGAAGGGAAAAACAGCTGTGAAAAAGCCAGCAAAGAAGGTTAAAAGGAAAGCTCCGGCTGCAAAGAAAACCAAGACAAAAAAATGAGGGATGCAAGCAACCCCACAGTTGTCATGGATGCAATTAACGGATTTGTACTAAACCTGTTATCCCAGTCCTTGTAGGTCACAGGGGGAGGAGAAACCGTAGCATTAGATTAGATAATTCAAGTGTGGGAGACTGTAACCTATTATGGTTTGTCGCAGTTTTATGATGAAGAAAATGGATGCTTTTATACAGATACATCCTTCATGTCTTCTTGTGGTTTCATCGATTTATTTTCCAATCCTTGCATCTTCTAACCCCCTACCGGGTGAGGGATGAGCTGTTTACCAACCAAAAACCATCATTGTCGAGTTCTGGAATTGATCTGAAATTTGCTAGATTTTTCCACTTCCATCCGCATGCAGATGATAGATATTTGGCTTGAATCAATGCCTCAACCAACCACCTTCACTTGTCTACCAATAACAAGAGACGCAATAATAAACCAAACAGCAAACATACTTGTGTTAGGGAGCAAAACTGGTGATATTTTGAATATTTACATGTATCGCTATGTACAATATTCCTTATCTTCCTTTGTAATTGGTACAAGAGGATCAAGATTCCTGTCAAAGTACAACATCCCCTGGTGTCAGCTTCAACTTCATGTTCCCAACTTGAACTATTATTTCTTCTTTACAAGGATCTACTTTCAACACGGTCGCTTTCTTGTTAAGTTTAGAAACATGCACCATATCACCTGCCTTCACAACTTTGCTCATCTTATCTGCAATTTGCCGATTATTAATCAAACCTCAAAAGTCACTGTCTAGTTATAGTTAGGCCAAGTACCTAATTGTCATAGTTATATAGTTATGCCAAGTACCTAATGGCTGTCGCTTCACATTGCTCTTGCTCAACATTCCTGTGGAAGCTGCATCGTCTTCTCTACCAGTAGACTGACTGCTAACGGTCGCTGTATGGTCTCCCTTGGAAGCTAAACTTGGGGATGCACGAAGCTGTCGCACTTTTTTGTGAAGTATGGAACGCGCTCCTCCTCCGGCATTCGATATTTCTTGAAATTTTCTGTATCTTTGATTGGTGGTATGTTCGTTAATCCTACGTTCGGTAAGCACTAGATTTCTATGAAGTTCCCTAGCAAGCCTGAAAAGTAGCAGTTATATTCTAAAGAGTAGTAAATATGCTGCAGATTTTTATCCCATCCAAGGGACAATATTAGACACAGAAAAGGTCCTCACTTAAGATGACGCCGTGCTTCATGAATATGCTCATGAAGCTTCTGCTTGAATTTCTCCATATCTTCTATAACCTGCATTGCATACATGTAAAGAGGAATGCAGAGGTATGAGTATGACAATAACTGATACAAAATGACCGAATTTGACATCTGCAACAACCTAAAGGACAGGAACATTGGCAAGTTTTAAGAGCAACTAGAAAGAGAACCAAATTGCAAGCCATGAGATAGTAAGATCATTTTTTAAAAATCTGACTTGTAATTCTACTATGCAATTATGTCTAGAAGTTGCAGCGCATGCAAGTCACCTCATTAATCTCTGCACTAGCTGTTCCATGGAGTTCACGAGCATTTTCTACAACCACATTTGGCAGTTCTAGCCTTTCAGCTATGTTTATTGCATTTGAACGTCCTGCATTCATAAGCTAACTATCATATTGCCACTCACATGTTATGTATACATCATGGCACCTATTTTCCAAAAAGACAAGATGGAATAAATAAGAGATGCAAACATAACTTTAACGATTCATTTAGCTGTATAGCATTCAGAAATGAGAAGCTAGCAATAGACACAAAGAGGGAAACCTGGAATTCCCCAAAGGATCCTATACGTCGGCTTCAAGTTCACTTCATCAAACTCCATACATGCATTTTCAAAGGCATCGTTGCTGTAAGGTAAATTTATAAAACACAAACCAGTGATTGCAGGAAAAGGGAGTCCTCATTTCATATTCAATGTTCATCTTCAACTAGTATGCACTACCTGTACTTCAGGGTTTTAAGTTCGCCATGATGAGTGGTAGCCATTGTCAACAAAGCTCCAGCTTCAGCAAAGCATTCTAGGAGTGACATCCCCAGAGCAGCACCTTCCAGGGGATTTGTACCAGCACCAACCTAAAAGCATGCACCCAGATACTATTAATTATTAATCCTTTTGATAAAGAGGACAGTACCCCTGGAACACTTTTATTTCATGATATTATGAAATATGCGTACTTCTTAAAGTTAATATGCATAATGTGTCAGCAAATTATTTATTAATCCTTTTGATAAAGAGGACAGTACCCCAGGAACACTTTTATTTCATGATATTATGAAATATGCGTACTTCTTAAAGTTAATATGCATAATGCCTCAGCAAATTATGTATAACTATCTTTCTGGTCAAACCAGATATATGATGGACTCCTGTCCCAGATTAAATGTCACTTTTGACTTATGGCGCACTTGTTGAATAGACTATTGGACTACCAATCACTTTCAAGTGGCTAGGAGGCGATACAGTAAACACGCTCGACTTAAAATCTCAGCTAATGAAGGTCCAGGTCCTTGTCAAGGGGTAATATTGAGAAAAAAAAAGATCAAGTATGGGATCACATAAAGTCCGGCAGTGAACCAGAACATCATGCCTGTTTCCTATACATCAAGTGACTGGGGAGCCTGCCCTAAACCCAGAGAGAAAGTAGTTCTAATAGCATGTGGCCAACCGTGCCACAGGATCTGGGACACGGGAGTACATGTTAGTGTAGCTAAGATAATCAAAAGTTCAACTGATACAGATATACCTCATCTAAGAGAACTAATGATTGGCTTGATGAATGCAACAGTATGTCCTGAAATACATCAGAAGAAAGAACTTCTAGATTAGCCTTCCACTTAACCAGTCAGCAACATATGGAAACCAAGCAACAACCATTGCCACAATATATTATTTAGAAAAGGCAAGTAAAAGGATTCTGAAACATGATCTTAGAAAGTTCCAATAGATATAAGCTTTTGAGCTGCAACAAATTTATTAGCACTTTCCAATAGAGCATAGGAACTCTGAGGAGCATGTGTAATGAATAAATACACAATGCAGCGAGAGGTAAGGGCATAGTTCAATTATGACATGTCACACAACGTTATACAATGACAATATTAACAGCTTACACTGGTTTGTTTCAAATGGCCAGAGAAGGTGGACAAAGATTGAGACAAGGACTGTTCGTCACCAATATCAGCAAATACAGAATCAAACCATGGCATCTTCACAGGTTCAGATGACAACACATAAATACCTGTAGAAACAATCACCAAGACATGAAGTGATGTAAAGTATAAAGCACCTTAATGCAGAGATCGACCTATTTAATGCAAGAACTGTAAAAAAATTTGGGCTCTTCACTCCTTTCTGACTAAGGCTACACATAAGAAAATTGAAGGAGTGAAAAAACGAACTCCACAAGGTGTACATCAGTGCATGCAGGTCTAAATAATAAGTCTTTTACTTTCCTTCAGACTTAACATGATCATAGTAAGTTGTATTACATTTTCTACCGGTGCATGTTCTAATTAATGCCATTGGAACACAGGCTTGCTGGTGCATGCTCTTTTCATATCAAGTTTTGAAAAAAATGTTGTGGCTTGATAAGTTTCCTAATTTCAGAATAATGAGACAACGTCAGAGGCAACAAATGACGTTGGCAGTCTCAGGAAGTACAGAAGGTTGATTTTGATATTGCTAATTTAATACAAACATAGAATATAAATGATCATTTAACCCGTGCCTGATTTTGCCATCATTGCAGCCAACCCAACTGTCTTCAAGAAAATGGTCTTTCCCCCGGTGTTCGGGCCAGTTATAACCAGTACTCTAGTTCTGTGTGCAACAAATATATCGACAGGAACAGGGGATGATTGTTTTAACTTTGCAACCTGAAAGATTATAACTTTTGAGTAAACATTCAAAACATAAAGATCAAAAACTGTATACTCACGAGTCTTGAACAGTTACCTGTGTTTCTAAAGATGAGAGACTTGAATATGTTTCTTCTTCTCTCTGAGTGGCAATGCCAGCCTGCTGTCTTCTCCTTCTAATTTCCTAGTGGAATATAACACTTAGGAATGTCAAGGAGCCTGAATTTATGTAGTTTTAACATTGTTACTGAACATAAGGATTTTAGCAAAGTTGACGCTCATAGTTGTCACTTACAGCAGTAGCATCACTGACATCCTTCATAGCCTTCTGCAATTTTTGTCGATGCTGTTGAAGTAATAGAGGATGATAAGCTTTAGGCAGATACAATTTCCATTTCATCTCAGCAAGTTGTGATGCAACTGAGGAGTCCTCAGAAGAATACAGCTCTGGGTAAGTGCCACCAAATGAAATACTATATGTTGCCCGAGCATTGATCTGCATTCATTGCAGTAGAAGTGAACCGAAGTTGAAAAGGGCTGAGCATTGTTATTGTACACACACAAAGTTTAACCAGACACAATAACTACAAGAATCCATGAGTGCTGGTCCACGATTCAGAGGGATAGAATCCCAATGAGGAAACTCAAATCATTTTCTCGTCATTTCTGAAAATTCACAAGAGAAAGGCAATGCTAGCGATTCTCCAAAATACGAGGTGTGTACGGAAATAATCCATCTCCTTCATTCGTTTAGTGGTATTTATATTTATAGTTGACATATATTATCCTGAATGGAAAGAGAAATATAATTTTAAACATAAGAAAATTACAAAGAAAATAGTAAATGCTTGGTTAAAAAGATGCTGCTTGCACATTTACCACTGTAATAACAGATTACGAGAATAGGCATTTCAACCTGAAAGTCAATCAGGGATGGATACTCACCACATCTAATCGGATTGTCGTGTTGAACAAATTTTCTATGTCATCAAGATCTAGTTGCATCTGTGCAGGAATAACATTATGAAAACACAGCAACTAAAAGAGTAGAGAACCATAAAATAATTGATGTGATTTACTTACCTTGTGTGTTATTTCTAAAAGCACATCGGCTTCAGCCTTGGCTACTGAAGCTCTAGCTTGTTGCAACTCATCATTTAATGGAACAGCAGAAAGTGGCTCCACAAGGGTTCCGGTGCCTGAGCCACTACAACAAAGCATTTTCTCTCTCAACCACGAAGCTTTCAAGGCTAGAGTGCAATAATACCATCATTACAATAGACTTCTGTGGAATAGGGGAGGGCAGTAGCAACTTCTCACATGTATGTATTTTTCACTTGCAGAGAAACAAAAGTACAGAACAGTTCTCCAATTGTAGGTAAGAAAGAAACATAGAAGAGCTAGGTTAGCTCTTGGAAAACATTACTGTTGAATAGTTCCATTTCATATACAAGATTCAAGCACACATGTAAAAAGATCCGCATAGGTGCTCCAAACTTCTATCCATGATCAAATGTGCACCTAACTCTCAAGACTATGCATAAGGTTAAAAAAAATATGAAGATCAAGGATAAATAATGCTATGACGGTAATGTGCATTTGTATTATACTTCAAGTAGAATATATTAGAAGCTGCAGAATTCTTTATCCTACAATAAAGTTCAAGAGCGACAACACTAAGCTACGTACACCACTGAAAACATTTTAACAATCAAAATCAGTTGGTCTTCCCCCGTGTTATAATTAGTGCCGTGAAGGAAATAATGGAGGAAACAAAACCATGAGATGTGCAATGGAGTCTAGCATGCACAAAGTTAGATGCACCTTGATAATAACAGACCATCAAAGCTTCTTTTTAGATCAGTTCCTGATTTTATACACCATCTTCCATCAGTGTTGCTTACTTCCTAAATCAGTTAGGAAAAAAGATCAGGGTAAAACCATAAGAGAGTGAAGCATGAATATTTCAGCGCATCTTACCACTGATGATGTTTCTTTCATCTCATTACTGATTAGACTCTCCATCAACTGGCATAACTGAATAAGAAAGAAGAATCCACATAAGTGCCTATTTGACAGCCAGCTATAACTGCAATCTACATAGTGAGATAATAACAGATTCAAATATTAAACTTCTAAACATTGAGGATGCAGAGACACAAAGTTGTATACTCCACCAAACCAGTGTGCATTGACTGACAACTGATAATATAGGCTAGACAAGGTTTTAATGATGTATGCATGCCTCCTTGTTCCAAACATCTACACAAAATCCTTTGGCATTATTCATATTTTCTTCTCTACAGAACTAAAAGGCCAACAGGTGGTGACCTGAGTAGAGAGCACTTGAGAGTCTCAGACGACTTCATCTCTAACGCAAAGGGTTAGGTCTTAGGTAGGACAGCAAGAAGGAATGCTGTTTGTGTACTATAACCCTTTTAGATTCAATCCCATCCATAATTTCTGGTTGGCCTTATAAAAACTTGTTTGGAATGAGCAATGTCTTGTAGTCGTAATGGTGTAAATAGTGGGCAATACAAAATTTCCCACTAATTTTCTTTTCACAAACAATGAAGTATTGTGACAGACACAGGATTTTTTTAATCTTCCAATCTTCGTAGCACCACACTTGTATTTGTGCATGGGTGCACACACACAGATTTAGAGAGACATGTGAAGGGCCATATGATGAACAAGTGCAATAAAATAATTTAATTCGAAAAAGTAGATCAGTCAGCCTAATAATGATTGCATACATTGGGAACACAAAAATTCATTATTGGAAAATAAGCAGTTGCATATGCTGGCAGAAAATGCTTTAGTTACTAGGAATGTTCCCTTCATGCTTTTGTTTGGGCATGTGCTCTAGATTGATTAAAATTTATGCCAAGTGTCCACTCAATTCATTTAAATACCAATTAACAATTAGACTAAAGGAAATAGATGGAAACCTTTCTTTCAAGCAGCCGCACTTGTTCACGAGATCGTTTCAAGGAAGGACTCTGAAAAAAAAAATTGGGGGGATAATTACAAGAATATACTTGTGGACATGTAGAGAATCGCAGTCAATAAAAATATTTTCTTTTCTTTTGATACAGTTGTAAGGAGAAACATACAAAGAGCTAGTGCGTTAGTGGCATACCGCAGTATCTTTGACACATCCATCTTCATCTACAAGTTTCTGTATGAACTTTACCAATGGGCGACTAATGGACATATCCATGATCTGCAAGTAATTTATATCAGAGGGGAGTGGGAAGAGAGATAAATACTAAGCAGTCAATCAGTCATCATAATATACCATTTCAGCAATTGGCATGAAACGCCGTAGCAAATCTGAGTCTTCCTTTATTGCAGCTCTGAGATTGGTCTGCAATGTGTCAGCCAAGTGTAACATGGCTACAAGAGCCATTGCTTCAAGTCCATCAACAGGAAAGCCCCTGTGAGCATGTTGTACAGCAGAGTTGACCTACAAGAATGATGGTATTGTATGATGAGAGGCGAAGATGATTAGCTCAAAGTTAAGTTTAGAGAGCAGAGCAGAGCAGCAACCAATGCGGTATCGATGCAAGTGAAATCCATGACACAACCACCATGCTTGTGCATTTCAACGGCGGCATTGGTCTCAGACAATAGTCTCAAACTGTCTTGGTATGACTGATCCAAACACAATAGGTCTGCCTGCCATACACACACAAAGAAGAAGATAGGGAAGTGTTGGTTGGTTGGTTGGTTGAAGGGAAAAAAAAAAGAGAGAGAGAGAGAATAAGTAAAGTAACCTTGGTGGCTTGTTGACCCAAGGAGGTAGCGGCAAAGGAAGCAACGGAATCGCATAGTTTATCCCACTCGAGCACCCTCAAAGTATTCTGAACAAGGGGAGATGGCGGTGAAAGTTGGGTTTGAGATTTTTTGAGGAAAGCTCTAGTCCTGATCTTGATGGCGGCAGTTGTGGTGGTAAGACTGTAAGTTGGGATAGCCAAACAAATCATTCTTATTGTTTCTTCACATGGAGAAGAAAACAAGATTGTTGTTGCTGTTTATTTTATCATCAACTCCAATCCAAATCCAACTCTGCTCTGCCACGGGTCGGGTCGGGTCGGGTTTCTTTTCTTTTTTTGAAAATTCCAGCAAATTAACGACGCATAAATAAAAAGAAAATAATAATACCTGCAAATTGCGCCTCACCGTCCGTCGGTCGAATCCATTAGCTCCTCCGTCCAATTCCAAAACCCCTTAATTATCAAATCTTGTCTCTAGGGTCTCATTTGCCTCCCTCACCATGTCCACACCACCATCTCTGATGATGATGATTTTCTCGCTTTTCGCCACCGTCCGATCCAATCCACATTTTCTCCGGCTACCATCATCCGATGTGTGCCCCCCCGACACGCTAACTCCCGGATCGTGTCCGGTCAAGTGCTTCAGAACGGCTCCCGTCTGCGGCGTGAACAATGTTACGTATTGGTGCGGATGTGCGGAGGCGCTGTGTGCCGGTACACGTGTGGCCAAGCTTGGGTTTTGTAATGGAGGCAGTGGGCCGGTATCAGGTCAGGCGCTTCTGTTGGTTCACATTCTTTGGCTTATTCTCCTCGGATTCTTGGTCTTATTCGGCCTCCTCTGATGATTTCTCCTTTTTTTTTTTTTTTTTTTTTTTGTTTAAACATTCAATCTTGTATAAATAATTTCATCATTTGTATATGAGGAAGAGGAAGAGGAATTATCCTTACGTGCTGTTTCTGTTTATTATGTCATTGTCGTTGTTTGTATACGAAGAAGAATATTATTCATTCAGATTTTACTTGTTCAAGTTTGAAAAAGAAAAGGCTATTTATTTATTAGTATCATCTATCTAAACAATGCTGCAACCTTTCACCATTCCATGAAATACAAACTCCTATCCTATCTAATAGAATTGCAAATCTGATAGTAATAGTTTATGCCCACACATACATACATACATACATAGTAATATTTCATGATATGAAAGAGTCTTTGGAGGATCTTTTCCTTCAACAATAATAAACAAACAAAAAAACAGGGTTAGGTTCTTATCAACTTGTTCATTTATTGTCGGTTTTCTACTGTCTCCGACCCCAATCAAAATCACAATTCCATTAACCTAATACTAAACTATATGCAAAACAACAAGGTATTTTAACCAAAATCAAGCCAAGTAATACAACTAAAAAATATCCTCAGCTCTTCCTTTTGTTTTGAAGAGAAAATACAGGTGATCCTAGGCTAGAATTCACTGACTGGCTCTCATGTTCAGCTCCACTAATATACGATGATTCCTTCTTCCCATCTGCTGTAGACTCAGGCAGGGATGCACTTCCAGGATCCTGACCGATTAAGCTTTTGTATATATTTAGAGCCTGGGCCATCATGCTGGCAGGATTTGAAGCATTCATAGGAAGCAACAAAGTCGTGCCCTACAAACATTGACCCAGAAAAAGCTAGTAAGCAACAACTTCATTCAAAAGATGCAAACACTTTATGTATTATTGACCACTCACCTCCTTCGCTACATTTCCAAATGCGGTAATGTACTGTTCCGCAATGCGCAAGCTTGCTGCCTGCAAATCCAACCACCTTTCAGCTTTAATACATATGACGCACGAGACAGTGGTTCCACTCGAATTTCCAGCAGATAAGAAAGAGTTACTAAAACCATTACGAGTGACAAGTACACACAAGAATGACTCATAACGGGCCTTTAGTTCTTGAATCAATGAAAATAAATATGATCCCTAAGTCGATGGATCATGAATTCCAGAAGCTAAACCAAGGCCAAAAAAAGTGAAGACAAGGGTTTGCAAGAATAAAGTGCACGAATCATTTTTGGGCTAAAAGCCAAAATGGTTAAATATCCCAGGCGTTTTGAGGTTGATCGTCTATTGCTCAAAATAAGATTTAAACGTCGCAGACTTGCATTGTGCATTGGTAACATTCGCAAACTTAACAACCCCATACCAAAGGTGTTACATGCTGTGGTATTAGAAAGAATAAAAAGCATAAATGAAAGGTCAACAGTGTAAAGAAAGTGTAGATTTATATAAACATCAAGCTATTTCCACACGCATGACATGATATGCAGATTATGGACCACAGGAGCTTACCTCAACTCCTCCGTTTTCTTTAAGAGCTTGAGAAACCAAAGCAATTCCTTTGTTTGTTGCTTGAGCTCTGGCCAAAATAGCCTCTGCCTCTCCTGAATTAACAAAATAGCAAGATTAACAAAGTTTTATAAACAAGAAATTGTGGAAACTAAAATGGAGCACAACCTCTGAATGTTCTTTTTCCATTTCAGCAATCTTACAATATAGATCACGATTATGCAGAACAGAATCAGGATGGCGTTAACAAAGGGAAACAGAGGGCTTATATGATGCAGATGGTCAAAAATATAAATGGCCCATCATTCCTGGTTGTAGTTCATGTTCTTTATTCGCTATAGTAGGTTATACATCATATTTTGAATTTGGCATGTTCCCACATACCCATTAAGAATGACATAGTGTGCATGATGACTAGTTAAAAGCCATAGGGCTACATACAAAAATCTTCCATTAAAAATCAAAAGGTAGACAGCTGACACAAGGTCAAAGGTATCTGCCTTCTGCAGAATAGATCTATATTTAACCCTCTAAGTTATATATGTCAACCTACCCTGAGCTTCCAACATCATCGAGCTCTTCTTTCCATCAGCAATGTTAATGTGTGCTTGTCTTTCTCCTGGAAAATAGAAAATTGCAGATGTTAGATATACAGGTATTGCAGAATTTTTTTTATCACATATTTGTGAGTGCAAATGGCAAACTACCTATTATGATTCCATTCACTCATGAATTGAATTGACATATAAATCTTTAGGCTCTCAGTACTAGTGTCGAAGACATGCAAGAATATAGGTGTTAAAAGAGTAAAACGATGGTTTCTACGATTTTCCATACGCATGATTATGTTCCAAAATGTCCCAATAAATTTATAGGAGACGAGTAATCGAATTTATGGTATAGACTTCCAGAAATGAAAGCATGCATGTTTTAGCACAAGTTTGCCACTCCAGTAAAACAAATAGACTAACTATGATGATATGCTGCACCTTGTAAATTTAAGATATAAAAACATCACGTTGGAGCGGCTTTATTACCTTCCGACTCCAGAATCTGGGCTCTCTTTTTACGCTCAGCTTCTGCCTGCATCTCCATAGCTGCTTTTACACCCCTAGGAGGAGATATATCCCCTATACACAAAAGAGGTCAGATGTAAGGCAAAGTATTCATAACAAGGTTTCCAAGTATCAACTCAAAATTATGCTCGACTGAGATAGTATAGTTTACTTATTTCATATCGAAGACATTGCAAGCCCCAATCTTTTGCAGCTTCATTGATGGCTATCTGCAGAAAAGTACATTATGACAGCTATTACTTCTGTGCAAATTAATGTCCAAACCTCAACTCTTTTACACAGCTATTATCACAATAAAGAGAAGATACATGTACCCACTGTATAACATGCAACGGGAGTCCTTTCCAATGTTTGCGAACAATAAAAAAGAAATGTGACACAGCTAATGTTAAATGTATGACACCAATGTTAACATGCAACAAACAGCATATTAAGAAAGAGAGAATTGAACTTTTACATTTCCAAGGCGGCAGAGTTAAGTTGAATTTTAGTAGTCATTAATTCAACCAATTAGTTTCCCCATTCATAGCCACTGACCATAAAGCCTAAGGGCAATCAAATCGTGTAATTGAACAACAGAATTATGATTACTTTCCTATTAAGCAGATCATAGAACCAATTCAACCAAAAGCATGCCTCCCTTATATTCTCACTTATCGGATTTAAAGTACTTACCAGAAGCACCTGTATTTCAATTGAAGAACCATAACGCAGTAAATGCATCATCAATCTGATGCAAACAGATTTCATATGCCAACTGAAGAATAATAATCAAAACAAACCATTTCTACCACAGTGGATATGTTCCTGGCTTTTGATCCAGACCATAGAAATTAAGGGAAATTATAGATCATCGCTCCGTACTCTGCTAATCCTAATCCTCATCAAGAGAAATGTAACTTCTGTCAATGACAGCAACAAGTCTTTTATTCCAAGCTAGTTGGGGTAGGCTAAAATGAAACAAGAACAATTTATAGAAGATGCAACCCAAAAGCAAACATAAATAGATGAACCCCCTAGGTTCCAAGACATATTGATGTCATTCCATGCACTCCTATCTAAGGAGAGCACATTTAGTATGCACCACTGACGCAAATCTATCCGCACCACTTCCCCGATTTCAATCTCCACCTCTCTTCCCAACCTCTTCTAGGGATTATTCTCCTCAACCCTGTGTTAGATATTACCAAACCACATCAGATGGTCTTCCCTCAGCTTCTCCTCGACTAATGTCACCCCAACCTCTTCTCATATATCTTCATCTCAATCCTATCCCTCGATTTATGGCCACACATCCATCTTCACCTGTACATTTTTTTGCTACATGATTGGCCTCCAATTCTCATGTTAAATAACTAGTGAAGCTGCATATTAAGACCTACAGTAACATTATTAAGGGTATTTTTAGTGGGTTTTTTAAAAATATGCAGAAGCAACCAAGAAAAATCAAAAGACGGCTGTAACATAACGCCTGATCTTCCAAGGGTCACAGACATGAGACACGCTTTCTACCAAAGATTTAAAAAGGTTGTAATGTTATGGCCAGGAGAATGTAAAGTTACAGTCTTTGTCGTTACTTTACGGTGGCATGGTGTAAGGTTACAGGCTTTGCTGGAAAAGATATTGACGAGTATCAGGTGAGATTCAGATAGCTCGTCTGTTGCAAGTGTAAAGAAAGGCCAAGGCACGACCCTAGAAGGATTCCACACCTCTTTTCATTTCTACTTCAACAAAGTTTTACTTCTCCTAGTTCATTTTGCCTCTAATTCAGAACATTTGTATTCTAAAGTGTTTTTATATAGTCTCATAACTCAATATTATAGCACTATTAGTGTAAGCTATATCATCTTGTATGTGTTTTGGGAGACTAGTCATCCATAACTAAAGCAAAAGGGATAAGAACTCAAGGTTGAGTTTTGGTGCAACCCTATAGTAATAGGGGCAGCATTCGTCTAACTGCTAAATGTTTTCATGGTACCATAACATCATCCAAGTCCACCATCATCAGGATAACGTAGATTGTAGAGCTTCCTTTTTCTCAAGAGTCCACCATATCACCTCTCTTTGACACCCAATCGTATATTGTATACCCACACACAATTAATAAAAGCATACACAACTCTTTAAATACTCAATATAGTTTCTGGTAAAGCCCACCTTTAGTTTAAAAAGTGACCAAAATGAACTTCGTCTTCTTCTAATCTTCATTTCTTTTACATTGCCACGAGGAGGTGTCCTGTTTCCGCATAAAAAAGTCTTTGGTATGTTTGTTTTGATCTCATCGATACCCAATCATGAAGTTGTCATCACCGCCATGGTTTTAAAAAGCGTGAGGCGTACGCCTCAAGGCAAGGGGTCCAAAATCGCACCTTGAGGCGTCGCCTTTCAATCCCCAAACGAGGCATACGCCTCGGTTGTCTGAGGCGGTGAGGCAGTAGAGAGGCGTATGTCTCAATACCGATGCTAAATTATTTAAAAAATGACTAAAACCTTCTCTCTGTGTTTTTTGAAAACCTTATTCTTCTCCTAAGCCCTATCTGCTACTCGTTTATTGTCCTTCGTGAGATCTAGTTTTCTTTGCATTTCCTTCTTCGATTCTCTTCGGTTCACAGAAGTATAATGTATATGTATCTACTGGATACACTTTTCTATATTTATCTCTACTACGTGTGAGGGTCACAATCACACTTCTACTCACACTTTGTTGATATTAAATATTTTTTCCTTATGAGATGTGAGCATATTAATAAATACATATACATACATACATACATATATAGGGGTTTTTTTATTTGCAACCCTTAAAAAGGTTGCAAACCTTGCAACCCACATCTTAACCGTCGGATTCATGATCGGCGGTTACAATAGATATGGGGCCCAATATTTTTAATTAAAAAAAACAGAAAAATAAAAATAAAATAACCGTCGATCATGAATCCAACGGTTAAGATGTGGGTTGCAAAGGTTGCAACCTTTTTCAGGGTTGCAAAATATCCTTCCACTACATATATATATTATGAATAGATGAATAATTTTTTTTCTTTGCAAGTACATATACATCTATATTTTGTGATTGAAAAAAGTATATGTAAATTCTTTTAGTAATTTAGTATGATATATATATATATTGTGTCTAGTACTCTAGTGTCTAGTGTATGTGTAATTTAGTATGATATATATATATATATATATATATATATATATATATTGTGTCTAGTACTCAAGTGTCTAGTGTATGTGTGTGTATATATTGCATATATTTTCTAAGCAGTAGTGGAATGCAATGCAGATTGGTGTGTGTGTGTATATACATATTGTGGTGTATATATTTCCGCCTCGAGGCTTACACCTCGTGTCATTGGCGGAAAACGCCTTGAGGCACGATTCCACTTTTTAAAACCTTGATCACCGCTATAAGACATTTCAAGCACCTCTAACCGAAGATCAATAGTTCATCTTTTTTCTTCATAAACTTGTCCCCGGATATGATTATTCCATCAAACATAGTCAAGGTTTTAAGAAACGCAAACACAAGAGGAGACATTTTTCCTTAGTACGCCTCGAGGCGGACCAAGACGGACTCCTCAACAACAAAACAAAAAAATCCATACAACCAACAACTCATTAAAAATTTATTGAATAAATAAAAACATATTAAAATACTTGATCATAAAATAAAAACACTAACTGAAAATAAATACAAAAAATATTCAATATATTAAATGAAAATGATTTACTTAATAAGTGTACGTGTGAGAGGGTTGAGAGGATAACTGACCATAAACTCCTGAAGCCTAACCATGGTGACGTTAGTTGAAGGAAAACGTAAGATGGAGGTGTAAAGCGTGAGGAATGGAGAGATTGAGAAATGCATGGTTCGAGATAGGAGAACTGAGAGAGGAGAGAAAAATGTGAGATATGTTCGAGAAGGAAGAGGGATGGAAAGAAATACGTGAGCGATTGAAAGAAGAAATGCCTTAGTGTTTCTAGATGTACGCCTTGGCATGCCTCAACCATCTTAATCATACGCCTTATCCATGGCAGCGAAGACATAGCATTAGCCCTTAGGTACGCTTTTCCACCGCCTCACGTCAGGCGTGCCTCGAGCAACTGTTAAAACGATAAACGTAATTCTATCGTTTCCTTTCATGTTTGTTATCCAACCTTCAATATGATACTTTCTTCAGTAATGAACTAATAACAAATTTACAATGCTCGGCAACAACAATGCCCTATATTCCCACACCTTGAAGTCTTAGCGATATGTAAAGCCTCCAATTTGGAAAACTTGGATATTGATGAAAGACCCACGTCGCTCACCTAAAGCCTCTCTAGATGCACTTCAACCCAACATCTAAAGTGGCAATTATTTTCAACAATGTATCACAATCGCCTAAATCACCTAACATTCCAACAATATTCAACATCTTCGGTTTCTTCACGCCACTAATCAAAGGTCCAAAGAACTGTCCATTGTAAAACCCCTAAAGACAAGGTTTTTAAAGGCACAGTAGCCGGTACGTGTGGTTATGTTGCTTCACGTTCATTGATGCCTCATAATCAAGAGAGATCCTCCAGAGAAGAACAACTAACAATATATTTCCTAACTGAGACTGCATTCTTGGTAATTGGTATTGTGTTTTCTTCATGTATGGAGTGCATTAATATATCTTAAAGTGCTTACTTTTCTGCAACTCTACCTTTGTTCTTTTCAACATTGTAGACCCATTGATAGTGACTCCATTAACTTGTTTTGGCTTTAAAGAGTGAAAAACATGTGGAGCGTTTAAAAGGTGAAAGTTGGTGGAATTGTGAAATGGGTGGAATTGTGAAATGGGTGAAATTGCAAAATAGGTGAAGGTTAGTGGAATTGTGAAGGACACAATACCCAAATCTTTCATGAAGATGTTAATCATGATAAAACTATATACTCCTTATCTCTGTCAGAATCCCCGTCGTTGGAAACCACTAGTGTCGGCGCTTTGTCCTTCGTTTCCTTCTCTATTTTACTTCTACCCCTTTGTTTCTTTTCCTTAATTATGCCTTCTTCATCTTGTTCACGAAGCCTTTTCTTCACGCCCTGCAAATCGCTTTTTACAGAATTCACCACCAATTGCATTTAAGATCTTCTGTCGTAGAAAACAAACTCATGGTCATCATGATGCACTATGTTGTGCATCATAACACCAATTTGACAAAAAAAACTAATGACTCATTAGTCGGCCAACATTCAAAAGGCTAATATTCCCCACCCCCCACCCCAATTCTACCCATTTATAGATTAGACAAATTAGATATTAAATATCCCTTGCCAGACGGTCTTTGCCAGTAGTGCCATCCTCACCGCTGGCTATATGGGCGGGTTGAGGACGTGAAGCTACTACGGGAGAAAAGCAAGTAGAAGAGGGCTTATGCTCGATTGTAACTAATTCCTTTGAACTCATTTCACCTATTCTACCTCTCGATATCTCCTCACCTTGCACCTTTTCTTTCTTTTCCTCATCCCATGATCCGGGTGGATTACCTTTGGGAGCTAAGTCGAAGATCGCGGTGGTCTTGTGAGTTCTATCTATATCTATCTTCAAATCACAGAAAATGGAAAGAAGAGCGCTTTTTCCAGCTATCGAAGATAGCTGGACAGGAGAGACACTCTTTAAAGTTAATAGAAGCAATTCCCAGAGAAGCTGGTAAAGTAAAGAGACTCTTTCGAAAGCAATGGTGGCTAGGAATGGCTTCAGTCAGGTCATCGATTCACCTTTACTCAATGCCTACTTATTTACACTACCTTCACCGACCTTCCTAACTATTAACTGACTGTGTCCAACTGCCTCCCTATCTATGTTTAACAAAATACTACAACTGTACTGTAGCAATACCCTCTCCCATCCGGTAACATAATACCAATTTACCTCCTCTAAAGCTCTCAAAATTTCTTTAGATATATATAAGAACCACTAGTCCACTACACCTATCTCTTTTGATAAGTACTTAGTTTCAGTTTGCCTCCAATAAGCAAATTCTACAAACAAACGTTTATTAGTATCGTCAAAAGGGTAATCATGTTTCCTTACACTCTCCACCATATTTACTTTATAAAACTTGTCAAAGTGATATATCCATCACTTTGTAACTTCAACATCTTAACAAAAAGTGTTCCCTTGTTATCTTTTATGCAATTGAAATCCCTCCTTTCTCTTATCTTGGCTGACTGCGAATTCTAATTCCCACCCCATTTGTCCCTAATTTCTCGCACATTCTTCATATGCTTCTTATTAATATGTCCTTAGCCCCTCTTTGTTAGCTTATGCCTATATATCTCACATACACTCTACAAGCATGTAGGAGTCTATAGCATCCATTTTTATCCGTTAACCTCTTATTCATCCTCTTTCTAGCACCTAGTAAACTTTAGTTTCTTGTAAAGAAAATATAAGTTAGGGTTGCTATCACCAAAATCATAACATGTATAAGTTTTTGAGAGTGATTTATATACAAACAAGCAAAGGGCATACAAAATCAAAATAAGTTTGTTGCAAAAGCCTGCTTTCATGGCAACATCAAATGTCCTAATGCAAGAGCTAAGAGCTTAAGTGGTTTATTGTTTACTTTGCAAAATGGAAGTGTGTAAAGAAATATATGGGCCCATGTAAAAACTTTCGTAGAAGCTTGATAGGTTCCACAACATAATTAGGCACCTGAATGATGCAGATATATCGGAAGTTGCAGAAAACCATAAAAGGATTTCATAATCAAGGTTCTAAAAAACGCGCATTGGCGCCGCCATGGCGTCGAGGCGTGGCCTTGCCGCCACGTTTTACCCCTTGGCGTCGAGATAAGGCGTCGAGTTCGTTATGGCGCGCCATGGCACGCCATGGCGCGTTATGGCGTTACGCCTTGGCATTGAGATAAGGCGTCGAGCTCGTTATGGTGCGCCATGGCCCGTTATGGCGTTACAACTTCGAATTTGTGTATTTCGAAATTTGATTGGAATTTACCCATTAGTATCGATTATAGCTTATAATTTTTTTTGTTTATCGTTTTATATGAATTTAAATTGTTAATAACTCGTTCATTATTGTTCAAGACACTAATAAAAACACATACACATATATACATATTTGCCGCCTTAAGCCACGCCTTGGAAAACGCCATGGCCTCGCCATAACTCGTAAGGCTTGAGGCTTGACCTCGCCGCCATGCCACGCTTCACGCCATTTAGAACCTTGTTCATAATACAATCATCTTTTAACCAAATCATGGCCTTTCACCTAAATATGTTTTCACTTGTCTTAGATACCACATAGGCACATACAATTTCAAATGTTGTATAGTTATTAAAGGATCACTTGTTCTGTCAGTATGCTTTCCTAGAGGTCCTAGACCAACAAAAGTTTAAGCATATAAATATATTTCATGGAATGAACTTGGCACATTACAGTTAAGATCATTGATGTAAGAAAGCAACATATAATAAAAAGACAACTGAAATGAGAAACCCACCACTATCTTTTCATTCAAAGTGTCTCTTTCTTCAAATGTTTTGTCAAGAGTGATCTTGCCAAGTTCGCTACGCATAGTGGTTTGTGCAAGCTGAATGACAGCATATAGTGGATTCTCCACTCCATATGATGCCAGCTTAGGGTCGACGATCTGTACCCAAGATATTCATATACACAACAAAAAGAATAATTATCAAGTGAGTGGATGGTAAATAGGAAACCCAATACTGCATTCACACACCTTAACATAGAGCACTCCATCTATCAAGATGCTGACATTGTCCTTGGTAATGGCAGATTGGTCTGGCACAGGGATTGCCTCCTCTTTAAGAGAATGCACATAAGCAATTTTGTCAACAAAGGGAATCAACAAGTGAATCCCAGGTTCCAAGGTCTTGGCGTACTTTCCAAATCTCTCAATCACGAAAGCCTTCTTCTCAGGTACTATTCGGATACCCCAATTAACAGGAGGTGGAGTATCATAACTAAAATTGCAATCATAACGTGTCATTGAGTAAACAAAGTCACTAGCAGCCGAGAGATTATATCATAAGGTGTTGGTGCGTGCGTGCCAATGTGTGTGTTAACCTGACACAAAAAAATCCACCAGCAGCACCATAGTGTGTGGCAACTGGAGATATATAATTAAGAGCAAGGGTGAATCCAGGTTACCTGTTGCTGGGATCGCGAGACGCACGGAAATGGCGGATGTAAGAAGGGGTGGAAGACGGCGAGTTGAAGCGGTTAGAGGAAAGGAGAAGGGATTGGTTTAGAATGGTAGGTGTGGAGGAAGCTCTAATCGGCGCTTGACGGATGTTGTTGAGTGATCTGAGTGCGTTAATCGCACCATGAGATCTCAAGAAGCGACTCATTGCAAATCTCAAATCAAATTTGGAAGAAATCTGAAGGAAGAATGGAGGGGATGGGGCTGTTGAAAGAAAGCCCTAGTTAAACCCAAACGTCTTTCTTGCCCTCCAAGACTCGAACTCCTTTTAGAAGCGTCATGACATGATTGTATATATATTTTAAACCTACTCAACGGAAAATTTAAACTACGTGTTTGTTTTTAAAAAAGAACTCTTAATGACTCTTAAGTCTGAATCGTTCAGACTTTTTTATATATCACCTCTTATTAATCATAACTAAAATATGACTTTAGACCTTTTAAAAAACAAACGGCACCTTAGAGTAAATTACAAATTTCTTATGTAAAATTTTGGATTGGATCCTATGAATGAACTAATAACACCTATGGTTTCACTTTTCTTACGACTTGGGTTTCCTGACCTAACACCGTTAATATAAGTTTCGTTAAGTCAAAGCATTTGGTTATTCTAGTTTTATTTTGAAAAATAAAAAACAACAGAACATAGTCAAAATATGAGAACAAGAAAAACGGTCAAATTATATGTAACACCCTTAGATCTGAAGATAACAACTTATAAAAATTTTATAAATACATCAATAAATACTTCGAACTACAACATAAAATGATAATTAACTTCAACGCTCACGTTCATCCTATACATACACTTTATGAAAAGGACGGGTGTTACTAAACCCAATAACAATTACTAACTCCAACCTGCGGAAGACTTCATCGACTACTCACCCTTGTAAGGCTAAGGCTCAACTCTTCAAAGCACTGCTAGAATCGAACCCCCGAAAGGAACCTGATGCACATGCCGACAAATAAAAATGTTAGGCTTAACGCCTAGTGAGCTCAAGAGTTTTAACATGAAAGAATATATTTTTAAAAGAAAGAAATTCAGTTTAAAGCAAGATCCTTCGAAATATTATACTTCAAAACGGAAACGACACATTTTCCCATAATATACACTTTTAAAGACAATGCTCCCAAACACACATTTCTTATAAAACGATGCAACCCGTAACTCACCCATAACGGGGTCATAGTTCGATACTCAAATGTGCTAAAATGTAAATAATACTTCATAGCCCCAAAACACCCAAACTCGGGTGGGACATAATACTCGACCCTTAAATAACGGAAAACAATCCATATAAATATGATACGCCATTAAAACATGGAACTGAAGCTTAATACTCACGCGACCATAAAATGGAATGAAATCCAAGTATCAAAACATAGACAATTAAATATTCAAAATACATCGGGCCGACAACGGGGGATACCCGTATCCGTGGAGAGCGGAGGAGCACAAAAGTATGCCACTCAACCAATGTTCATCGCATGACGGCATGAAAGCCAAAGTGTCCCTACGAATCCTTGACAAGTTCCACCCAAGAGACGAGATACATTGATGCCACAACGGACACCCGAAAGGCCCGGCACGTCCGAGGACTACAACTGAGGAAATTCCCCTACGGCGGAAATCTAGGCACCCACCCACACGGTGTCGCCCAAGACTACCTCCTCCTAGTGCCTACTTGTCAAGCTTGGTCATAAAACATGAGTCCCGGAGTCCAACCCCGTACCACCCAATTGACCATCAACTAAGACTGACTCATGTGCCTATGGATCCAATGCAACACAGTCTAAAATTACACGACTACACATGAATGACAACAATACTCGAGCCTGTAATGATTATAAATATGCAATAAAATGCATTAAGATGTAAACCATGAAATGGGACTCTACATCGAGCCATTAAACCTGGACAAATGTCCACAAGACTCTTTTAAGCCAACACCGAGCTAAAATGCTCAAAATCCATTTGACCAATAATTATCGGTCCCCCGAGTAATAAAATGTCTTTAAACAACGTTTACGAAGACACATACCTCAAAGACGAGATTAACCCAAAACTCAACACATAATGGGACCAAAGGTTTTCCAAAGGGTTTATGAATGCAAATACACCAAAATGCATATAACATGAAATAGACTTCATTTGTACCAAAATCACCAAGATGCATAGGTCATGATATGGACTATATTTGCACAAAATCCCCAAAATGCATAAATCATGCTATTACATATCAAGATGTCCAAATCCCAAATGTGAGCATTTTATGAAACTAAAATAAGCCAAGTTTATCAAATATGAAAACTCATTAAAATACTCACACTTTGACAAATACCAAGTGAAATACATTTTTACTTCAAAATACTCAAAACTTATCAGCAGTTAACCCTTTGATGTAAAACACTTTAAAATAACCATTTTGGCATGTACACCGTTTTCACAAATCAACTTGAACTCACCTTGCTAGATTTAGGCTAAATCTAGGTTTCACCCAACGAGCTCTTTTGAAGGCCGCTTGAATCCTCAAGCCGAGAACTTCCAAAACCTAGATCCAAACATTCCAAATACATAACCATAATCAACCACATAGAAACATTCCCCAACATTATAAACCAAAATCCCTAAACGAGATCAAAACCCTAGTTTCTCCAAAACTAACAAATCCGAGATCTGATAATCCAAACACTAGGAAAACATCTAAAGAACATTTATAACCTTAAATCAAGGAAACTTACCATTAAAGATGACGAGACTTTCTGAGGACACCCAATCCAACTCTTCAACCCGAGCTCCCATACTTTGAACTTGATGAGGAAGATGAAGATGGAGGTTTTGTGGTTCAAGATCCCGCTAGTTAGCTGATGAAGGATCATATGGTTCAAGGGAGAAAAACCCTCAAAATAGGAGGTTCGACTTTGGGGGTTTGGGGGCTGGTTTGGGAGAGAAAATGGAAGAAGCTTTAGGGTTTGGGAGTTTGATAAATGAGGCTAATGGCTGAAAAATCGGCTTTTAGCTCGACAGTGTGCCACGCGGGTTATGCCGCGACCTTAAGTCGCCCGTTTCCCCAGACCTCACTTCCAGTGAGTTACGCGGCTTGTGTCGCGACTCCAAGTCGCGCCACAACTCGCGGCAGCCCAAAACTCCGTTTTCTCGCGTCTTCGCGCCTGATTCGATCCTCGATGATTCCATAGTAAAACTCATCTGATTTTTTGGCACCTTTTCGTTCTAATAGTCAAACGACTCCTGAATTGTCACTAAAGGAAAACTCCCATTTATGGATGTTACAATATATGTGAATCACATGTGATTTTAAAAACGATTACGAACATGGTCAACCTAAAGGTGAGCGGGCAACATGAGGTTATGGCCAAAGTCGCGTGAATCACATATGATTTTACACATTATTTTAGTGTAAAATCACATTTGATTGGACATTTTTTTGTTATTTGATTTGGCTACTGTTCTCGTATGAACCTTACTCCATATACGTAAGCATTTAACATCATCTACTGAGAATGATCTTGATCGACGTCTAGTTGTCTTCTTTGGCGGCCTTCATCTTCGACGACCTTCATCTTCTCCGACGAATCTCCCTCATCGCCCACTTCCATTCTCATATTCCTCCTCCTTTCTTCCTCACTGTCGTGAATGACCACGACCCACCTCCCTCGATTTGTTTGTACATGTGTATATTTTTTGACCAAGCACCAACATAAAGTGAACCTCACACGTTCCCCCCGTGACCTCGGTTTCTGTCATCCTCCCCTCACCTCCTACATCATCTACGATGCCTTCCCCCACCACCCCTTCACCATCTTATGCTTCCAACCCCCATACACACATTTATTTTGTTGATTTGTGTGGATTTAAAGAAACCCCCTTTCCTTCTTCCAACGCCGCTGCTAACCATCTCTTCTAATGAATATCATGGATATGCTCTCTACCGAGTAATTTGTGATATTTGAGTAACCTGTTTTTTGCAGAGTTCCTCCTGGGCATCATGCTTGGATATATATAACATGGGTCTCAAAAGAAGCAAAATCGACATCCAAGAAAAAACCAGATTGGTTAGTGGTAATTGATCTAGATTTTTCCATGTAACACGGGTTTCCCAAGAGATGGTTGATTCTTAACGGGGGCATAAGAAATAGGGGAGAGAAAATGTGGGATGGTCGGAGGTTGGGGGGGGGGGGGGCGACGACCTATAGCTGCTAAGGATAGGTGCGTGAGGTCGATGCAGTTGTTGCAAGTTGGTGGACTTAAGGCGGACTTAAGGGTCGTTATCTTAAAAGGACTTGTAAAGAGAGAATTGTAGAGAAAGTTATGAAATATGATTTTATTTCTTTCAAATGATGGGTTACAAATGAGGGGAAGACCTTCCTTTTATAGGCAAGGGAAAGGTCCTCTTACACAAGCATGACGTAAGCAATACATAAGAAACTAATAATTCTTCGAATGAGGTAAGCGCTTACATCACCAGAAAAGTGATTTCATGCTTTTCCCTTTACGTCGCCTATACGTAAATTGTAAAGGAGGATTTGTACCAATTTGGCTACCGGATGTCTGTCCTAACAGTGGACCATACATGGAAGACAATACTTCATATGGGATATCAACAATATGTAGCGAGTTACTCTTGTCCAGTTTTTGAAGCTGGGAATGAAGGAAACCATAATCCTTTCATAATCCTTTCCTTTAGATCGAAAACACGATAACCCTTTTGTCCTTGAGGATAGCCCACAAAAACACAAGGTTCCCCCTTTCTTCGAACTTGTCACCTCCTGTCCTATTCTCTTTCGCATAAACCAAACAGCCAAATACACGCATATGATCATAAGAAGGTTTGCGTCCAAGGAGGATTTCATAGGGGGTTTTGTTTCCGATAACTTTAGATGGAAGTCTATTTATAATGTATGATGCCGTCAAAATACACTCTCCCCAAAAACTGATAGGTAAATTTGCATGAAACCTTAAGGCTCTTGCAATTTCAAGTATGTGTCTATGTTTTCTTTCCACGACCCCATTTTGTTGTGGTGTATGGATGCAAGATGTTTCGAAAACGATTCCACGTTCTTCATAAAAATTCATCATAAAATTTGAAGTAAATTCCCCCCGTTGTCACTCCTGATCCTTTTAACTTTCTTTTCAAATTAGGTATAGACCATATTGCAAAGGGCCACTAAACAACCACTAGCATCAGATTTGTGCTTAAGTAAATAGACCCAAGTGGAACGACTGAAGTCATCAACAATAGATAGAAAATAACGAGCCCCGGAAAGAGAGGGAACTCGGTAACTTCCCCAAATATCACAATGCAGTAGATCAAAACAAGCAACAGTTTTAATTGAACTATCAGAAAATGGGAGTCGTGTTTGTTTAGCTCTCACACACGAATCACAAGGTTCTAAACTAGTAAAATTACCCAGGAATTCAACATGTTGCAGTTTACTATTTGAGGCGTGACCCAATCTTTTGTGCCAAACTTCTGCATCAATTGAAACTGCCATTGCTGCCCCTTCAACTTTCTTCGGTTCCATGCAATATAATGCAAAAATCCGAAAAAAACGTCATGGAGCAATCAAAATCCTTTGTAATTCTCCTTACGGACAACAAATTACATTTGAAATCAGGTATATATAAAACATCATTAATTTTCATATTATTCGGCAAGTATGCACTCCCAATTCCCCGAACAGGAACCTTTTCACCGTTTGGTATTTTCATCGGTGCCCCATTACACGAATCTGTTCGACTACATAAAACTGAATCGCTGCAAGCAATGTGTTCTGTCGCACCGGTGTCTATCACCCAAGGTTTCTCAAGATTTATCTTACCAGCCATGTTTGCGTCTGGACCCTTTTCCATGTTCAGATGGCGCATAAGTCTTGCATACTGCTCCATGTTTAGCCCTGGTATTGGGCTGGTTTCAAGCTTGACGTTGGCAGCCCTTGGTTTCTTGGCCCCCTTCGGTTCACCTTTACGTGGGCGTGTTTCCCACCATTCCGGGTACCCAATTTTCTCGAAGCATCCTTCTATCGTGTGCCCTTTCTTTCCACAATGATCGCATTTTACTCCCTCGCGATCACGATTATTATTTCTTCGCTCCCCGATGCCTCGTTTAGGTTGTTGCTGTCCACGAGTCTGGTAGGCGGCAGCTTCAAAAGTAGTCCTCCTTGCAGCGGTGATAGACCTTTGTTGCTCGTCCTCGGCAACCAGATGGTAGGTTGTTCCAAGTGTGAGCATCGGTTTAGTGCTGAGGATTTGTGTCCTCACCGTTCCAAAAATGTCATCGAGTCCCATCAAGAATTCGTATATGTGCTCCCTTTCTTTTGATTCCGTAAGTCTTTTCCCAAGATCACACGTACATTTACCGCACGTGCATCTTGGCAACGGCGAGACGGATTGAATCTGGTCCCATATTCCTCTTAACTTCGTGTAGTATGCTGAAACGGACAGCTTGTCTTGCCTTGCTGCGGTTAGTATTCGTTTCAACTCATAGGCTCGAGGGGCACTCTCCTTTCCAAAACGCTCCTCGAGATCATCCCAGGTTTCTTTGGACGTGACAGCGTATTTCACGCTATTTCGTATCTCTTTCTCCATAGCGGTGGTGAGCCATCCCTTGATTAAGGCATCACTTCGTTGCCATGTTCTTATTTCAGATGAATTTTCTGTTGGTTGTGGAATCGATCCATCAACAAATCCGATCCTGTTCTTTGCAAAGAGAAAGTCTCTCATCTCTCGCGACCAATCTGCATAGTTGCTGTCGTTTAGCGCTTCGTTTACGTGCATTTGACGGGGGTAATCATTCGGGTGGATGTAGTAAGGCGAGTTGGGGTCCGAAGATGGATTGGTGGAGGATTCTCCTGCTGTTTCATTTGGTTTTGTCATAGTGGTAACAGGATTACGGCTGGTTCTTGATTTAGAGTATGGGTTTTGTTTCCAGGATCAAAGATCCTGCTCTGATACCATGAAAATTATTGGGTGTGTAGGCCATACTTTTCATTATACCAGAGGGGAAATATTTATACAGGAGCATTACAAGAGAGTTTTAAAAAAGGAACAAAACAAATCGAAATAAAGGAAATGATAGAAGCAAAACAAGGAGGATATTCAGCAGGTTGGGAGGGAAAGGATTATCATCTTGGAAAGGAAAGGATTATGGTTTCCTTCAGGGAATGCTGAAACTTTGATCCTACATAGAGATATTCCTGAAGTAAATGGCAGCTCCCTTGCTCCTACGGAAAACCAAGTGAATGTTTTGGTCAAAGATGAATTTTGCTGCAGCAGCAGCCATCCACTGGCTCCTGCCAGTGACAATGATTTTGGAACAGGTATTAAGAGAATTACAGCAGATGGTTGCTAGTGGCTCAACCATTAAGAACCAAGGAACTGCACAGAGAAGACTTGGCTTGCAGATGAAACTACGAGGGTCAGTTGGGCATGGCGAGACGATAAACTTGAGCCTTAGTGGAGAAAGGTAGACTGACTGAGGTGGGTCTTTAATGTCGCTATTCCCTTAGAAAATGAGCATGCTTTAATTTGTTTTGGTTCTTTACTCCTCGTTGTTTGCAATTTGTCTTCCTTGCTGACTTGTAACTGGCATGTACAGGCAAAGGAGGCCACTGAGAAGCAGAGAGAAGTTGATCAAGACTGTACTTGAGAAATAAAGTTGGTTTTCCTCATGCAAAGGACTCATCCTTCGTTGCTCTGTATATGCTCAAGTTGCTTGTGCTGATAGTCTTGTGTGCAGGAGTTGTTGGTTTATGGAGACGCCCAACCTTTTGAAGTTATCTCAGTGCTTACTGTGAATAATAAGTAGTTGTAGTTGAGGCTAGCTTTAGGGGTAGAAATTAGAAACTGATGGTTCTTATCAGCATAGAGTTGGTCTTGTTGTCCATATATATATATATATATGAATGTTATGGTGAAAGTACAATTGAAAGGACTAGAGGAGTTTCTTGGTGTTTGCTTGTTTAGAGGAAGTCATGTTTGAAATTTTCTTCTTATTTAAAAAAGTGACAGATTAGTTGCTATACCATTCTGTGAACATAATTTTCTTTTTCAGATCTTGGACCTGAGAGTAATACTTACTGTTTCTGGTCATGCTCATAATGATGACCTTTTTAATCAACACTTTGACAAGATCGTTGCTCTTGTTTTCCATGAACAGAGTTGATGATATTGGCACTATATTTATTATGGGAAAAATGATAAAAGAGAAAAACAGCTGGTTGCAGCCTGGTGGATGAAGATGATCAAATCAAGTATATTATTATAACTGGTTAACATTGTCCTCTGATAAACACTACTAGTTGTTTTCAGCTGCCAACCAAGTATAGAAGTTGAGATGACAGTTTTTTTCTTTCTTACTAAAAGGTAAAAACTATGCATCTATCTATCTTCAGTCTTGACCATTACAACATATGACAACCTTTTTGGGGTATTGGTTCATTAATCATCTGCTAAAGTTTAAGTGAATGGGTGGTTGGAATTCATTGCATTGCTGCTAACCAAAAAGGCAATAATAATAATGGTTCAGATTCTACTATTCCGTTTAATTGGTCCCCACTCTCTAAGCAAAAACAACATAAACATTGCGGAATCAAAACCTGTAATTAATGTTACTCCTTTTGTGACTGGAATTTAACCAGAAATATCTGGAAAGTCAGCAGGGGTCTTTTTTTATTAAGTAAAAAACCTGATCATTGCATCAAAGTATCAGCAAAAAGGAATGGAAAGGAAGAAAGAAAGAAAGAAAGAAAACCGTTGTTAAAAAAGGAGAGAACAAAAAAAAGAAGAAGATGCTCTAATTAAAGAGTAATCATACATACATACCTACCTAATAATATATAAGATCTGGTGGTTAAGAGATTGGCTGGGATTTCATTTTCTAACCATATTTTTATTCTCTCGTGATTGGTTTGGATCCTTTTTCAAAATTCTAACTAAAGTTTCATAACTAAATAGTGATTTGCAGTTAGTTAATTTTCCATGTAACAACATTGATATCCACTTTAAACACATAGGCCATTCACCACCATTATGGTATATAGGATGAATCAAAAATGGCATTTCTGGAAAGAAAATTAGGATTTCAATCGGTCAATTTGCTTTTTAAATCTAGTAGATAAAACGTTCTTACCAATCCTATTCCTACCACAAAAAAAAAAAAAAAAAACTTCCAGTTCCAGGATGATGAATCATGATCACAAAAAAGAGATGCTCAACTAGCTGGCTGCACAACATTACCATAAAATTGTATGCAAAATCAGAGTTTCTAACTTACAATAAAGTTGAAAAAAGAAAGGAAGTAAAGTTGGAATTTACTCAATAAAGATGAGCTGGGGAATTTCTAATTGTGAATGATGGACGGATAAACAAGATTTTGTTCGATCCTGTTGCGATGATTTAAGGCAATTATAAGACACCTCTTTCTCTTCTGTGCCCATTATTCACTTCCTCTATAAATTTGTGTATTGAAATTATATACATAGCTAGGAGTACTGGTGGCTCTGCATGTGCTCTGCCATCTCAGCCTTTGCCTTTATACCATAATAATAGCTCTTCTCTTCCCTGCCATCATTTTGATTCTCAACATTCTTTCATATATATATATAGACGTATCATGTTTTCTCTTACTCACTCGCTCACAGGTTTACTCCTTCTGTGCAAGCTTGCAGTAACTGAAGTGTGTTTATCAAGGACAATGGGGGGTGGTGAAGAGCAGAAACCAGTTAGTACCATGCATGATCTTGTTATATATAGTAAGGAGATTATTAATTTATGTTTGAATTCCAATGTCTTATTTGTTTCAACAGGAATCAGAAGCAAAGGCAGTACCCTCTCCCATCATATTATCTGTTGATTTGCATTGTATTGGATGTGCCAAAAAGATTGAGAAATCCCTTTTGCGAATTAGAGGTACGTAGTAGCTGTTACACACACATTCTGATTATTAATAAGTGATGGAGCATGCATGTATTTATATATAGGAGTTGCGGGAGTGAAGGTAGACATGGTGAAGAACCAAGTGATAGTAAAAGGAGTGGTAGAGGCAGAAGCAGTTTGTAACAAGATAATGGAGAAAACAAAGACAAGTGCCAAGGTTTTGTCCCCAGTTCCGGTTCCTATTCCTGTTCCTGAACAAGTAGTAGTTGATCCTCATGGATTAAGCTCCTGCAGTAGTCATGACGTTGAATTAAATGTGAATATGCACTGTGAAGCTTGCGCCCAACAACTGAGGCACAAGATCCTAAAGATGAAAGGTATATATATATAAGTTAATTAATTAATAATCATGCATGTAATACATACTTACATTGATTTGATTACAGGGGTTAGTAAAGTGGAGACAGAAGTAAAGTGTGGTAAAGTGAGGGTGATGGGGACTATGGATGGTGAAAAACTGGTGGAATACGTGTATAGGCGCACCAAAAAGCAAGCCAAAATTGTGCCACACCCTCAAGAAGAAAAAGAACAAGTAAAGAAACAAGATGTCAAGGGTGGTGGTCATGAAGAAGATGCAAAATTAGCCAAGGAAGAAGAAGGTGGTCATGATGAAAAGAAAGATAATATTATTGAAGAAAGAATGATGATGATGATGATGCCACCTCCACAACTCTTCTCAGATGAGAATCCTAATGCATGTGCCATATCTTAATTAACTAATTAATTCAACACTTAACTCTTACTATTCAAATTCAATTCTAATTAATAAACAAAATTCTAATTCATTCATTCCTAAATTCTGTACACTTTACCTTACTCATGCAATCATCAATGAATCATATACACATATATGTTTTTCCCCACACTTGCCTTTGTTTGCATGTTTTTATTTTTATTCAACTAGTAATTTGCAGTCTTATATTTTTTACTTTATTCATCTTAATTAAAAACCGGATGGTTGATTTTTGTTGATACTCGAATTATGTTTTAGTTAGTTAACACATGAGCATAATCACTTAATTAACAACTAGTTTGTACACTATATAATCAAAGCATGTCTAGCCCTGTGGTTTGGTAACATCCTGGGGGCCGGGTCAGTAGATGGTATCCCTGACTACCCAGGTTCGAACCCTGTGGAGAGCATGTGGAGATATTCCAGATCATGGGCCCCGTGTACCCTTAATTGGGCCGGGTCGTGATCGACGGGGATTAGTCGGGTGACACCCTTAAGTGGGAGCCCGGATATCCCAGGAACGTGTGTGTTAACTTGTCGTTCAAAAAAAAAAGTTCGTACACTATATAATAAACTTTAAAAAATATATACATCATGTTCTAAAATTCATTGTTATAAAAATCAATCACATTTTAAATTTGTGGTAATTGAACATAAAGTATATATAATGATAACAATTAAGGGAAAGGGGTATGGATACATCATGTTGTGTTGTTTTCAAGTGCAAGTTATATATACGAAGAAAAGTCACATGGGAATGAGCTAGTCATCGTTCCTCTAAATTATCCAACATCATATTTTTCATCTACAATGCATTTAGAAACCACATTTATGTTTAATTATATATATATATATATATACTAGGCATATACCCGCGCGATGCAGCGGAATGTAAGTAAATAACGAACAATTAATGCTACTTTCTTATAGACATTTAATCAATAATCAACCATGACCTAAGAATCACAACTTATGAAATCTAAACCTATAAAGATATTCAATAATTAGTTTATATTACAATTATTGACGAAAAAAATTATAATGATATAATTTATAATAAAAATTAAACGTATTTTACGATTATGTATTTTTAATGTGTTAATGGTGGAAAAATAAATAAAACGTATGGATAGAAAACAAATTAATTCGTAGATATTCATGATATTTAATAGTACGGTTAAATTAAAAAATATTTAATATTGGGCTCGTTTTGAAGATATTGAGGAGACGATTATAATGGTATAATTTGTAGAAAAATGAACGTATTTTTCATTGCATTTTTGTTCATATACGATTATTTGTATTAATATGATAATGGTGTAAAATGAAAAATAAAAAGGTAAGGGATATAAAGTAAATTAAATAAGTAATTGTAAGGGTGATAAATGTAACATTGTAAGGGTGGTAAATGTAATTGTACAAAAGTTTGTACAATAATCGTTTTAGTTTTTTCATTATATAGTATAGATTCTGATATTTAATAGTACGGTTAAATTAAAAAATATTCAATATTGAGCTCGTTTTGAAGGTATTGACGAGACGATTATAATGGTATAATTTGTAAAAAAAAGGAACGTATTTTTTCATTGCATTATTGTGCATATACGATTATTTGTGTTAATATGATAACGGTGTAAAATGAAAAATGAAAAAGTAAGGGATATAAAATAAATTAAATAAATAATTGTAAGGGTGGTAAATGTAACATTATAAGGGTAGTAAATGTTATTGTACAAAAGATTAAGAGTGGTAAATGTTATTGTACAAAAGATTGTACAGTGTAACCGTTTTAGAATTTTCATTATATAGTATAGATATAGATATGTATATGTATATAGTCATTACAACAAAAAAGTTTTTTAAAATGTTCAACTCCAAGTTATTGGATTTCTTAATAAAGTATTTAATGAGAGTTTTAAATATATACTAGAAGCGTACTCGCGCAATGCAGCGAGATACATCACGATTTTAATGTTTATTTTTATTTTTTGTTTTTTATTGATTTACAGTACGATTTTGGATGGTTTTTATTGAGTGGTAATGGTTTTTTTATATATAAATTTGTTTAATTTAGGCTTAACAATATAATGTTTTTTATATAAAAAAAATTAAGTAGTTTGTTAAAATTCATTAATTATCTTATATATTTTATATTTTTTATATTTAAATTGAGATGTTTATTCTGTTTTGATTATGTTTATCAGAATTCAAATTTCATAATTTTAGGATTTGGGGATTAGAGATAAGGATTTTGGGGGATAAGAATGAAATTTATTAATTAGGGTTAAAAGCATTTAAAAATAGTACATATTGCTTCATTAATCGTTTTTAAGAGATTTTAAGTAGATTAACATTAAATAATAGTACATAATGCTTAATACATCACGATTTTAATGTTTATTTTTATTTTTTGTTTTTTATTGATTTACAATACGATTTTGGATGGTTTTTATTGAGTGATAATGGTTTTTTATATATAAATTTGTTTAATTTAGGCTTAACAATATAATGTTTTTTATATAAAAAAAATTAAGTAGTTTGTTAAAATTCATTAATTATCTTATATATTTTAAATTTTTTATATTTAAAATGATGTTTATCCTGTTTTGATTATGTTTATCAGAATTCAAATTTCATAATTTTAGGGTTTGGGGATTAGAGATAAAGATTTTGGGGGATAAGGATGAAATATATTAATTAGGGTTAAAAGTTTTACAGGTAGTACATTAGGCTTTAGTAGTTATTTTTAAGAGATTTTAAGTAGATAGCTTTAAATGATAGTACATAAAGCTCAGTGAGTTGTAATTAAGAGTTTTTTATGTCATCTTTATAATATAGTATAGATATAGATATAACAAATAGCTGAGTCTTATACAAAGTCATTACAATATACTTATTATGACAAACTAGTCAACCTAACAATTTCTATCAACAAAGTTGGACAACATAACATAACACAAGAAGTAAATCATCTTGTTAGTATTTTCATATGACCATTTTTTTAAAAAGTGCCACATATAACAAGTTTTATAAAATTGACTAGTAAAATACTTTTTGAAAGTGTCATATATACTAATTTTTTTTTGAACGGCAGCTTAAACACACACACCCGCCCCGACCGAAGTTGACGAGGTATCCGGAATCCATACGGGCACCCGACTAATCCTCACGACAATGGACCGTTACCGATCCATAGCCTCCGCCCATGCCCGACCCGAAGGCCGACCCATGGACTGGGGTATCGCCACCCGTTCCCCCTAGGAATCGAACCTGGGTAGGCAGGAATGCCATCCACTGTCCCCCCCAAGGATATTACCGACCGTTGGGCTACAAGGGCTTTGATCGATGTCATATATACTAATATAACGTGCTATTAACTTTTTAAATACTATTGGGTTGGCTACCTTTGTCCCAATATTATTATATATGACAAGTATATATAGTTGTTGGTCTTATAAACTTAAAAACTCATTAAATACTCTAATTGGAGATAATGGTTTTTTTCTTAAAAGCGAGAAAATTAAAAGATTTGTATATTATATGTGAAAGGGGCAAGTGAATGCAAAGTGATTGGTAACATCACATGGGGAGCAATTGCATGCATCTAATTACGCCTTAATTATCCACTACAATATACACATCAAAAGTATCATACATGACACATCTTCCCACTCACCCAATACTGAAAAGTAAAAAGTCTATGTTGGATCTAAGGAATTTGCATGCATTACCTTACTCATCCATCATGCATATATATACATAGAGGCTACTTAACTCAACCAACTTAATATATATATAGTAATTGGTGGTGGCTGATATATATATATATATATACATGGTGATGGAGGATCTTCAACTAGTCGTCCCTGTCATGGCCAAGGATGTGGAGGCACAATTTGTAGAGATCATGGTGCCACTCTATTCTTATGGTTGTGGCAAGAAAATCAAGAAAGCTTTGGCCCATTTTAAAGGTATGGTATGTATATATAGTCTGAATTAATTGTTTGAATTGAATTAATATATAAATGACATTATATGATCATGCAGGTATTTATTCGGTGAATGTGGATTATAATGAACAAAAGGTGACGGTGTGGGGCATTTGCAACAAGAAGGAGGTGCTATCCACCATTAGAGCCAAGAGGAAAGGAGCTCGTTTCTGGAAGCTGGCGGAAGACGACATTAATGACATCCAATCATCACACACCGCACCATCCTCACCCTCCTCGCTTTGTCCAGCTTCGCCTCTTACCATCATAAAGAAGGGACGCCCCACTAATAATTTGTCCCTCAACTGGAGAGCCGCATGGAAGAAGCTGGTCTTCAACAGATCTAATTCCTTCTAAATCCCATCCTTTTCTTTAATTTGCTCAACAGATCTACTAGTACAATTGTAGGGAAACGAATTACTATAAGGATGCAAATGTTATTTTGAATTTTGAGGGTGTTTGTTTTTCTTTCTTTTGTAAAACAAACCACACCTTCATTCTTAATGTTTCTTATTTTACCTGATTATGTGCAGAATGCACATAAACTATGCATAAGTGCACAAAGTGCAGAAGTTCATAATGTTGATAAGTATAGAAAATCAAAAGTGCATACCGTGCAGAGTGTGCATATGTGCAAAACTATGGTTGTGCATAAGTGCACACGGTGCATAATTGCAGAATGTGCACAAGTGCAAATATTAATTATTACATTTAGAGGTTTATGTGCACTTATGCACATTGTTTCGCTCTGTTTGAACTCTGATAGGT
This sequence comes from Arctium minus, assembly GCA_954870635.1. Classification (NCBI taxonomy): domain Eukaryota; kingdom Viridiplantae; phylum Streptophyta; class Magnoliopsida; order Asterales; family Asteraceae; genus Arctium; species Arctium minus. Next base: position 148,478,639 of record OX941083.1, on the reverse strand, counting down.
TTAAAAAACAAGGGTTTCAAAATCAAACTTTAGATCTGTTCAACCCCAAATCGAACTTCAGATCTGAAACCCCAAAATCGAACTTCAGTAGAGAACGGGGTTTCACCAGGGGGTTGAAGAGAGAGAGACAGAGGGGGGAGAGAGATCTGAAACCCCAAAATCGAACTTCGGTAGTGAACATGCTTCCATATCTTGCCACCCGTGTGTCGATAAACGGTTCTGTGTTCTCGGTTTTGTAAGCGGATATCAGTTGTAGCGTCTCTCCGATCAACTGAACCCCACGTTTTCCGGCGGCAGACGATTTTCCGGCGACTGACAGTGATGGTTGTTCGGAAGAGAAAGAAGGTGATGGTGGAGAGAGAGAGATCGATGAGAAGAGAGAAAGATGTAGCATTCAATTGATTTTACTCTCAATCGATTTTGGGGGTAATCCCTAATTTCTCTCCTTGTTTTTTTGGTAACATGTGGTGTTTCCATATATTTAAAATTGTTTTTTTTTTTTACTTTTTTACCCTTGTGCTCATATGCAAAAAATAAAATAAAATTCAAACCGTCTAAATTTTAATAATTAAATTGAAAATCTGATTTATTGTGGACCATAGATGTTAACAATCAACGGATGAGATCGGTTAACACCAATGTCGTGGTTAGCAAATGAATGAGTCTATATATATATATATATTATTGTTTGTTAATTGGTAAAAATGGTAATAATTTTCTAAACAAGACCTTTTATCGACAATGGGCAACAAAAGAAATGGAAATAAATGGAAGACAAACTTGTTACCCAACTTTCGGTATATAAATTAATGGAAGGAAGACTAAAGGATCCTTTGCTAGCTAGCTAGTTGTTTGCAAAAACAAAACAAACCTATTAATTTAGGTTAGAGTTTTAGTTTTTTTTTTTTAACGAAAGAGACGTGATTAAATAAGAACAAAACGTGTAGTACAAATGAACAATAGGGTAAAAAGAACACCCTTATAAACAAATAAAGAGGTAAGAAAGATATTTGAAGAAGCAAAAAATGGTTTTTATAGAAGTTGAGGGACCTGTAAAGTAATTATATTTGAGCACAAAGTCAACCAAATACAAATACTAATGAGTAAAGTACGATTTTCGTCCCTGTGGTTTGATGTTTATAACGATTTTTGTCCTTGGTCTTTCAAAACTGCTTTTTTAGTCCCTGTGATTTCTATTTGCTTCCATTTTCGTCCCTCCATCTAATTTTATTAAAATTAAATTTTAATTCATTTAAAAATAGAATAAGTAAATTACATATTTGGTCCTTATGGTATATAAATTTTTACATTTTTATCCTAGTTTACATTTTTTTTACTTTTTCTTTATTTATTGTATTTCATCAAGACATTTATTTTTCTATTAATTATATTGTATATTTTCATAATTATTATAACTTTAATTATAAAAAAAATCAAATAATTTCGTTAAAAATGCTGATAAATACATGATATTTTTTTAAACTACTTGGTTTAAATTACTTAAAATTAATATTTTATATCTGTTGATTTATTAAAGTTTTTTATTTATTTTAAATTACCATAGAAAAAAAGTTTAATAAAATTCGAGAAAAAATAGTATTATTTTATAACAACCGATTGTTTTTTGTTAAATGCAATTTATTCCCACTATTCTAAATTTTCATTTAATCTTTATTTTCTATTAATTAATCAAGTTTGTTTAGTATTTAAATAAAACATACACACACACACCATTTTAAATTAGGTTATATATTAAAAACAAAAAATAAGACAATAAAAGAATAAGAATATTTCAATATGGTGTTACAAAAATCATGCAACATAAATGAAGGAACGTTCACGAACGTATATGCACGAACGTATATGTTCATTTATGTTCGTTCGTTTAGCTCTTAACGAACGAACATAAAGGAACACGAACAAACATATTTTTGTAACGAACAAATGTGAGTACAAAAAATTTCGTTCGCTTACCGTTCGTATTTATTTTTTTGTTCGGTTAAGTTAAACGAACGAACACGAACAAGCCTCTGTTCGTGTTCGTTCGGTTCGTTTACAACCCTAATCTTAGAGAAATTATTTGAGTTTTTTGTATTACTTATCAATATTTCATTTTAAACCAACCGTTTTTAAAAAAAGAATATAATAAAAAATTATTTAATCTTTTTATTACTTATCAATATCCCATTTTAAACCAACCATTTTTTAAAAAGAATATAATAAAAAAAACCCAACCATTTCTTTCAAAATAATAAACTTTTGATAAAATAATAAATAAAAATATTAAGAAATTTATTTATTTTATTAATTAAATTGTAGGTTTTTAAAAGTATTATGACTATAATAAAAAAAAAACAATAACTTCAGTAAAATTATTGATCAGTAAATGATATAATTTTTTACACAATTTTCATACATATAAATACATACAAAAACAATAGTAGGAAATTTGAATGAAGAATCTGAAATAATTGATGGTATTTCAAAAAAATCCGTTTCATATAAAAAAATATAATAGTTGATTCATTTCTGTCCCATGTTGTTCCACCTATTTTGGTGGAACAAGAAAATACCCCTTTTGTCTTATCTTGTCCCACCATGTTCAGTCTTTGTCCATGTCCTATGTCGCGCCAAACATGGGACAGTGAATTTTTGTCCCGTCCTGTCCCACCCAGTCTGCAAATCAAACGCACCCTGAAAAAACTATCATGTATTTATCAGTATTTTTAATGAAATTACTTGATTATTTTTATAATTAAAGTTATAATAATTACGAAAATATACAATATAATTAATAGAAAAATAAATGTTTTGATGAAATACAATAAATAAAGAAAAAGTAAAAAAAAATGTAAACTAGGATAAAAATGTAAAACTTTATATACCATAAGGACTAAATATGTAAATTGCTTATTCAATTTTTAAAAGAATTAACATTTAATTTTAAATAAAATTGGATGGAGGGATGAAAATGGAAGTAAATAGAAACCATAGGGACTAAAAAAACAATTTTGAAAGACCAGGGACGAAAATCGTTATAAACATCAAACCATAGGAACGAAAATCGTTATAAACATCAAACCATAGGGACGAAAATCGTAGTTTACTCAATACTAATTATCTGGTCTTTTTTTTTTTTGAAAAAGAAAGTGTGGAATTGAAATCACAATATTTCAATGAATTCCCACAAATATCGCATTTTAGAAATCCCATGAAAGTAGTTGGTATTTGACGAAATTTTATAGGATTTGTTTATAATAATGTCTTAAAATTGTAATAATCAATTAATAAAAAGGGAATATAATTTGTTTTATAAATTTTAATAAAAAATGAAATTCAATACTATTTCAAATCTTACAAACCAAATACATCAAAAATTCCAAATATTTACATGAAATCAAAATCCTTCAAAAACATTTTGTCAAACCAAACGGTCACTTATGGCTAAGGCCTAAGGGTGTGTTATGTAAATACCATTCGGTATATATTGTTTTCCTCTCTTCCTGTCACAGGCCATTCCTTCCTTCACGAGGTTGTCAAGAGCCAACAAAAAAAGGCACCCCAAATTCTTTATTACTATTTATTTATCTAAAATGTGTATAAAAATTATTTGATTAAAGTTTTCATCAACTTTCATTGATTCTAATTTTTGTATCGAGTTAACCACCTTATACTACAATACAATCATATTATTGTGACATCAAGGATATGACAACATATGTGTCAGTGTGATTAGCCTACAACGTTTCATTTTTTGTTATTCGTTGATTGTTATGTGATATTTGATTCCGGAGGTGATTGGCCCAAGGTTTTGGAGTTTCGTTTGCTTAATTATGGATACACTAGGCATGGTGAATCCAAAGTATTATTATTCATTTATTTGTTTGATTTTGCTCAAGCAAGCTCTTGTTGTTTCACCCAAATAATCATTTTAATACAAATCGAAGACGGCACCAAATTCAAATAAATTATTTTAATACATATATACTAGCTATTTAAACCTCTCAAAATAACTTATATAATAAATAAGACAGCGAAAGTTCTTCTCCAAAAAAAAAATAGTTGTAGGCATGTTTTGAGATGGGCCTATTACTATGAGGCCCAATCTATTATTTATTTTTTATGAAAGAAATTAAGAGACTTTAATTAAAATATTATTAGAATAAAACTGGAATATGTTAAAGGTTTTTGGTATTGACTTGAGTTGCATATGTTGAAATGTCAAATTTGATGATACTTTGAAAATGTCAATACCTACTACTACTACTTACTATCTAAAGGTCAATACATACTTTGGATATTATTTTATTTTGTTTACATGACATCTATACTTATTATTATTTCAATAATATAGCATAATGTTCTAAATCCGGATTTACAATTAAATTTTATCTATATTTCAATAGGAAAAAAAAAAAAAAGACATCTTATTCTTATGCATTTATCCGTAGTTACAATTTTTTCTCAAAATTTAATATATATATATATACACATGTATAGCCATAAGTTTAAATTAAAAATGCTAAGTGTGTGATAAATAGAGAAGTAATTTTAGTCATTCATACGGTTAAATTCGAATTTGACTGGTCAAAAATTGAATCTTTGACTGGTCAAGAATTGCGGCTTTGACTGGTCAAAAGTTACGGTTATTCCAAAAATAGAAAGACAGTTTCGTAATTTTTACAAATACGTGGAACGATTTCATATGTAAACATGTATGATTCACATATGAACTATATGTTCATATGTGTGTAATTCACATATAAACTCTTTTTAACTGATTCGCATATGAACTAATTAACTAAGTTCATATGTGAATCAGTTGAACTAGTTAAAAGATTCACATGTGAACTAATTAACGGATTACCATATTAACTAACTAATTGATTCACATATGAACGTATAGTTCATATGTGAATCACACAGGTTCACATATGAACTAATTAACTAAGTTCATATGTGAATCAGTTGAACTAGTTAAAAGATTCACATGTGAACTAATTAACGGATTACCATATTAACTAACTAATTGATTCACATATGAACGTATAGTTCATATGTGAATCACACAGGTTCACATATGAACTAATTAACTAAGTTCATATGTGAATCAGTTGAACTAGTTAAAAGATTCACATGTGAACTAATTAACGGATTACCATATTAACTAACTAATTGATTCACATATGAACGTATAGTTCATATGTGAATCACACAGGTTCACATATGAACTCGTCCTGTGTATTTTATGATACTGCCCCTCTATCTTTTAGAGACCACGCAAGGAATTATCCGGTTCTTCACAGTCAAAGCTGCAAATGTTGACCAGATGAAGGCCAATGACCATTTCTCTATGTGAACCTCTCCCTACCTACATTGTGTGTATGTTATGTGTGTGTGTATATATATAGGGGTGAGATTAAATGAAAATCACTCTAATTTTGCAAACTGTGAAAACCGTCGATTTCATTTGTTAAGTTAATGAAATTGGTTCATGAAATTGTTTAATTTGATGAAATTGTGTCATATAATTCTTTTGTTGGTAAAAATTGTTTCATATATTTGTGTTTTTTATGTAAAAATAAAATTGTTTCATGTATTTTCTCATTCTGATGAAATCGTTTCATGCATTTTTTCATTCTGATGAAACTTTTTTTCATTTTTACATAAAAGAGTAAAAGACACAAATATATGAAACAATTTCATCAAGAAAAGAATTATATAAAACAATTTATCAAAATTTACAAATTCATGAAATAATTTCATTAATTTAACCAATGAAATTGATGGTTTCCATGGTTTTTCAAAATTAAGGTGCTTTCCAAATGAAACTATCTCTATGTATATATGGCCAGGTTTAGGAAAATTGGACAACGCTAAATAAATAGAAAACCGGAAAACCATAAAAAAAACGAATGAAAAAGTATATTAGTGTGTCAAATTAACAAGAAAATTATGATCAATTTTTTTTGTGTAATTTGTTTTGTTCGAATTTTGATGATATTTCACATTTTTTTCAATTTAAAAAATAGGGGGTGGGCAATTTTTTTAATTTAAAAATAAATTTGTAACCGGCTCTTTAATCAAATCCATTGAATCACTTGGTCTAACAATTGGTGAAGTATTTTTAGAGAGAGGGGCTAATTTATATACAAAACAAGAAAAAAAAAATTATAAACTATGCAATCACATATACACCACATGATTAAACAATCAACGGTTAGGATGAAGACAATTACGTTTTTAAAAAAAATAAAAAATGAAAATATTTCTTAAAAGGGGATGATCTACTGTTAAAGATCCAATTTAATTGGTTTATAAGATTTACAAACTTTATATGATTTACAAAAGAATATATATATATGGTTAAAGGTGGAAGCAAATATTACAAAAGATGTATATGTATGCTTAAAAATAAATTAATTATAATGAGAAGTTGGTGGTGGGAAACCAAAATAGAGTGGGGTAGTTGGTAAGAAAGATATATATATATATATATATATATATATATATATATATATATATATATATATATATATATATATATATATATATATATATATATATATATATATATATATATATAGGGGACGTATCTTTTGCAAACCAGTCAGATTGTGCAAACTTTGTGAACCAATCTTAGCCGTCCATCAAGTCTAATAAATATATGATTTTATTATGTTTCATAATTTAAAATCATGATTATAATGAATAAACTTAACATTTCCTAATTTAAAATCATGATTATAATGAATAAACTAAACATTTTCCATATATATCACAATCATTATTAATGAATCATAATCATTATCCACAAATATATCTATTATTTTCTAAAATAGTGGTTTGCATAGTTTGTACAAATTGTTTGGTTTGCAAAAGAAACGCACCCTATATATAGATAGATAGATAGATAGATAGATAGAGAGCAAGGATAATTTGTTAATCAAGTATTTTTTGTTAACTATGTGAACCTTGCTCAACCAAAAGGAATGCAAGATTATTTGATGTTTAATTTATTTATTTATTTAATCCAAAAGGGCATAAACGTCATAACAGTAGTAATCTTTTGTCATTAATTTCATGGAAGTTACAAAAAATGAAGATTCCAAAATTAATTTGTTGGTTACGATTTTTGAAGATGAACCTTTTTCATATTACTTTTTTGAATCATTTCAATATTATTATAATAGTTTTGGTTCATGATTGAATAAAACCGTATATCGTATAGTCATTCTTTTCGAAAAGGTGAACAGAGATGAACTTATATGCATAACACGAACAGAGGTGAACTTATATGCTTGATGTTAAAAGATATGAACATATATGCATATCATGAACAAATATGTTAACATATTTGCACATGAACGTTGCTGTTAAAACATATTTTAATTTCACATAAAGGTGAACAATCATCAACTACTAAAAGGAGAACAGAGGTGAACTTATACGCATTGGGAAAAGTCATGAAATTAAATTGTGGAAAATGGATTTTCATTGTCATTTTATTAAATTGTTGGAATGACCATTAAAATGACAATTAATAAGTCATTTTAATGTTACATTTATGACTTAGGAAAAAATTAATGAGCCCTTTTAATGTAGTCTCCAAAAGAGTAAATGATTTAATGCCAAAATACCCTTGACCACAAATGTTCATATATCTATTTAATAAATAAACTCTATTTAATTGTTTAAAAATATAGTTTTAATCTTAACCATCCATTACAAAGATTGATGGTCTATATTGGTTCATATAGTTAACAAGAAAAGTAAGGTTAAGAAAAGAACCTAACCCTATATATATATATGGGCATAATGAAATGAGAACTAGGTAGTTTGTGGTAACCGTGAAATCCAATATGAACCAATCAATTATTAATTTTAATTTTGTTAATTAAATATATAAAAGGGTAATTTCGTAATTTGGTAATTTAGATTTACATTTAATTAAATTATTAATTGATTGATTGTAATATACGGTTACCTAATATCATGGAGATTGATTTTAATCCCTTATTTGAAACCTACAACCTCTCTTCCACAATCTTCAAAATCTCCATCACTAGCACCACCACCGTCCTTCTCTGTTTCTCCGACAAGAAGCCTCATTCTCAAATCAGGGTGGTACTAAATGCTATAAACAGGATATTGATGGATTTGCACACCTGTGGTTTTTGCTTTAGGTTCGTTTCTTCCTCTTCCCCGATTTTCAAATTTCGAATTCATATTAGAAGTTTGACTCGTTTGTTACCGATGGGTTTTCTATGAGAGTTTAAGTTAGTATGTGTAGTTAACCATGTGTTCCTTTCTCTTCATCTATCATTGTTTCTTGATCGTGTTTTCTAGGTTAATCCGTTTGAGATGAAACAGTTCACGATAGGGAAACCCCACGCACCACCATCCTGGAAGAAGCCACCGCCGCTGGACAAAAGCAGCAAGATCATCACATAAGATCCATGGCTATATTCTTAGATGTTCAGGTCATTTGTTTCAGTATCTGGAGATGTACAAGAGGTTTTTCACACTCTTCAGTTTTTTATTTACGTTATGTGCATCCTGTTTGTTGAAAACTCCATCGAAACGAGGTATGTAAGATCCAGATCTCTAACTTCTCCATTAAACCCAGATCTGAAGAATCAAAGTTTCTGCATCAAAGAAAAGTTCCAATATTGAAGGTCAGCATGATTTTCTTCTGGGTATAAAAGTGGCATCACATTTGTTATCACAGTGGATCACATTTGGTATCACAGTGGTATCATGTTTGGACTTGTTTGTATTTTTGGTATCACACTGAGGATAGAGGTCTGTATCTTGTATGTATTTTGGGTATCACATTTGGTCTTGTATGTATTATGGGTGATCTTGTATGTATTTTGGATATCAAAGTCTGCATCGTTTCTTTAATTTTGGGTATCACAGTGCATCACATTTGGTATCACAGTGGTATCACACTAAGGATAGAGGTATGTATCTTGTATGTAATTTGGACATCACATTCGGTATTGTATGTATTATAGGTGGTCTTGTGTGTTTTTTTGGATATCGAAGTCTGCATCGTTTCTTTCTGGGTATCACAGTGGTATCACATTTGGTCTTGTATGTGTTACTTGATGTTCGTCGGAATAAGGTTTACCAGAGAGAGGAGAGAGAACATTTTTAGAATACCTAAAACGCCCTTTGATTAAAATTTGAAGTCAAATTACCCAAATTATTAATTTCCTAATTTATCCATTGATTTGTGGTTGAGATTGGATCTCACGGTTATCACAAATAACCGAGTTCTCTCTTGAATGACCCTATATATATATATATATATATATATATATATATATATATATATATATATATATAGAGAGAGAGAGAGAGAGAGAGAGAGGGGTGTTCAAATGCAACCCTTTTTAATGGTGCAACCCCATGCAACCCACCTATCTACCACTCATTTTGTTTTCACTTTTTTAATTAAAAAAGATGAAAATAAAATGAGTGGTAGATAGGTGGGTTGCATGGGGTTGCACCATTAAAAAGGTTGCACAATAACTCACCTCTCTCTCTATATATATATATATAGAGAGAGAGAAGAGAGAGGGGTGTTCAAATGCAACCCTTTTTAATGGTACAACCCCATGCAACCCACCTATCTATCACTCATTTTGTTTTCACATTTTTAATTAAAAAAGTGAAAATAAAATGAGTGATAGATAGGTGGGTTGCATGGTTGCACCATTAAAAAAGTTGCACAATAACTCATCTCTCTCTCTCTATATATATATATATATATACTAGAAGTGTACTCGCGCAATGTAGCGAAATACATCACGATTTTAATGTTTCATTTTTTTTCCGATTTACAGTACGATTTTGGATGGTTTTGAGAAAGTGATAATGTTTTTTTTAAATTTGTTTAATTTAGGCTTAATAATATAATGTTTTTTATATAAAAAAAATTAAGTATTTTGTTAGATTCAATGATTATCTTATATATTTTAATGACATCTAAAAAAAATAACCAATTACATATTTAATAATATAATTAAAACAAAATTATAGTAATATAGTATATTAATTAATAGTGATACACGGAAAGATTTGCATAAAAGGAAAGTCCTGCACATACCAAATTGGTGGGTGTTACAATCCTGCAGTAGTAATATGTATCTTGTGTTTTGCTACTTGTAAATTAAGAGATTTTTAAAATCTTGCATAAAATGATGGTACCTTGTGCCTAATAATTTGTATTTAAGAGTTTTTTTTATTCATGCTTTATAATATAGTATAGATATATATATATATATATATACAGAGAGAGAGGGGGGGGGGTTCCAATTGGAAACCAAATTTCAACCATTGATTTTTTTAATCAATGGTCAAGATTCATTTGAATTATATATGGTAATAAATTAATTAATTTATTAATAAAAGATAATAATAATATGTCAAAAGAATAAATGTGTCTTTTTCTTTTGTGTTTCAAATTTGGCAACAAAGATGAAATATGGTAATAAATTAATTAATTTATTAATAAAAGATAACAATAATATATCAAGACTACCTTTTTATTACATGTTCATCAATATGTAGTATGTAAAAACTCAATTAAGTTTCATTACCATTATTGTTTCATTACATTTCCATTATGTTTCACTATATCAAATCTGTTTCATCAGGTTTCAATATATTAATATTTTGTTTCACTATATCAGGTTTCACTATATTAATATTTTGTTTCATTACCTTTCTGTTATGTTTCACTATATCAAATCTGTTTCATCAGGTTTCACTATATTAACATTTTATGTTTCATCAGGTTTCACTATATTAATATTTTGTTTCACTATATCAAATCCATTATGTTTCACTATATTAATATTTTGTGCCTGGAGGTAATATTGAAGATTTCATATTAATATAAACTTTCATTTATTGGATGAATCAATCACTGATTCATAAGAATCAGAAAAAATAATTTGATTTGTAGCTTGTGTGTGAATCAATTTGTGTTTACCTAAATTAAATGTTTCATGTTTAAATTAATAAAGGATCAATATTACCATATATAAAATAAATTAAAATTAAATAATTAATATTATAATAATAATAATAACACTTACCATATATATATATTATGAAATTATGTAAAAGACTAAAATAATCTTATCAATTAAAAATAAAAATAAAAAAAGGAAATTCAATGATTGGTTAATTTTGGTTTCCAATGTAATATTGGTTTTCAATTGATCACTCCCATATATATATATATATATATATATATATATATATATATATATATATATATATATATATATATTCATCTCTCTATCTCCTCGATCAAATTTTATTAAAATTGGAGCAAATTACATGATTGGTCCTTATAGTTTATATCTTTTAACACTCTCATCCCTATTTTGAAATATCTATGGATTATATTTGTAATAACCGGGTGTAAATTCTTCATATTTTAAAGTTTGGATGTGGGATGGTCAAGACTCAAAGGGTAAGGGAGTAAAATGTAACATTTGAAAGAAAGAGTTTTAACCCTAGATGAAATGGGTTTTGGCTTTGACGACTGTTTTTGAAGAAAAGTGTTCTTGGGCGATTTTGGAGAGAAACCGAGAAGAGAGGTGATTCTTCAAGAATTCCAAATTGGGCTTTGTTTTCATTGCAAGGTAAACCTTCTTGTGGTTAGTAATCTCAATTTTATCTTAATGTTGTTATTCATAGTAGTTGTAATTTGGGGTTGTGAAATGAATCTGAGGATTTAATATTTGGGTTAGTTCTGGCTTTGGGCTGTCGATTTATTTTCTGTTGGGGGGGGGGTCTTATTGAACCAAGTTATGCAGTAAGAAGTAGGTATTGGGTTGAGTTATTATTAATTTCTGGTAATAATTAGATTCTGTGGTATCTGCGCTTAATTGTTCGAGGTTCCGTTCAACCAGGTGGGCACCGGTCGACCGGACCTGGGTGTCCTCGGTCCCCGGGGTACGTGTTTGGTTAGGCATCGGTCGATGAGTTGACACCGGTCGATACCGGTTTTGGGATTAAGCACCGGTCAGCTGGGGGTGTAGACCCCGGTCGCCTTTTTAGCACACCAGTCACCGGGGGTGGTCTATACCCCGGTCGAGTAATACACGGGGCGACCATGTTAGGCCCCGGTCCCCGGGTTGGTTAAGTGGGCCGAAGCCCAATTATTTGGGAAGGATATTTTATTTATTTAGGTAATCTTTTGGCCCATCTAGAGGTAACAACTAGTTTAATCGATTTCGATTTGGGGTGTTATATTAGGCCTTTTTGAGTTAGAAGTTTAGAGGGTTCACCGATCAATGTTCTTTTATAGGTTTCGGTTCAAACCGTGAGAGTAGACGCCGAAGTTAAGCTGAGGATGCCAGGTGAGTTTTTCTGAACTAAACTTTTTGGTAACGAAAGCATGTAAAGTTTAAATTTTTAAACTTTGATTTATTTACGATGGCATATTTATTATGAGATTATTTAAGTGTGTTTTAAATCGTTGATGTTTAAATGTATGCATACATTATTTGTGGAGAATGTGACCTAAGTCGGGGAGTGTGGCCCGCCTACTCGTGCCGGGGAGTATGGCCCGTTTATGCCATTGGGGGTGTGTCCCAAACTTAAGGCAACGCGAGTTAGACACATCATCTTTGACGGTCGTGTGGTCAGTAGCCTGTTTTATCTCTATGTTATTCTCAGTAATATCTCAGTTGTGTATAGGTTGCTTTTGCAAACCTTGAATTTAAGTTGTACACTTGGGGCCGTTTTGGCATGAATTTAAATTTTGATTATTAAGATTTAGTTGTTATCTTGTCGTTTATGGTTGGGTTGTTACAGTTGGTATCAGAGCCATAGTTTAAGGGATTTAGGTGACCGGATGGGCCTAAACTTAAACTGTGGAGTAGATGGACACAACTGAGATATAGGAAGCCTTTGAGGAAGACCTTGATTATCAAGAGTCGTGATAACGATAGTAAGGATTCTCATGTAAGGTAAATTCAAAATTGTATCTGGCCAATGCCATTATGAATTTACAGGTGCATGGGCATACTCGATTTCTATTGTTGGGACAATCAATGGGTGTAGTTTTGGGTAGTAAGTCGTATCATTAAAATGATAGTGTTGGTCTGGAGTGTTGTGTGACTTCGCTTATGGTGGTAAGGTTAATACCGTTTAGGATGAATATCGTTCGGAATGTAGATATTTCGTTGAGAAATGACCTCTTGAGTCCATAAGGAATAGAATGATGTTAGGGGATGGGCTTTTGCTTCAAGAGAGTCTTCGGTTTGGTAGAGTGGTATGTCGATTAGTGAGAAGCAGGAGAGCGTTAATGCAATAATCGAATGATAGAATTGAAGCTTCTAAAGCTGTAGTTATTTGAAGGGTGGTTGACATGCGATATCAGTGTTGACTGATAATATGTAGTGAGGATCGGCTGGAAATGAGCTATTGTTGGCAAGTTTGTTTGGGGCCAGAGTGAGGACGCTTGATTTGCGAATCAATAGTCACGGTGGTGACTAGTTGTTGGGCTTCCAAGGTTGTTAGAAGACGATGTTGCCGGAGGTTGTGGCACAATAAAGGACTCCGACTGGTTGGTCGGAAGCAAGGAGTCTGGGATAAATTATAGTGAATGTAAACAGTGGACCTTATTAGAGTAAATAGCCTTCAATGTCATTGAGTCCCATGCATTGTGTGCCAAATAAATTGCTGGAGCTTTTCATATCATTCAAATAAGATATTTTGGTGTGTGTGTGCCTTACGAGGTATTTGTTTAAAAAAAAAAACGTGTGACGCGTGCAAATATGTGTTGGATTGAAAAGACAAGTATGTTGCATTGAGCGATAAATTTTTTATTTTTACATGGGAAACATAATCTACTTCGTTATAAATGAGTTAGCTTTTGCTGTGAAAATCATAACAACATTGGGTCGCACGATTTTATAAGTGTGTTTTGGTACGAACGCATGTTGTTATATCAATGAGAGTGAGAATCGTCTAATTCGTTGTAAGCAATTATGTAGTATTTGTTTAAAGCACGTGGGTAATGTTTATCAACAATAAATTCGGGTATGTCAACATCGATTTTGAGGTGTGGTGAAGAGAAATTTTTCGTGGAGTTGAGGTTGAACGATACTTGAAATCTTTTTGCATGGCTAAGTCAGTGTTGTGTCGTGTACACTTAAGGTTGCTTCATAATGTAAGTATCTTCTAAATTTTCAAACGTGTCAAGAGTTTAAATATTTGTGTGTCATGCATGAAGGCTATGAACTCTCTAGGTCGTGGGGGGAAAGGTTGCAATTAAGAACGATGGTAGTTTTTGGAGAGTGGAAGTGTGATGCTCGATCAGGGAGTAGTCAATTCTTGACTTTGGCGTTCCTGTTAAGGAAATGTGGTAAATAGCGGGAGGGGGTTATTGGAAGTCTTGATCTTCGGCGTTAGGGATGTTTTATGGCAACTCGCTTGCCAGTGGCATAAGATGAGGATGTCGGTGGATGTTTATGTTCAGGGTGAGATTCGAAGTCGTTGTGATACTTTTATATGTTGTGTCGGCAGAGGTAGATCCCTTTGGTAATCCTGCTGGTTGGAGATGTGGTTGAAGTACCACCATGTCGACTGTCGATGTTGAAATCAACAACCATTTTTGTGGTGAATGGCGGGACGCTGAAAATGAAGAAGTAGCTATGTGGGGGAGTTTCGTGAAGAAGCAAAGAGTTATTCAGAAAAGGTGTGTACCTATTGTGATGATGGACAACCTTGTGTGGATCTTACCAAAGTGAAATATCGCTAATTCGGTAAGGTGGTTCCTTATCGATGAGGTTTTGATGGTTATGTGGGAGTGAAGTTTATATGTAGCAATTGTAAGGGTTACACTTTGCACATTTAAGTCTTTGAGGATAGTACGATTAATCTTTCAGGCTACTGGAGTTTGATTCCAGCAGGTCGCATTGAGCCGACAAGGAGCGATATCTTGTTGGGTGGTTTTGAAGATCATAGTTTTGCGATTTATTCAGGTTCGAGAAAGACAAGGTCGTGGAATGCCTTGAAGTTCGATTTTAGTATTATGACCATAGAGAGGAGGACGGTATTTGTATGTGTGCCAAGTGGTTGTGGAGATTCGCAGTTGTTCTGGGATGAGGTAGTAGAGTGATGGTTGTAACTATGAGTTGGTGATGCCTTTATGACATAGCTGGGAGTGCAAATCATTAAAGTGATAAGGAGCTTCCTTGAGGATGTGCAGAAGGCGGGCGTTATTGTTATAAGATTAGCGTTCTCGTTTGAAGGTCTGTGGGGATGATTTGTAAGTGGTAAGTATGTGGTTGGGATGTGTGAATGTTTGGTTAGTATCGGGGTATTGCTAAGTTGAGATTAAATTTTCAAATGATGGTTGGTGGTTATCTATGAGAGGAACCGTATGTTCGGGGTTACGACAAGTTTTGGGCAAGATTATCTTATATCCCTATAATGATTGTTGAAAGTATCGAACTGTTTAATTCAGGGGGGGTTGTGTAGTAGATAGGAAATCCGTGGGCATGTTGAAGTTATCTTTGGGGTGAAGATATTCTAGCATATTGAGCAAGCCTGTTTGGAGAGCGAGAATTGTGCGACGCTTTCGAGTAGTGGGTAATGTTTTGGAGGAGTTGGGTTGACTATCTCGCGTAAGAATTGCGGATAGTCGGTTGATCAAGAAAAGTAATGTAAATGTGATTCGACACATTTGAGAATCATTGAGGAATAGAGTAAGCAATGTTGGGTGAACAGTGTGTCTTGCAACGAGAAAAGAGTGAAGATATTATGTCGGAAAGGTGGGAAATCTGAGAGTAAGAAGTTTGGCAAGTGACACAAAATGTGGAGGTATGTTTTCAGATTATGCTGTTGACAAGTTTATAAATTCCTAGCGTGGGAATGAGAAAGAGAATATGGCGTTCGGTGCGGTGTGAGTGGTGATTAATCAAAATCGTGCAGCTGGCCAAAATTCAAATCTCTAATCAGTGAGTCGGCCGTTAGAAGTGGGTTTGAAGTCTTCAAGGAGGAAGGTAGAGGTGGTTGGATATAGTGCTCGGAACGAAGGACCGTGATGTCAGTTTTGGTAAGGCATAAAAAGGGGATTCTAAGTGAGACAGTTGTCCAGTGTTAAACTATTTGGAATAGTTTGTATGAGCTTGGTTGCTCTGTGTTGAGTGGGTGAAGCTGGGTTTTATCATGATTTTTTTTGTCGAGAGGCTGTGGATGCAATGAGAAAGGGAGGCATGCTCCACATTATTTGGCCAGTTGGAACTGGTGGATTACGAGGGTTTTGAATTGTGGAAGTTTCTACCAATATGTAAGAAGTTGAAATGATGTCGTTGGGCGATAGTTAACGAGTAAGTTTTGGATAATGTTGAGGAGTTGAGATCAATGTGGTTCGAAAAAGAAAGTGCTTCTGCGTTTGACTTATGTCGTGCTAAGAGGGGTTGCTTGCAAGGGCAAGTTACATGATGAAGAAACTCGTGACTGTGAGTTGTTGGTGATGTCTACAGTTGACGACGTGTTATGTTGGAGAGTTGGGTGAGTACTTAGTCAGTAATGCATGTTGTCGTGGTGTGACTCCGGCAAAATTCTATCGGTTAAGGAAATTAATGTAATTGAGGGGTAAATCTGTTGGTTACGTACGACTACGTATTGATCAGAATGGCTTGGATAATCGAATGGTAATATTTTGGTTAGATTGAGAATTATGAGTCATTAGTCCCAAGCGGTGACAAATGTAAAGTTACCAGTCTCGCATTGGAAGGGTGTGACCCGATTCAGAAAGAAATGGAAGTTAAGACCTAGATTTGTTGGGTCGTTGCTATCGTGGAGCGCGTTGGGGAGGTAGCGTGTAGACTGGATCTACCCGTGGATCTGCGAGGAGAGCACCCCGTTTTCCGTGTATCTAATCTGAAGAAATGTTTAGCGGACAACGATGTTGACGTGTCATTAAAGGATATCCAAGTAGATGAGAAAATAAGTTATGTGGAAGAACCGGTGACCATCTTAGAGCGTAAAGTGAAGAAATTGAGGAACAAGGAAATTCAATTGTTGAAAGTTCAGTGGCAATTTCGCAAGGGCCAAGAAACGACTTGGGAATTAGAGTCAACTATAAGAATGTGTAACACCCTAAAAACCAGAGTGAATTTAAAATGCGGAAACTGGATAAATAAACATCAACACTTGGTATAAACCTCCCAAAAAGGGGAAATGTACTTAACCTTTACAAACCTGAATACTGATATTGAACTCAACAACAAACTAATCTAAACATAACCTATCTAGATTACATCGGTTGTTAATCCAATATCACCAAAAGAATGAGACTTAAACAATTGCCCAACATCAATATTAGTCATCTCAAAAATCACCGAGACCAAGATCGTCACTCAAGCCCTTAGCAACCCACCGCTAACGGGAACCTGTTATACACATCATTTGAGAAAAAGTGTTAGGCTTAAAGCCTAGTGAGAACATACAGTTTATAAATTTCAAGAGATATAAACAATTGCATCATAAGGAAATCTTTTCAATAAGGTTTAATTTTCAAATGAAACCTTTGCCACAACCAGGCCTTTTAAATGTAAACTCATCATACGATGACAAAGATAACCAATTTTTACCAAGGATTGTAGCGTAACACAAAGTAGGTCACAATCCAAGTTATGAGTCGAAACACTTGGAATCCATGACCACGAACTACAAAGGTCCGTACTACGATGTGAGGGAGGGCCCCCGAGGAAACCAATTCAAAACTCGTTCACTAGGACTACACTATGACCCATGGCTAGTAACCGGTCTCACATAACCGTACCAAATGGCCCCCAAGGATCACATGCATCCATAGCTACAAATAAGGGAAAATATGATCCATGGCTAGTAACCGGTCTCAAATAACCGTACCAAATGGCCCCCGAGGATAATATACATCCATTTACAAAGAGGGGAAAAGACATCCCAAATATAAGTCGACTCAATACCTAGGGATCCACTAGTAATGGTACAGACTCGTCACAACAACATATGTGACCAACCATAGATAGTCATATGGTATAAAATAACATTTATAAACAAAATGCATTTTCAAGTTTAACTTCTGGTAAGAAAGAAAATCATCAAAAATGAACTTTAAACATTCTTTCAAGTAACCCACATAAATGTGCAAGTAAAACATCCTTTTACTTCAAATAAGATGGAACCCATCATTTTAATCGAAAATGATCAGGAACCCTAAAATCTCCCAAAACTCAAGTTATATCAAAATGTAGTAAACTTAGATCTGAAACCATAGAGATATATAGAAGTTTAAAATGTAAGTTTTAACATGTATAAAGTTTAGAAAAAGGTAGTAGGAACTCACCAAATAGGTTTTAGAATAAAACCCGAAAAACCAGATATCGACCACCGAGAGAAGACGAAGCTTTCTATACCGAACCCTCGGATGATGCACTAAACACTAGCAAGATATGAACGATTGACGGAACTTTGAAAGAAAAAGAAGAAAGAGAGAGAGAAAAGAGATCTCAAAAATGAGATATTTGTTGAAGACCCACCTTAAGTCGACCAGGCAACCTCGCGGGTTATGTCGCGACCTCAACTCGCGGCATAACTCGCCCGCTAATGCAAAACCCAACACAAACAGGGGGTTTCGCGGGTTGTGCCGCGACCTCAAGTCGCGGTGCAACTCCCGTGGTTCAATTTTGGCATGAATTTAAATTTTGATTATTAAGATTTAGTTGTTATCTTGTCGTTTATGGTTGGGTTGTTACAATATTCCTGTGGTTTTTGATTTATAACACATTGGTTCCCTAGCTCTAACTCAGTTAGTTTAGAGGGGTATTTTGGTAATTTACTTTATTTTTTATTTTCTATTAAAACCAAGGGGGCAAAAAATGTAATTTACTCTATTCTTTATCAATAGTTGACCCCACCTTTTTCTCTCTCACCAACTAAACGATGTCGCATGTCAAACATGATCACATATAGATTCATATAAAGAAGCTAAATCATAATACAAAAATACAAATCATGTAAACTAATTAATCATGTAACACTCCAAATTTTTTATAAACGGTCGGGAAACATCTGGGAAGGCGTTTGTGAGAATGTCCGAGAAAGCGTCCAGGGAACATCCGAGGAAGAGGTCAGGAACGGTCAGGGATCGGTTCGGCCGGCCTAAGGCACATGGCCAGGCGCCTTGGCAGTAGGCCAGGCGATTTTGGGTGCAACTGAAGTCTCCCCACAAGTGGCCTCGCACGCCTAGATCAGTTTTTAACCTGATTTTTAGGGTTTTCTTCCCTATTTCTCACCCATTTTCATTTCTTCTCTTCTATGGTGATTTGGGGAAATTAGGGTCGATTTTTGGGAAGTTTTGGAGCAAATGGATAGTGGGTATTAAGGATTAAAGATGTATGAAAGGAGATGCAAAGTTTTGAAGAGGTAAGTTTTTTTTTGGGTATTTTGAGCTTTATGTTTGGGATTTTTGGCAGATTTGAAGTTTGTGTATATATTTCGTATCTCTAGGTTTAAATATCGTTTTGAGGAGTTCTTGGGGATGTTGGTTTTTAGACCTCGAGTCTTCGCCATTGAAAGCTAAAGATTGGGTTTGGAACATAGGTTTAACCTAGCATGACAAGGTGAATTCAAGTTGATTTGTGAAAACTGTATACATGCCAAAAATGTTTATTTTGAAGTATTAATGTGTTTACTTGTTCTTTATCAATAATGTGGGTTATTTGGTGAGTTTTGCATATTTGATACATTTGATTTACAAATCTTGTGAAATGACCATATTTGGGATTTTTGGTCATTTTGATAAATAAACTTGAAAATGTGTCTTTTGACGAATGTTTTATAAATAAAGATTATTTGATTGTAATGCGATTTTGGTGTATTTGATTTGATAAATCGTTTAGAAAATGCATATATTGTGGTATGATATATTTTGGAAGTATAAACCGTAGGGTTTATATTTAGGGATGATTTATCCCGATATTGACAATGTTTGGCCTAATCATACTTTACAGTATAAGTTTACCTATTTATTAAATAAATGCAATTTGTTGAGCTTTTGGCTCGGTTTTGACTCATACGAGTCTTGGGACGTTTGTCCGTTTGATTTGCTATTTGTCGAGCTTTTAGAGTTATATGCATTTTAGGCATATTTATTTGTAAATTACATGTTTTGAGGATGCTGAACATTCATTTGGAGTTATGTAATTTAGACTGTGATGCATTAGATCCATAGGCATGTATGATAGTTTTGTGTTGATGATCGTGTGGGTATTGCGGGGTTGGACTCCATGACCCTTGTTTCATGACCTTAAACTTTTCAAGTAGGCATTGGAAAGGTTGAGTCCGAAAGTGTTGTCTTGAAGACACACCAGGACCTCCGCCGCTTGAGGTAATGCCTTGGAGGTAGTTCTTAAGTGTGTCGGTCCTTGAGGTGGAATTCGCAAGAATAAGACACTAAGGTCAACCGACTCTAGAGGTGAAATTTGTTAAGGAATCATATGGACATTTGGACTTTAAGTCATGAAGTGTTGTGCAATTAACGTTGTACGAGTGACATACTTACGTGTTCCCATCACTCTCAACGAATACGGGTCTCCCCCGTTGTTGTTAAATGTATTTTCAGATAGTCTATTATCCATGCTTTAATATTTTTTGGATTTTGGCAATTAACCGCAATTTATGACTTTGATATATTGGATCCCCTGCATATATTAAGGTTTGGATAAAAGGGTCATTCCCATGTTTTCGGTATTTGGATTTTAATCTTATTTGTACTTCGTGTGAGTATTAGGTTTAGTTCCATGATTGTGAGGTAATTCTATTCAAGTGTTTTATCACGAAAATGGGGTTTTGGAAAATATATCACTTTTCATTCTAAATACTTACGTGTTCCCATCACTCTCAACGAATACGGGTCTCCCCCGTTGTTGTTAAATGTATTTTCAGATAGTCTATTATCCATGCTTTAATATTTTTTGGGTTTTGGCAATTAACCGCAATTTATGACTTTGATATATTGGATCCCCTGCATATATTAAGGTTTGGATAAAAGGGTCATTCCCATGTTTTCAATATTTGGATTTTAATCTTATTTGTACTTCGTGTGAGTATTAGGTTTAGTTCCATGATTGTGAGGTAATTCTATTCAAGTGTTTTATCACGAAAATGGGGTTTTGGAAAATATATCACTTTTCATTCTAAATACTTTGCATATTGGAAATTGTGATTTAAATAATATTATTTCCATATTACCATCTTACATTTGAGATGAAAACTCTTGAACTCACTAGGCGTTAACCCTAACCCTTTTTTATTTGTCGGCATGTGCATAGGTCCTTGTTGGTGGAATGGTACCAATGACACCGGGTAAAATTGAGTGCTAGTTAGATGCAGGTGAAAGATTTAGTAATTCGATGACGTCTTCCACACTCTGAGGTAGCGACTATGTAACACGCGTAATTTCCTAAAGAATAGTTTATGATCAGCTAAGGAAATCAGTCAGCGATCGACCGAGAGAAACAATCGGGGAGCGGTTTAGCACGAAAGGTGAGAAGAGCACCAGAGACACGCGCGGCTTAGTCCGCGGCTTCAAAGCCGCGACTAAACCCGCGCAACTCACTGTCGTGTGCATCTATGTACCACGCGTGGCTTGGCCCGCGACTTCAAGGTTGCGGCCAAGACCGCGGGAGACCATCTGGTCGATTTAAAACCCCATTTTTAAGGTTTTCTCTCATTCATCCTCTCCTCTCCAATTCTCTCTTCCTTGGAACGA
This sequence comes from Arctium minus, assembly GCA_954870635.1. Classification (NCBI taxonomy): domain Eukaryota; kingdom Viridiplantae; phylum Streptophyta; class Magnoliopsida; order Asterales; family Asteraceae; genus Arctium; species Arctium minus. The sequence continues at coordinate 148,456,840 of OX941083.1, read as the reverse complement.
TGGAGGGAGCTTGAGTACCAGTTGTGGGGGCTATTTGGTGTGGATCTACAGTAAAGAAATCAAAGGCTTGGTGGCTTGAGGCTCGGTTGTGGAAAGGGTGAAGATTTCATGGGAGAAATGTGTTTGTAGGACTCCATGTTTCATTGAGGTAAGGATCTTGTTTATTCCAAGCTTTAGTAAAAGGATCTTTGGAGATCTAAAGGTTTTACTTGTTGTTGATTTATTTCTAGAGTTGAGGAAATGAGTTACTTGGAAACCCTAGCTTATTGTTGGTGATGACTTGAAAATGAAGGGATCTACACTATTGGAGGCTAATGGTTGGATTTGGAACCTAGGTTTAACTTAACCTAGCGAGGTGAGTTCAAGTTGATTTATGAAAACGTTGTACATGCCAAAATGTCTATTTTAAAGCATTTATGTGTTTTACTTGAAATTATCAACTATTGAGTTATTTGGTAACTTTTGATTATTTGAAGTGTTTAGCCTATTGACCTTTGTAAAACACCACATTTGGGATTTTTGGGCATTTTGATAAATGTGTCATAAATGGATGGGTTTTGATGATTTATTGCATAAATAGATATTTGGTCAAAAACGCACTTTTAAGTGTTTGTCGGGTTTTATGCATCTTTCATGAAATGGAATATTTGGAAAAGTACGAATGTGTGAGTCTTTTGGTTTTGGGTCATTCCCGACCTTGGGGAACATTTTAAAAATGGAAAACCTTTTGGGTTTTGGGTTTTGGGCCGAAGGCCAATGGTGATTTGAGAATCAAAGATTTTGGGAAAATGTGTATTTTGGTTTATGTAACCATATTGGCTCTCGTGTTTTAGCCAAACGTCTATTAAGCCTCTTGGGGCTTGATTTGTACTCAGTGGAGTCTTGGGAACATTTGTTCAGTTTTGGTAGCTCGTTGAGGAGCCTTGGACGTATGGTGTACTCAGTTGCATCTTAATTGAGAGTTACATGTTTTGAATGCGTTAGTTTATTCTTTTGAGTCATGTAACGTTTTAGACTGGAATGCATTGGATCCATAGGCATATGAGTCAGTCAGTTGGTTTAGTGGGGACTTTATCCCCATTTTGGGACTGGATATTGTTATGGCTAGCGGGAGGGCTCGAGGTATATCTCGTGGGTGGTTGAACTCGATGCCCGTTTGGAATCCAGTCTGGTTACTCATCGTGGAATTTAGTGTTCGCGTTTGAAGTCTAGCGAGTGGTCCCCAAGTCATGTTTTTATGTAAGCTTGCGGTGGTGCTCTGCAGAGCCGTATACGGAGCTAAGTCTTGCGGTGGTGCTCTTGGAGAGCCAGATACGGGGACTTGTGGCTTTGGTAGTGACACTCATTTAGAGGTCGAGTAGACACTAGGGTCGTTTGGGTATCTTGCGGTGGTAGCTCGTTTGGGAGCCGAATACGGGGATCCATGGCCTATGTGAAACTCGAGAACATTGATAAGTGGCTTAACTTTGTGTGTCCGCCACTTTCGATTGAATTCGGGTATCCCCCGTCGTCGAAAGGTGTTGTTTTGGGTATTGAGTTTTATTATCCAAGTTTTCGGTGACATTTTGTATAAATGGATTTTATCCATGATTTATGGGTTGAGTATTATGCCCCACCCGTGTTTTGGGTGTTTCGGGATATTAAGTATTAACCGCATTTTCATAAATGGAGAGTTCGATTTCTATTCACGTTTTGAGTGAGTTTTGGGTTGAAATTAATTTACGAAAGAACGTTTTATATTGGGATCTTATCCTTGAAGTAGTTTGGATTTGAAAACGTTTATATTGGTGTTTCTTTGCCCAAATTGCATATCATTGGAAAACGAGACGTTTTCATATTCAAAGCATATCGTTTTGAAAGATTATGATTTAAACTGCATTACCTCTTTTCAACGAAATCTTTATTTATGTGGAAAACTCTTGAACCCTAACCTTTTTATTTGTCGGCATGTCCAACAGGTTCCGCTTGGGTGTAGCTCTAGTGACACTGTGCAGAGAGGAGTGCTAGTTGTGTGCTCAAGAGGTGGATACCTTAGTGAAGTCTTCCACACTTGTTTCGGGAAGAGCAGCTTATAGTTGGGATTAAGTAACACCGACTTTGGTCTGGTCCTTGTATAAGACTGGAGTTTATATTTGTTGAGGTTAAATAGAAAGTTTTATTTTGAAGATTTATCTTTTACTTGATGTAATATCAAATTTTTAATTAGTTGTTCTTACCAAATTTGAGGGTGTTAAATTAGTTGTTAAATTTTTAATAACAACTAATCAAATTTTTAATTAGTTGTTAGACTATTATTGGGTTTTAGTAACATCTGTCTCAATTCTAAACTTTGTATAAAGTTTGGACTACTATTGTTTGATGTCAAATCCTAGATTGTCGTTATAAGAAATCAGTGGTTAACATTTATAAATGTATTTAATCCTTATTTGATGTTTTATTGAAAATTTTAAATTAATCGCTCTCTCCAAATTTGAGGGTGTTACAAATCAAAACCCTAAATCCAAATAAAACCAAGATAAAAATAAATCATGAGTGAGAACTCTTGATTTATCTCTTCATATGAATCTGGGTTTTTGCAAAGTAAATAAAAAATGGAACCCTGAATTTAGGTTATGCACATGTCGAGTCGTTGAATCCATGTTTCTATATCTCTTTGCTTCGAAGCCCACAAACAGTAGAAAGAAGGGAGTAATAGAGAAAGTAAGGGGTTGTTAGGGTAAATTGTTTGTTAAATAGAAGTTCAGGGTGAAAACTGTTTTGAAAGTATCTTTGTTAATGGGCTTTTGGGCCCATAAGGCTTGCACACCTCATATTTAAGTTGTTTTCTTTACCTAGTTTAGGTTAATGGTCATTCATAGGTTTACTTAGTCGTATTGATATTCTCTTTGTAAACCTTAAACCCTTTACTGATAAATCTAATCATATGACCAGCAGTTGTGGTTCAATCTTTGTTCATTATTGATTATTATATGTTGATTGCACTGTTTCTGGGATCTACAAGGGTTTTCACCAAAAATTAGAAAAATAGGAGAAAGTGGAGGGTTTCACTGAGAAAATGGGAAAAAAATGAAGGGTCTCTTTCACCGGAAAACCGGGGAGGAGGGGTTGGCCTTTCCAAGGCTTGCAATTGTGGTGGTGTAGTTAAGGAGATGAAGTGGTGGAGGTGGAAAAGGGAAGGGGGTTCACCGAGTGGAAGGAAAACGATCAAAGATGGCGAGGACATCAGAGATGAGGGAGAGTATCAAAGATTTGGGGTTGGGGGGGGGTAGAGAAGCAGGAAATGAGGAAGAGGATCAGATTCAATGAGATTTAGGGGGAGAAGTAGGAGATAAGGAAGACGATCAAATTCATGTTCTTGTATATATTTATTTGGAGATGAAGATGAAGATGAAGATGAGAGAAAAAGGAACACGTGGCACCATTTAATTGGTGAGAGAGAAAGAGGTGAGCCAACTATTGATTAATAATTATAGTAAATTACATTTTTGGTCCTAGTGGTTTTAATAGAAAATAAAAAATAAATTATGTCTAAAATACCCCTATAAGTAACTAAGTTAACGGACAGGGTTGATTTAGAAATAGATTTCCGTTTGTTATATGCTTGTTGGTACTCATAACTCAACCAAACAAACAATTGGGTATAAAATGTAAAATCAATCAAGTGCATGGAGGACAGGACATGAAGGGAGGGAGAATATCATTTTCAACATCAAAATCTACACACCTAATCAATGAAATGAAATGAAAGACCACCATCTTTCAGTTTATTAATTTGTTTCCAAAGCAACATTTCTATTTTTTTTCTTCTTTTTCCTTTCAATATATACTTAACGAAGATATATATTACTTCATTTCCTTAATTAAATTAAAGGTTAATTATATAAATGACCATTTTTTAGATGAATCTTACCAACCATTTGGTATAAAATGACTCATAAATTCACCATACAAAATCCTTTAATTTCGGAAAATCATTTTATTGGGTCAAAATTTAAAGTTCCCCAAGCACCTTTTGAAAATTTCATGAAAAATGGCAAGCAAAAGTAATTCTTTTTCTTTGTTTGTTTGTGATACAACCCTCGCTCAAAGACATCTCCAATCCCATCACCACCCAAAAAATAAAAAAAAAAAAAAAAAAAAAAAAAAACCCCTCCGCTCCCGTCAAAAGAAGAATTAAAATGACGGTAGATGTTTGAACCCAACCTAATATATACATAATGTTTTTTTACACCACCTTTATACTACATACCTTCACTTATGTGAAAAATCCTCACCCAAGTTTTTTTTAACTTTTTAGGGTCCCAACAATTTAACTTTATATCATTTATATTCTTATTTATAAAAATAAATATATTAAAATTTATACAAATACACATTTATTTATATCAAGAAAATTTATTATTATTTATTTTATTTTTACAAAAAATAAATTATTTACGTTAAATTACAAAATAATTAATTATTAAATTTATACAAAATATTAATTAATTTATATCAAAAATTATTTAAAAAAATGATTAAAGTAAGAATATGGAGGGTGGATAGTACCTCTCTCTCTCTCTCTCTATATATATATATATGGAGAATATATGATTTTGGAAAACATTTTCCTTATAAATTAATCTTAGATTAGAGCGGTTGGTTGGGTGCCCAAAAACTTTTGTAGAATCCGGTCCAAGAGAAGACATTTTCAACCATATTTATAAATCAAAAAAATAATATACAGATCTTCAACTTACACAACTTAGTATCTTATTTTTTTTTATTATTTTTTTTTTGGAAAGAGTATCCTAAGTCTATGGCCCAGACTAATCCCTGACAATTAGGGCCTACGGCCCAGCTGCTAAAGCGTGCAACCCTGAGATTATCCTCAGTGGCCACAAGTGCTGCTAGTGGGGCTCGAACCCGGGTTGAGCGCTATGAACTCCCCAAGCCTTTACCACCACGCCACAACCCTTGTTATTTTTGTATCTTATTTTTGTATAACTAATATATACATTATATATTGTTAATATTTTATATTAAGTGTATTATTTATTTATTTTGTGTTTTTTTATTTGTAAATTATATTTAAATAATTTATTTTTTATTAAAAAAGAAAAAAAAATCATAAATGAAAACGTGAATAATTTTGGTCACGAAGGATTGTTTGAGAAAAATAGTTAACGTGAGAAGATAAGAAGGTCCAGATCCCTTGCTCACTTTTAATCGGAATCCCACCCATAAATCATGCTTGACACTGTAATGATCTGGTGCATATTGGTGCACCTCACCAGAATCTAACAAAATAAAACATATAACAAAATAAAATTTTATCAGCAAAAAATTAAAGAATACAATATGTTGACTATTGTTTCGTGTCAAAACAATAACATAAGACAAAATACTATAAGTTAGAAATATAAATACTATATGTTAAAATATAAATACTATATGTACTATATGTTAAAATATAATTTTAACATAGATTCATATTGAAGAAATATAAATTAACACAAATTATAAGGTAGAAAAAGCATATTAGCTTTATCAAATAGCTGAGGATTCAAACTGAATAAGTGAGTAAAAGACTTTTCGTGTAAGAGCTCTTCAAACCTTGTCCTATCAAAGTTGTGCTGATACTCCTGAAAGTGTAAATGTTTTTAAAGAAGAGTCATAAATGAGTTACTTTCCCACTTCCCGGTTACAAAATCTTTTCCGTTTTCCCCCAAATACCCGTGGTCTCTTCTCACCTGGGTTGGGACCCCCCTCTCTAACTCCCACTAGATCATCGCAGATTGGTAGTTTTGCTTTTACTTGATATGCATTACATTTTAATCTAGACCCTTGATCAAAACGATAAATTAACAAACCAAAATGCAACCCAAAACTATAGGGTTTCCAGACAATAACACTCCCCACAATCCCACCAAGCTTCTTGAAACTCTAAAAGAATTAAAGGAAATGAGCTTACCTTGGAGAAGATGATACACTGCACCTCAATTGCTTTCCAACTCGCAGACCCTTGAGGAAAATCTTGCACTGGTTTTCCCTTCCTTCTCTCTAACCGCCGATTGTGTTGGTCCAAAAATAGAACATATTTTTCCAACAAAGCCCACTCAACTTCTAATTAAAGGATTACGGACATGGTTATTACAAGATGGTTAATCAAAATATGTAATTTTTAAATGTAATGTGTATTAATTAAAAAACGTCATTATTAATTTAAAATATTTTGTTAAATAAATTACTTAAAAAATCAAATAATAATAATTTATTAATTATAGAAAATAATTACATATTATAATCATATGTTGTAATAAGATGTAAAATAATAAATATATATGTTATTATTATTATATACGTTAAGATTTTTTTTAGGGAAAAGTTCAAAAAAACCCAACAAACTATTCCATTTTGAGTGATTAAGCCCTTAAACTAATTTTTTGAATTAAAAAACCATTAAACTTTCTTATTTTGAATGATTAAGTCCCTGAACTATTTTTTTGAATAACAAAACCATTAAACTTTATCATTTTGAATGGAGAAATCACTAAATTTTCACATTTTAAATGATTAAGTCCCTGAATATTTTTTTCAATAAATTAATGGGAAAAGTTCAAAAAAATCCAACAAACTATCCCATTTTGAATGATTAAGTCCCTGAACTATTTTTTTGAATGAAAAAACCATTAAACTTTCTTATTTTGATTGATTAAGTCCTTCAATTATTTTTTTGAATGAAAAAACCATTAAACTTTCTAATATTGAATGATTAAATCCCTAATTTTTTTTGAACAAATAAACAATTGAACTTCTAAAAAATTGGTTACCTTTTTTAAAAGGTATCTGAAACTGACTATGAATGTTTTAAAGTAAAAAACAAATTTAAATCAGTTTTACCGTTTTCAAATTTTACGCCATTAAAACCCTTCACAAACAATCGTATCGCTCTGCCTCGCCACTCTCTGTTGCCCGAACGTTGTCCGTTCTCCATATCGTCTAACACGGTGTTGCCCCTGCCATCGATCTCTCTCTTTTTGATTTATTTTTTACTGTTAAAAGAGGAAGAATCAAAAGATAACAGGTTACAAATAGTTTTTTTTTGTTAAAATGATGTAAGTAACTAATTTTTAGAAATTCGATATATTAATTTATTGAAAAAAATATTCAGGGACTTAATCATTCAAAATGTGAAAATTTAGTGATTTCTCCATTCAAAATGAGAAAGTTTAATGGTTTTGTTATTCAAAAAAATAGTTCAGGGACTTAATCATTCAAAATAAGAAAGTGTAATGGTTTTTTAATTCAAAAAATTAGTTTAAGAACTTAATCACTCAAAATGGAATAGTTTGTTGGGTTTTTTTGAAATTTTTCCTAAATTAATATATCGAATTTCTAAAAATTAGTTACTTATATCATTTAATATAATTAAAAAATAAATGATATATTTCCTCCAATATCAAAAGAACATTAATGATAAGCATTGGACAATTTAATATAATTAAAAAAGCTACTCAAACAATTTATCATCAAAACAAATATATTTGTAAACATGAGATATTTTCCTTCATTTTTATTTTATGTTAGTATGAGAAAATCATTCATTATTATTTCTCTTCCCTTCCCTTCCCTTCCCTTCCCTTTAATAATATATATATATATATATATATTTCCATTATTGTTTCTTAAGTACTCTTTATTTTTCCAAATTTGAAAACACAACAATGAGATTCATCACAATAAAAATTTTATAAAAAAGGAAAATTATGCGAAAATTTCCCAAAGGCCTAAAACATAAAGGAAAAAAAATCGCAAAAAGGGTTGGATTTTGATGATCATTTTTTACTATTTTTTAATTTATATATGATAAGAGTCGTATAGAGTAGTTAATTTTGGAATTATTCTGTTAAATTAATACTCAATATGTAAATGAAAAAGGTAAAAACAAGAGATGGGGGGTGGGTCCATGGTGAGGTGTACCAAACCATAATAATTCACCCTCTCTCTACTCTCTCTCTATATATGCACAAAGCTAGGCCACCATACTTGTCATCCCTCCTTCTCAACCTTCTCTGTCTGTCTCTCAATCAAACTCTATATTTCAAGGGTTTCCAATTACAATTGAAATTGATTAGCTAAAGTTGAAAAATGGGTTCACAAATTGAGAAGCAGGAGGAGGAAGCTTTCCTGTTTGCGATGCAATTGGCAAGCGCATCTGTCTTACCCATGGTCTTGAAATCTGCCATCGACTTGGATTTGCTCGAGACCATTGCCAAAGCCGGTCCAGGTGCTTATGTGTCACCCGCCCACCTGGCTGCTCACCTCCCAAAGGCAGACAACCCGGAGGCAGCCGTGATGCTGGACAGGATCTGCCGCTTATTGGCTAGCTACTCTGTGCTCACTTGTCGCCTCAAAACAACTGATGATGAAGATCATGTTGAACGTCTCTATGCTCTCGCCCCCGTCTGCAAATTCTTGGTAAAGAACGAAGATGGTGTTTCCATGGCACCTCTCTTGCTTATGAACCAGGATAAGGTTCTAATGGAGAGCTGGTAATTCTATATATATATATATATATATATATATTTTTTTTTTTCTACTAATTAATTAATTAATTAATTTATGAATTAATTAATTTTGAATATATGAATAGGTACCATTTGAAAGATGCGGTGTTGGATGGTGGAATTCCATTCAACAAGGCATATGGGATGAGTGCTTTTGAGTATCATGGCAAGGATGATCGATTCAACAAGGTCTTCAACAGTGGTATGTTTAACCACTCCACCATGACCATGAAGAAGATCTTGGATGTGTATGATGGTTTCAATGGGGTGAAGAGCCTCGTCGATGTTGGTGGTGGCACCGGTGCCAGTCTCAGTATGATCCTCTCTAAACACCCTTCCATCAAGGGTATCAATTTTGATTTGCCACACGTCATTCAAGACGCAACCACTCATCCTGGTTGGTACCTTATTTCAATTATTATTTTATTTCCTTATATATATATATATATTTCAATGGGGGTATATATGAATGATTTGGGTTGGATTGCTTGCAGGTATTGAGCATGTTGGTGGGGACATGTTTGAAAGTGTGCCAAAAGGAGATGCCATTTTCATGAAGGTAGGTATATAGAAAGATAGATGCATGTTTAATTAAGTAATAATTTTGTTTGAATAGAATGAATGAGAATTGATTAAAAAACAGTGGATCTGCCATGACTGGAGCGATGCACACTGTGTGAAATTTCTCAACAACTGCCACAAAGCTCTCCCTGAGAATGGAAAAGTGATAGTGGCGGAATGCATCCTTCCAGAGGCTCCTGACTCCAGCTTGGCGACCCAAAACGTGGTACACATCGACGTCATCATGTTGGCTCACAACCCCGGTGGCAAAGAGAGGACGGAGAAGGAATTCCAGGCATTGGCCAAGGCTGCTGGCTTCAACGGATTCCGAAAGGCCTGTTGTGCCCTCAACACCTGGGTTATGGAGTTTACTAAATAACTAATTCAAGACTTCATTTTGCACATTTTTTTTTTTTTTTTTTCATTTCTGCCTGCCTGCCTAAATATAAATATATATATTTCTAATGTGGATGGTGATTAATTTCTTCTTCCAACAGATTAATGATTTTAATTTGTTTTTCAATACATATATCATCATATGATATATCAATCATGTACCCCTACTCCTACAGCTGCTTGTGAATTGAATCAATAAATACAAACATGTTTTTCTTTCTAGCTAATTAGGGTCCACTCGTTTTTTGGTTTCATCCATCATCAATCAAAGAGTTTATAGAGTTGGTGTGGCATATGTCCCACCAAACCAACAACTCTCCGTTTTTCTTGATTTCACAACATATTCTAGAAAATGAGATTTTTAGGATTAATTTTTCTCCAAAATAGAGAATAATAACCTTAAATTTGAAAAACTTTTAAAAAATGATTACTTATAAGAAGAAAAAAAAAATATTTTTTTATAAGAATCATTGATTTTTTTTCCCTGAAAGAAAGAGAATGATATATATATATATATATATATAGGTGAGAGAAATAATATTTTATAAAAAATATTGAATAATTTAATTCATATTATAATCTTCAAAATAGACAAACTTTTGGAGATGAACATAAATTTTCTTTGAAGATTTTAACTTTTGATTTTCTATTTAATTTATGAGATAGAATTATATTGATATCCACAAATCAACACAATTTATCAGATACAATTATATAGTTTGTTGAAAAAATTGAATACACCATATCTACAATTTTACAAAAATTACAAAATCTTTCATAGTTTGATTTGGACCGACTCTAACAACGGTCGAATCAATACAAAATCATATATGATTCACGCGACTTAAGTCGCGACCAAAGTCGTCCGCGCCCGTTTTTTTTCCGATTAATGTAAAATAACATATGATTTGTTGTTTTTTTTATTTACCTAAATAGTTAGCGTTCTTGTTTGAACATTCCTCTATATATATGTATATAAAATCTGAAAAAATACCAAAGGGCCTTTGGCCTAGCGGTATAGGAGCACTTGGCCTCCTAGGAGGTCAAGGGTCAAGGGTTCAAACCTCACCAAATGTGAGGAGGGGGTGTGAGTTTTTTTTTGATGCATTTGTCGTATATAAATATTATATACTTAAAAAAAAAATCTTAAAAGATGTGGTGTTTAAATTAAATGGTTTAACTAGGCCCAAATTTAATTGTAGGTGTTGGGATATCATGTAATTAGGTAGGATTAGGAATTAAGCATGTATGTTTGTGGTCCTTTTAATTTTAATTTCTATTTCTGCAACAAACTCACATTGATGTTGATATGATGATGATTATCCTACATATGTTCTCATTCTAAATTTTTTAGAGTAAATTACGGATTTGGTCCATCAGGTTTGGTGTTTGTTATGGAATGGGTTCTTTAATTTCAAAAATTTCATGATGACCCTCCCACTATGCATTTTGTTATGAATTTGGTCCCTCAAGCTAACGAACGTCTAACTCCTCCGTTAAGCACGAGGGTATTATGGTCATTTTACCTTATTTTATTTATTTTTCCATTTTTAATTAATTTTAATTGTTTTTCTTTGAATGTTCATTTTCTTCACATGAATACCAAGAGCACCAAAAACAAACCCAAATCAAACTCATTAAAAACCCATTTGCAGAAATCAGTTCCATTCCACTGAAGAGAATTTGATGGATCGATTGATAATTTCAAACCCAAAAATGTTTCTTTATCACCACCAAATGCACATTCAAGAAACAAAGAAACCAAAATCAAACCCAGAAGATTATGTTGATATGCTTGCTTTGAGTCCAGTATCTTGAAAGAGGAGAGAGAGAGAGAAGAAAGAGAGATCTGAGATAGAGAGAGAACAGATCGAGAGGGAACAAGTATGAGGGAAGAGAGAGAGAGAGAGAGAGAGAGAGAACCTCGTCTTCTCCGACGACCTCCGGCGACGTCGTATTCTACGGCGACCTCCGACGACGTCGTCTTCTCCTGTGGTCTGTATCGATCTCTCTGTCTCAGATCTCTCTATCTCTCTATCTATCTCTCTCTCTTCTTTTTTATTTGAGTTTGATTAGGTTCAAATCTAATATATATTTAGGTTTTGATTTTTAAATCTAGGTTTTATTTAGGTTTTTTAAATTTGGGTATGATTTAGGTTTTTGAATATGGATTTGATTTAGGTTTTTGGGTTTTTATTGAGTTTGATTTAGGTTTGTTCTTAATGTTCTTGGTGTTCATGTGAAGAAGATGAACATTCAAAGAAAAACAATTAAAATTAATTAAAAAATGGAAAAATAAATAAAATAGAGTAAAATGACCATAATACCCTCGTGGTTAACGGAGGAATAGACGGTTGTTGGCTCGAGGGACCAAATCCGTAACAAAATGCATAGTGGGAGGGTCATCATGTAATTTTTGAAGTTAAAGGACCCATTTCGTAACAAACGCCAAACCTGAAGGACCAAATCCGTATTTTACTCAAATTTTTAACGTAAACCTTGGCCTTCACTTTGTTTTGTTTTCCATTTTTGTCATTAATACCTCTTGCCATTTAATTTTAAGGAATAATTAAATCACTCGTAACTACAAAATACTAGTCAAAGGAATTGAAGGAGGAACGCTATCTTCGTCTACTATACATCACGTCAACTTAAACTTCAAAATCATTAACCTTAATTTAAATATATATATATATATATATATATATATATGTAGATAGCTAGCTCATCTTAATTAATTAGAGGCGTGTCCAATCCATATTAGTCGGCATCACTAATTCATTAAGCACCAAATGAACCCACAAACCTTGGTTACTCGGCTTCTTCTCTTCATTCTATCTTATTTGATCCATTTACCAAACACCAACACCAAACAACCACAAACTTTCCCCTCACCTTCCCTTGTGCCTTTGCCATGCTTCTGCTTATTTACATCTATCCTGGAACGCCTTCCTCTCATACCCTATTATTCATCAAACCACCACCCACGTGATGATGAACATCATCGGTGTGCCGTGTGCCTAGACTCCATCCACCCAAACCACTTGGTGAGACAACTTTCCAATTGTAGCCATATGTTCCATCACCACTGCCTCGACTCTTGGCTACACAACTGCAATATTGCTATTGCTAGATGTCCCATGTGTCGAGCAGACTTGTTGCCTCATCAAATTCAAGGAGTTGAAGTTGATCCATGGCAAAAAGAAAGAATGATGTACTTGTTCGGGCAAGATAATATTATTTTCTAGCTACTCACTTTTTTCAATTCAATTCAATACCATGAACTAGCCTCGTGCTTGTCTAGTATATACATAGTTTCTCCACATTTGTAAATCCTCGTTCAGTTCCTTTATACGTATGTCTTTTTGTTCATCAAAGGATACTTTCCACGAGGCTTGGTCGCAATCATATTGTAGTTAATTTAATTTAAGTTAAAGATTTGATGTAACTGTAAAAGAGTAAAATATATGAATGATATATCTTTTGTTTAGACTTGCATAAACCAACCGTATAAATACGTAACATGTATCTATCAATAAATGGGAATTTGATTATATACGACTCTTTGGACGTTTGATAGTCGATCGGAGAAGAAAATTCCGTCGAAGGAAATTGGAGATCCCTCATATGACAATGTATGTTGTGAAAGCACATTGAGAGGCCGTTTACCAAACGTTTACCGGGTAAACACCTATCGACAAGAGTTATCATTCTCATTTATGTTATAGGGTAACTTTTACCAACCAAGGTAAATGTTTAATAAACGTAAGTATCCTCCTTTGTAGACATATGTATTTTCCCGAATGGCTTGGTTATCTATGAAAACGAGGGGTAGGTAAATTCAGTAGCAAATGAGTTTGTGACAAGGATGAATGAATAGTGAAAATGTGTGATTCTCGTGGGATACCATTGGTGTGATCCAATCCACAAAAAAAGAAAAATCAAGAAGAAATCATCGCCTAATCAATCTCCTATTTCTAACACCTTGTTGATGGCCATAACATAAACCCATCTTCGTTGAAATTGAAATTGAAATCTATACCACCACCACCACCACCACATGTCTCTGCCACCGCAGCCGCCTCCACCATCAGTCCACAAAACCCTTCCCAAGTCTTTCCCCGATTTCATCTTCACCCTCAAACCAACTTCCACTTGTAACAACAATCATCGCCCTTTCTCTAGGGTTCCGGTCATTCCCACCATCAAGCATCATCAGTTTGCCACCCCACAATCATCAGTTCCGGATTCTTATTTCAGTAAGGTGGAGGAGAAGGTGTCGTCTGTTTCCTACCCTGGATTGCCAGCTTGTTATGTTTTACATACGGTAGATGCTATCGTTCATGGTCTGCCCCATTCTGATTTTTGCACCATAGAAGATGACAAGGAAGAGGAGGCCCAAGGAGCAGTTTCCTGTAAAAAGCATTATTGGAAATGGGTTGATTCTGTCTAATACTTAAATTTTCTTTTATTTGTGTTGTGCATATTAGTTGAATCATGTCTGAAGTTGATCTTTTGTGAACTTGATGATACAACATGTATACTGCCAAGTTGTTTGCTACAAATTGACATAAAGTTACACAGTGCTGCTAATTAACTTGTTTGTTTTCTTGTATCGTCTTGTTGTTAGACATGTACATAAAACCTCTCTAGTTTTTCATTTGTTGTAAATTGTAATCTTTAATGCAGACTGATCAATACTACTATAGCATCCTTGAGCAATTTTTCAAACAAATAGATATGCTGCTGACTGAGGCAGCAACAGTAGATTGAAGCTTTGTATCATGTTTCTTTAACCTACTTAATCAATGTTATCTTAGGTTTGATATCTTGCTTCAATCCCCTTGTACTTCATAGTTTACACCTCTAGGTTCGTCTACATCTATGTCAAGTTTGCCTTCCTTTGTCGTATTTGATATGGCTTATACAAGTCTAGTGTTGAATACTTGATCAAGTGTCAGGCCATCTGTAATGACATAATGCAATGTGCAAATCGAAAACATTTCATCTAATATGGTTTCCTTTGGTTGTTGGCTGATGTTTATAGCCATTAGAGTGACTGCCTGTAGTTCAGATGACACCAAAAGTTAGCAGGACATGGTAGTTGAATAATATAGCATCCAGGTGGGAAATAGCATGAAGATAGCGTTTCCAGCTTTATTGAGCTGTTATTTACAACAAAAATTGCTATATACAGACATGGTTGAGGTTGTCTTTTCGCATTTAGCATTGTGGCAACTAACAATGTAAGAATAGTTATGTTCCTTCAAATATATGAGAGTTACTTTAACATATCCTGCACGTATGATATCAAAAATAACTTAAATACCCCTTCCCCCCACAAAAAAAAAAAAAAAAAAAAAAAGATCTTGAATTCTTCATGCTCGGTTGTCCAAGATGCTTTAAAATTGGTTTTAATGTGGGTCATAGTGCTCTTATGTTTTTTCCTGAATACAATGATTAGCTAACTACACGTTTCAACAAGAATACTCGCTCTCTTAACCTTTTTTTTGGCTCAATTCCTAGTATTCATTTTATTAATACTGGTACCATCGTCTTTATGCTCCTCTTAGTGCCAAACATAAACTTGGTGCTAGCCTCTCCCATCTTGATAAGGAATGATGCATTGAACTTTAAAGTTGTACTTTGATCTGCAATCAACAAATGAAATGTGTGCCTGCCATCATTTGGTGGCAATCACTAGTGATTTCGTTTTTGTAAAAGTTTTGAATGACATGCTGTTTAAAAAAGTGGGCACTCTTGCGTGCAACATATCAATGGTTTGATCCTAAGTGACCCATTGCTTTACAAGCATAAAATTCATGAGGTAAGTAAAAGATTATGTAACTTCAGTATCATGTACTCTGAAGGTTGAAGAAGAAAAAAAGGATTTGGGGTGTGATGAAGAACTTTGCTTTATAAGAGGGTTGTGGACAATGGAGCCTAGTGTGGATTGATGGGGACTGCCATTACCTGAAATAAAAAAAAAAAAGAAAAAAGGCAAGTAGCTCCATTTAGCACATTATTTGAGTGAAAAGCAACCTCCAATCTGGGTGGCTCATGATAATACTATACATACACTACTAGTGGAGTCTGAACTAGCTAGTTCTTCACGGTTCAAATAGTTGATTAGCTTTATGAAATATTTTTTTTGACAATAGCAAAATTACTGGATCTTGTTTAACTTATGGAGCAACAGCATGTGGTTTTTTTGAGTAATTGTTATATGTGTTGGTCCAGAACTGCATACTTGTGTGAAAACTGAAAATCATATCCAGTCTCTCATAATCAACTTAGTTGAGCATTTCAAGGTCTTGGGCCTTTATTCACTGTTTTATTTGCACATGCAAGAGTGACTTGTCAACATGCCCCCACCCCAAAAGAAAAAGAAAAACCAAAGGGTAGAGTATTTTAGCTTTTTGAAAATTTGATTTTATAACTTTCTGTTCTGGTATATACATGTTGTATAGAAATTCATTGGGTTTACAAGTACAAAAAGCCATCTAGCTTTTTTCACATTTTTGACATGAAATTTACTTTTTATTGTGGCTTTTACTGAAATTGTCCATAGAAACCATCATCACATCTCAAAATGTGGCTGTGGTTTGGATATCGATCTATCTATCTATCAATCTCTAGAGGGATCTTTTTCCTTGAACATGAGGAAGATGAAAATCGGGATGATTCAAAAGCAATAGAAGAAATTATTAGCTTTTCGATATGATCCTCTACCTCGATCTGCAGCAGGACTTGTACACTTATAAAAGGACATCCACTGACATGATCATGTAAGACTTACTGACTGACTCAAGATTCCTCACATTCATGCTGCATCCAACTTTAAATCAGGTTGAGAGAGAAAAACAAGAGATATTATATGCAAACCAAACAAGCAAGCTTATCGTGATGAACAAGAGATACATATATGCTTTACTATTCATTTACATATATATAATGAATTCTTTTTTGATTAAGCAGGTAAAATATATAGCTAGCATTCCAAATATAAAATCCAACAAATTAGTTGCTTTACCTAAATCTATATATGCGAATTAGTTGATATATATATAGGGTTGAGTTGTCAAATTGTAGTAGAACATTGTGTCCCTTGCTTAAAAGTCAATGGACCTGCAGGTGCAGATGGACCAAAAACCGAAACCGCAACACAATTTACATTAAACCTATACCTTCCAGAGACCCAAGTTCCGACCTTCCATCGGAGGAGTCCATTTGCCTTAAGATTCAAAACCAATCTTCCAGCCATCTGATCACGACCCAATTCGTAATTGAAAGATGGAGAGACAGGTAAGGCGTTGGCAACCAAAACAGCAGATAGAAGATTGGTATCCTTATGGTCTTGATAAAAAGGAGGAAGAGGTGAATGAAGAGTTATCTGCTGGCCCTTGTAGGCAGCATAAACCTGAATGTCATCATAGTAAATGCCAACTTTCTGGTTTGGGTTTGTGGAGAGAAGGGTGAGTTGAATGGAGGAGTTGAGAAGGTGCGTTCCAGAGACAACAAGTCGGTAAATATCAGCTTCTTTGAGGGAGAAGTGTGGCTTGGTGGGATGGAGGATGAACCAGACAAGGAGTATGAGTAGGAGGATTGAGGAGAAGAAGGTGGTGAAGCTGTAGAATAGCTTCTTGTGAAGATTGCTGATAAGTTTCTTCTTGGCACAGTGTTGGGGGGATTTTGCATGGATTTGAGACATTTGTAAAATTGAGAGAGAGAGTTTACAATGCTGCTTGGTAAGGAATGAATGAATGGGAGGTGCATATAAATAAATAAATAAATAAATAAATAAAGGGAGTGCTGAAAATGGGAAAGCAGCAGCAATAATTAATAATAATTGCTTTTGACTGGTGGTTGAAAGTAACACTTGTGATTTTATGTTTAAGGTTGATTTATTTATCTTGGCAATCATCAAGTTTAGGAGAAAATATCAAGACAACAAACAAACCAATCCTATTTGTTGAAGATAACATGCATGCTGACTCTGGATCATTCTCTGATTGGATTACAAAGGTATTATTGAATTTAGGGACTATTAGGTTGTTATTATGACAATAAAGAAGAAATTCAATGGTATTAGAATTATGCATGCATGGGGGGTTTGCTTTAGTTGTTGTTACCTTCAAATTACTTTTGGACTTGATATCAACTAGGCTTGAGAGAGAAGTGGTCATGAATCATGATTAACCTTTAAATTTATTTTTTTCATTTTAAAACAATATGTTTGTGTGATATCTGGAAAATGAAGGTTTGCAGGATGATCGGTCAAACTGCTAATCTCTTGTGTTAAGCTCTAAATTACCTGAGAAATATGTGTGTGTAGGTTTTATAATTGCAGATGCATATCATATGTTATCCCTTGGTTTTTGTAGATTGATTATGCGCCGACTTAGGGACCATGAGGAAGAGTGGCTCGTTTTATACATAATAATAATAATAATAATAATAATTCAAAGAAAAGTTGCAAAAGTAGTAAGAAACAAAATAGTCAATAGTTGACAATAATGGTACCTAGAACTAGAAATTAAATACTTATACTACATTCACATAAGAGGAGGAAGAGAGACAGACATGTGGGCCTTTAGAGCTATTGTTGCCTTTTATGCTAAGAAATGAGATTTCTGGCCTTTTCTAAATTATTATTATATATACATAAATAAATTGTTACTTCATCCTTTGGGTTGGATTATCAAAACCAATTTAATCTACAGTCCAACTGCTGTACACTTGTGTTTGGGTTGTTTCACCATTCTGGATTCCATTTGTCTTCCAGCTCTTTGGAAGTTACTTTGAGCATCTCCAACATGATTGCTAAATTTTTTCTAAAATGGAGAATGGGAAGTCAAAATCTTTAAAAACATTTTCTTCTAACTCCAACAGTTTTTCTATTTTAGAGAATCAATCATTATTTATATTATTATAATATTCCATAATTTATCACCCCAATACACTTTTTAAAAAAGACTTTAAATAAAATGTTAAAAATTTAATCTTATTGGTTGGATTGAATAAAATAATATTTTCTCTCTCCAATTTAGAGATTATAGAGAATTCTCTATATTTACAGATTTTTTTGATCTTTCTCTATTTTAGCAAAGCTGTTGGAGAGGAATAGCAAAGAAAAAACCAAAATTTTCTATTTTAGCAATGTTGTTGGTGTTGCTTTTATTTCTAATTTCAAATTACATTCTCTATTGAGTTTATTATATTAACTTTTGGTTATTACATTTGGTACTTCCTTGGTTGGGTCACCCCTAAAACCAAGATGTGAAACCACCTTCAACTTGGAAAATTCATACTCTTTTCATCCCATCAAAATCACAAGATTTAAAATCAACATAATACAAGTAAACATATTAGTTTATTTCTAATGATAATTGTGGGTCAACTTCCTACTTCTGCTAGCCTTTCCTTTGGGTGTGTTGTCTAATGTTTCCATCATATTGCAAACTTCACAATCTCCTACCAATTATCATAAGTCTATGCTAGCTTCATCAAAATTTCTTTCTCCTCCCTTTCTGTTGTAGAACCTTGTATACCAATAGGAGAAGCGCCATCATTATATCTCAACTAAACACCTACCTCTATCAGTAACCAACCACGTTGTTAGTTTCCACATTTTTATATCTGCTTCCATGGTTGGCACAAACTTCCCTTTGACACGAGGTCGCTGATCTGCTAGTTTATTTTCTATACTTCCATTTCATACCTGATTCAAAAACTTCAATGACAAATGTTACTCTTAATTCTAGGATTGCATATCCAATGTTGAGGATACATCTCTGTGGTGTGCCTTGTTGTCATAGCATCTGCTACTTCCTCTTCATTCTGAATTTATTTAGGCAGTCTTCTCTTGGTGATGACCAACGAGTATTCTTAATGAGATTGACATGTCCTTTGTTTCTACTACCTTACCTATATTATTATGGAGACTATGATCTTTGCTTGAAGAGAAATGGCCTCTGTCTTCTAAGATATCGTTATTATGTCCCGGTCTAATCTATGTTTGTTCAGTTGTTGGTCTGTCTTGAAACAAAGAGGGGTCCTGATGAATTTGGGCTCTCCAAGCACGACTATATGTATGCATACAAAAGAAGATAATATGTAGCGCTTTGATTATCAAACCTTAAACCTCTGAAGAGCATGCATTTATAACTACAGTTACCAGGAAAATTAGTCCAAGATAAGTGAACGAAAGGTAATATTATTTGATGATCCGAAAGAAAACAAGAAAGTACTTGAAAACCACAATACATATTTATTATAAAGAAATTGACTTAAATAGTCAAAATAGACAAAAAAAAATGGCCTCTTAGTCATTTCTCTCCATGTTTTACACAAATATTACTACTTTCGCAAGTTACGGACCTGGTTAAACGACAAAAAAAAAAAATCGAATATAGTCATTTTTTACTTAAAAAACAAAAACAAAAAAATTGTGGACCCAAATAATTTTTTAAGGAAAATTGCAAAAATATTACACCAGGTCCGCAATTACGAATCTGGATATTGCAGACGTAGTGACATAAATACAAAACTGGGAGATAAATTATTAGAAAACCAATTTTTTTGACTACTTTAACTATTTGAGTCAATTTCCCTGGATTATATGGTGGGAATGATTGCCCGGCTATTCATCCATCAAAAGCAATTGGGGGAGACTAATGACACCCTATACTTTGCTAATGACACCCTTATAAATGATTTTCTCCTCACACACATCAACATCAAAACCTGCTTTTTACATTCCCAATGCATGAATTGGCCTGATTTTGACATTAATAAGGGTGCCATTAGCATTGTCTATATATATATATATATATATAGACTTGAGATCATGTGAGACCATGTCATTTCCGTGATACCCGTAAGACCACAAAAATAACACTAAACCTTCACAGCAAAAGACTGTGAAAGTATTATAAAGGTAAACATTCACAGTGTTTTTATTGTGAAGGTTTGTTGTTTTTCGTTCCTTCACAATGAATCGCTGTGAAGTTTTAGTGTTATTTTATGGTCTCACCGGTCTCACGAAAACAAGTTGGTCTCACGTGAACCCAACCCTATATATATATATATATATAGAGAGAGAGAGAGAGAGACCAATTCATTCGTTAACCACGACATTGGTGCTAACCAATCTCAACCATAGATTGATGAGATCAATGTCCACAATTAATTGATTTTTAATTAAATTAAAATATTCAAAACAGTTGTAAAAAATACATTGCATGTATGCACAAGGGTACTTTGGTAAAAATACAATACCTTTAATTTGGGAAACATGCGCATACTAAATAAAAAACCCAAATAATTAGGGATTTGATCCCCCAAAATCGCTTTATCCAACAAAACACGCGCGAACACCCTGTTGTTGAAATCAACTCCAACAATCCTCTCTATCACGATGAATCAGGAGGAATCCGAGTAAAATCCTTTCGATATTCACGATCATTGTCAAACTCGGGATCAAGAAATCGATTTGGAGAAAACGATCTGAAGAATCGATCAAGAAATCGATTTTGGAAAAACGATTTGAAGAATCGATCAAGAAATCGATTTTCAGGATTTCAAGAAAACGATTTTCAGGATTTGAAGAAATCGATTTGGAGAAAACGATTTCAAGAAATCTGTTGTTTTCGATTTAAAAAAAATCGATTTCAAGAAATTGTTCTACTCACCTAATGATCTCTTTGATAGTGCATATATGCATATGTTTGTTGAAATATTATATGCATATGTGCACACTGGTATCTAATATGCATATATGCATATATGTACATTGAGCATATGCATATTTGGCATACTGGTATCTAATATGCATATGTGCCACATTGAGTATTGTGAATATGTACATGTTGTAGAGAAAGGTTCAAACGAGGACGCTAACTATTTAAGAAAACAAGATAAACAACAATCATGTACAAAATCACATGTGATTCGACATTAACCCAGAAAAATGGGACACGAGCGACTTTTCCCGTGGCTTCAAGTCGCCTGCGAAGTCGCGGGATCACATGTGATTTTGTACGTGAATCACATGTGATTTTGTATGTACCGACCTTTTTCTTGTTTTCTTAAATAGATATCGTTCTCGTATGAACCCATCTCACATGTTGTATATGTGCATATGTGCATATCAGTTGATCTATTCTGCATTGGTTGATATATACACTGACATCTAGACCTGCATATATGCACACTCGAAATATGAAAATACATTAAATATTAAATATTATATTTAATATTTAGATAACTACCATATTAATAACTCCTTGAAATATGGAAATACATTAAATATTATATTTAATATTTAGATAACTATCATATTAATAACTCCTTGAAATATGAAAATATATTAAATATTATATTTAATATTTAGATAACTACCATATTAATAACTCCTTGAAATATGAAAATACATTAAATATGCATGAATTATGAAATACCCATATTACCCTTTGAGAATTAATAGGATTGAACGCATGACATAAACTCTAGGATGATTCTGATTGGTTGAAAATTGGTTAGCACGGTTAGCATCAATGTCGTGGTTAGCAAATGAAGGAGACCCTATATATATAATCCTTAAATGTTGTATCAAACCAATACTCATTTTAGCAAAAAAATAAAATATATATATATATATATATATATATATTTAGGTTAGGTATATAAACAATTACTTATTCTTGGAATACATGGAGGTCAAATTGAGACCAAAAATGCATGTTCAAACCTTAGCTGAACCAACAAAACAAATCAGCAGCCACAACTTTGATGCTTGCTTGGTGCGGTAAACCAATAAGAATTTCATTTGGATGACACAACAATTTATCATACCTTCATCAACCCAACCAACCAATTCACTCCATCGTCAAACTTCCCCACACACGAAGCTGAAAAAGATTTGGCTAAAGGATTTGATATCAGGATTCAGTTGCCTTTCCTCCCTACCTGAGATTGATTTCATGCTAGGAGGAGATCACATCAAAAATACTTTCATGCACAAAACAATTTGAGTTTGATTGAGGATGGATGCTGATCAGGACTTTTTTTATGGCTTTTGTTCTTCATCTGGTGGTTTGCTGAGTTCAAGAGATTATTATCAAAAATACACTTTTATTAACATTAATATTCTGTAGGAAAATCAGAACATATGTTAGAACAGAGCTGGAGCTTTCGAATGGATGAAAGACATTAATAATGTTGTCATTTGAAGCCGAAAAACATGTATGAGGGTTTGGGATACATAAGTTTCTATAAACACATAAGGCTGCATATCATTTCCTACCAATATCTGTTTCTTCTTACAAAGATGAAAGAAGAAGAGCATGGACAGAGGAGTATTGAAGACTCCAAAGACCTTAATGCTATCTAAAATAACTTCCACAAGTATATATTGCTAACTACAGGCTACTAAAGTCTATTAGAGATAAATATTAGAGCTAGATAAATATGGGAATTATTGTATATATCCCTTAGCTTTATTTTGTGTATATCTTGTAACCTTATATATAGGGTTGAATGGAATGAGAGGAGGCAACGATTCCAATTCTATTATGGTATCAGAGAACAAATCCTAAACATCTCCTCTCATTCTTTTTCTTCTTCCCCAATCGCCGGCAGCCGGATCTAAACCGCCGCTTCTTCCTCTCCTCTCCGATCTCTCTCTTTCTAAACAATGGGTGATGCAAATCTTAATAAACCACCCGTTGATAAACACAAGGATTTTCCTTATCACCCGACTCTAACCGTTACCAATATCAGATCTTTCATCCCAATTACTTTAGCCATTGAAAAACTCCAATATGCATCTTGGGCTGAATTGTTTAAAATTCATGTCCAAGCTTACCAGGTTGCGGATCACATCATCCCCCCAAGAGATACCACCGTCGATGAAGCCTTGTGGAAGCGTTTGGATGCCGTGGTACTACAATGGATCTACGACTTGAGATCATGTGAGACCAGACTATTTCCGTGAGACCACAAAAATAACACTAAACCTTCACAGCAAAAGACTGTGAAGGTATTGTAAAGGTAAACCTTCACAGTGTTTTTGTTGTGAAGGTTTGTTGTTTTTCGTTCCTTCACAATGAATCACTGTGAAGTTTTAGTGTTATTTTTTGGTCTCACCGGTCTCACGAAAACAGGTTGGTCTCACGTGAACCCAACCCATGGATCTACGGTACGATCTCCCTCGACCTCCTCCAAATAATTCTCGTTCCAAACTCCACTGCTTTAAAAGCATGGGAGCACCTAAAAGGCATGTTCCAAGATAACAAATGATCAAGAGTTGTTCTCCTTGAACAAAATTTCCCCAATATTGAGGCTTATTGTCGCAAAATAAAGACCGTTTCTGATGAACTTGCCGACATTGGTAACCTGGTTAACAACGATCGTATGGTTCTACAATTGGTGGCTGGGTTGTCCGAAGCCGATGATGGTGTAGCCACAATCATCCAGCAATCTGATCCTCTTCCTGAATTTGCTCATGCACGGAGCATGTTAGCCCTTGAAGAATCCCGAAAGGCAAAGCAAGCCTCAATCTCCAGCAGTGATAATGCCACGTTCGTTTCCGACTCACAGCCACAACCGTCAGATTCCAGGTATGACCGTCGTCCGCCACCCGATTTTCATCAATCATCCTCGTCGGAACCCCATCATAGGTACGACGACTGCGAACCGGACAACCGTGACAGGTCCTCCCGAGGACGGGGCCGCAACCGCTACCGAGGGCGACAATTTCCTCGTGGTGGCGGGACCGGTCGGAACCAGCAACAGTCGTGGTATCCCTCGCCGCCGTCGTATTACCGGGAATCATCACCGTGGCAACCACAGTGGGCGGTTCCTCCCTGCCTATATCTGACAGCGCCCTATGCACCTTGGGGTGCGCCTTCTTCTTCAGCACCATACAGGCCCAATTCCAGCAGGCCGCCCACATCCCGCTCAAGCCCACTATGCTGCTAGCCCAGTTCCCACCGACATAGACTCGGCCATGCATACAATGTCGTTACATCCTCCGGACGAGCGCCGGTACATGGACACAGGCGCGACTTCTCACATGGCTGCGAACCCAGGTATAATTTCTCACGTTTTTAATTCGAGCACTAAAAATCATATTCTAGTCGGGAATGGTGAAACCCTTCCGGTTACGGGTACGGGTCAATCTCATATTCCGTCTCCTTCTTCTCCTCTCACCTTAAATAATGTCCTAGTCGTCCCACATTTAATCAAAAATTTAGTCTCGGTTCGTAAATTCACACGAGACAATTCGGTCTCACTCGAATTTGATCCCTATGGTTTCTCTGTGAAGGATTTGAAGACGGGTACACGTATCCTCCGATGTGATAGCCATGGCGACCTCTATCTTGTCACCAAAGCCGTCACCTCCTCCGTTTTTGCTGCTCTTTCCTCTTCCGTGTGGCACAACCGCCTTGGACATCCGGACGATCCTATCCTTCAAAAACTTTTATCAAGTCATTATATTTCATGTAATCCTCCTAGATCTAGTTGTTTTTGCAATTCGTGTCAATTAGGGAAACACAATCGTTTACCGTTTTATCCTTCTAGTTCCTTTTTTGTTGCACCATTTGATTTAATTCACAACGATATTTGGACATCTCCAGTTATTAGTTCCACGGGGCACCGATATTATTTATTATTTTTGGATGATTACACCAATTTTGTTTGGATTTTTCCGCTTGCTCATAAATCTCAAACTTTAGCTATCTTTAAAGATTTTTGTGCATATATTCAAACCTAATTTGAAAGAAAACTTAAATGTTTCTAATGGACGAGAACTTGATAACCTTGCCTTCACTAATTTTTGCGCATCCAATGGCATTCAAATGCGTTTTTCGTGTCCCTATACCTCGGCCCAAAACGATAAAGCCGAACGCAAGCTACAAACCTTAAATAAAATGGCCCGTACACTTCTTACACTCTTCCGTCCCGTCCGCCTTTTGGCCACATGCTTTATCTATGGCATCATATCTTCACAATATCCTTTCAAATAAGGGTCTTTCATATCGGTCGCCTACCCAACTTCTTTACCATCGCCACCCCACGTATACACATCTCCGTGTTTTCGGATGCCTTTGTTTTCCACACAATCCTCCTACCTTAATACATAAATTACAACCAAGGTCAACCCCTGCGGTTTTTCTCGGGTTTCCACCAAATCACCGTGGGTTATAAGTGTTTTGATCTCACCACCAATAAACTCATTATTTCTCGCCATGTTACTTTTGATGAGACAACTTTTCCGTTCGCCTCACCTTCTACTTCCTCCTCCGAGGACTATACTTTCCTCGACGATACACCCCACCCACTTATACGGAATTTGTTCCATACACCACCTACACCATCACCAACCAATACACCACCATCCGACCCACTACCGTCCGCTCCGAACACCACCACACCCACTACTCCACCCCCCAACCCGTCCCCTCCACCAACCGCAACCCAACCCACCCATCCGAGGACTATACTTTCCTCGACGATACACCCCACCCACTTATACGGAATTTGTTCCATACACCACCTACACCATCACCAACCAATACACCACCATCCGACCCACTACCGTCCGCTCCGAACACCACCACACCCACTACTCCACCCCCCAACCCGTCCCCTCCACCAACCGCAATCCAACCCACCCATCCGATGACTACCCGTGGAAAAGAAGGCATCACGAAACCTAATCCAAAGTACGCACTTTTTCACTCCCATACACCTCCTCCTTCTCCTCTTATTTCTCCTCTTCCTTCTTCCTATCTTGAGGCTATTCGTGACCGTAACTGGGGGCGAGCTATGAACGACGAATATGATGCTTTAATTAAAAACCATACGTGGGAACTTATTCCTCGGCCTCGTAATGCTAATGTAATTAGATGCATGTGGGTGTTTACTCACAAATATCGATCTGACGGGTCTCTCGAGCGCCATAAGGCTCGGCTTGTTGTTAATGGCAGGTCACAACAGGTTGGGATTGATTGCTACGAGACATTTAGTCCGGTTGTCAAACCGACCATGATCCACACCGTGCTCAGTTTAGCATTATCGAGAAATTGGGGCATTCATCAACTAGACGTCAAGAACGCCTTCTTGCACGGTCACCTACACGAGACCGTCCTTATGCATCAACCACCGGGATTTCGTAGTGCGGAATTTCCTGATCATGTGTGTTATCTCAAGAAATCGTTATATGGTTTGAAGCAGGCCCCGAGGGCTTGGTACACCCGCTTCGCCAATTTTGTCTCCACGGTTGGTTTTCGGAATAGCAAGTGTGACACCTCTCTGTTTATTTATCATCATGGTCGTGACACCGCGTATTTGTTATTATACGTGGACGATATTATCCTCACCACCTCTTCCGAGGCGCTTCGTACCCTGATCACACGACAACTTAGTGCTGAATTCGCAATGAAGGACCTCGGTCCTCTTCATTACTTTTTGGATATCTCGGTCACCCTCAATTATGATGGTCTTTTTCTCTCACAGAAAAAGTATGCGTCCGAGATTCTTAATCGGGCCAACATGGGCTTCATGCAAACCGGCTGCCACTCCGGTTGAGACCACCTCGAAGCTCAGTGCTACCACCGGTCCTTCGGTCACGGATCCGACATTATATCGCAGCCTTGTCGGGGCTTTACAGTACTTGACCTTTACACGCCCGAACATCTCATATGCGGTACAACAAATCTGTCTTTTTATGCACGACTCACGTGAGCCTCATCTTCATGCATTAAAGCGGATTTTAAGGTACTTGCGAGGTACATTAGACCTCGGTCTTCACTTGCATCCTTCATCGACATCAGGTCTTGTTTCCTACACCGATGCCGACTGGGGTGGTTGTCCGGATACCCGCCGATCCACCTCCGGATACTGCGTTTTTCTAGGGACTAACTTACTATCATAGTTTTCAAAACGCCAAGCCACATTATCGAGATCCAGCGCCGAGGCTGAATACCGTGGGGTTGCAAACGTCGTTGCGGAAATATGTTGGATCCGCAACCTCTTGTTGGAGCTACACAGTCCCGTCATGAAAGCAACGATCGTTTATTGTGACAATGTTAGTGCGGTTTATTTATCTGGTAATCCTGTTCAACATCAGCGTACGAAGCATGTGGAGATTGATATTCATTTCGTTCGAGAACAGGTAGTCCGGGGGCGTGTGCGGGTGCTTCATGTACCATCTCGGTATCAATATGCTGATATCTTCACTAAAGGCTTACCAAAGTATCTGTTTGATGATTTCCGGTCCAGTCTAAGTGTTCGTGGCCCACCCCTTAGACTGAGGGGGCGTATTAGAGATAAATATTATATTAGGGATAAATATTAGAGCTAGATAAATATGGGAATTATTGTATATATCCCTTAGCTTTATTTTGTGTATATCTTTACCATATATTGTACATCTTGTAACCTTATTTATAGGGTTGAATGGAATGAGAGGAGGCAACGATTCCAATTCTATTAAAGTCAAAATGTTTTAGTCTGTATATTTCAGTTTCTGTTTTGTAAAGTCAAGTGTTGATATTGAGAAATACAAGAATAAGAAGAATTCAGCAAGTGCCTTGGAGAGGAATCTTAAGAATTGGTCAAGAGAACAAGCAGCCAACATACCATAGTTAACAAAACTACTTAAGTAATAAGAAAAAAAACTAAAAAGGTTCACCTGCTTTTGGTTACAAGCGACTTCTTTTCATGCTTCTTAGAGAATCTTGCAGTCGACATGCTAAATAGCTTGTTAATCGACAATCCTTCACCCAAAATTTTCCCATTAGCTTCAAACCTGTGCTTAATCCTTCCATCAAATCCATAACCAAGAAATGCAGGAAAGGCCAGCATCTCTCTAACTTCACAACCCATCTCCTGAGTTAAGTAATCCAGCTTCTGTTTCATTGATTTATGATTGTATTGCAATACCTGTGGATGCTTCTTTCCCATGGCAAGAATGTCTTCACAAGTCAACCCATAATTCAAGAACAGGCTGATCACCTCCTGCATATTCTTACAACTAGTTCTGCACACCGATCCCATTGCCAAACCCAGTTCCTTGGTTCTATGTTGATACCCAATCTTGAGCAAGAGAGCCAATTTGTATGCAAGATTCTCTTCAAACGACAGGCTTAGAAAAAGTGGGGCTTTGATTAAGAGTTTAAAGATGTCATTGGAACTGAACCCACATTGCTTAAGGAAATCAATTCGGGGAAGTAATTTCCTCTTCTGGCTAGCACTAAACAAACTCGGATATACAAGTATAATTTTAAAGATCTCTTCATTGGTTAAGCCAGCATACGATCGCAAGAAGTCGACATGATTAGTATAATGGTCGACGGTGTAAGCTAAAATGAAAGGCAGCTTTCGCAAAACAGTAGTGGTTGCAACCTCATCTCCCCCACTCAGATTCAAGAGAAATTCAATTCTAGGGATGAGCTGCGAATCCAGGTCAAAGTTAAGGATGGGTGGACGACCAAGTATCAACTCAACACCACCAAACCTGTTCAAGAAAGCCACCATCCTTTCAATCTCTTCAGAAGACTTGAAACACAAGGCCTTGGTTAAGTTGACATTGTTGAGAACATGAGCAAGCCTTTCTTTTGGAATCCCAAGATCCAACAACAAGCAAACCTTTGCTTCAAAACCAGACAGAAAAACTGTGTCTGTAGCAATAAGAAGGCGTGCAAGCTGAGCAGGCTCGATCATACCTTTGAGATCACCGGAAAGAAAGCAAATCAAGGAATCGATTTCTTTAGCTATCAAAACATCCGGTCTTTTTTTGATCAGTCTAGATAGCACAAGATCACTGATTCCAAGATTTCGAAGACCATGGATTTGGGCGCGAATGGATTCAAAAGGTGACAGCTTTAGAGCTGGGTGATTGTCCAAAAGAGCCTCGGTTACTTTCTTGCTCATACCCATTTCTAGGAAGAGCGAAAAGAGTGAAATTCCTGTGAGAAAAATATACTAATTGAAGATTTTGTTGTGAAAATGAGAGAGAGAGAGAGAGAGAGACTGACCCGAATCGGTGTGATGGGTGGCTTGAAGAACGTTGCATTGGAAGAGTCGTGGGCGGTTGGAAAGGGGCAGGGTTAAGCGAGAGTAGTTTTGTAGGGTGGGGGAGAATTTAAGCGTAGAGCTTCTATGGAGAATGACTACTACTCTTAATAAATTAGAAGATGAAGGCGAACAACAACAACAACATGGTGGGTGTGGGTTGAGGAAAGAGGAACAAGGTTTATTCATTATCATGGAGGAACAAGGTACCATTGCTGCTCTGCTTTGCTTTGCTGGATAAGCTTTTGTCAATTTGTGAATGTAATAAACACCCCCCCCCCCCCCCCCCCCCCCCCCCCCCAACAACATTCTGCAAATTTACAACTCCTTTTCCCGTGTATGGTAAAAATCTTGATTTTCGTGGATACACACACACACACATATATATATATATATATATATATATATATATATATATATTGGAAGGATATTTTGCAACCCTGAAAAAGGTTGCAACCCACATCTTAACCGTTGGATTCATGATCGACGGTTATTTTATTTTTCTGTTTTTTTTAATTAAAAATATTGGGCCCCATATCTATTGTAACCGCCGATCATAAATCCGCCGATTAAGATGTGGGTTGCAAGGTTTATATATATATATATATATATATATATATATAAAAATGAAACAACCCCTATATATATATATACTAGTTGGGTACCCGCGCAATGCAGCGCGGGTGAATCACAATTCTAAAGCAAACAACATAACTTGGTTTCTCATTCAAAGATTATATATATCGTTGTAACATTATAAGAAGATCATAACATAGTTACAAGGGATAGGGAAACATACACATGTTATTTAAACATAAAATGAGTTCAACATCTCGTTGTTTCTCTTTAAAATCCATGGATAATGAACCCCTTGCTTTAGGTATCATCATCTGGTGGGCAAGAAACCTCCTTCATTTAAAATCTCGAACATGTGTTCTTCTGACTCAAACTGAAAAAAGTAGAGAAGACCCACACCCACATCATCAAAACGAAACCTGTGCATGAAAAAAACGAAACCCGTTATCCATGATCACACGTCTTAAAAAAGTCATTGAACCACACCATTAAGAAACATGTACGAGTTAGATAAGGACTACAAATAATTAACATACCTGACAAACATTAAAAGGATTTGCATATTCAAGTTAAAACAAATAGCTTGAGTTGATCCCATCTCCTTCTCGACTTTGAGCTCCAACCCCTGCCTATTGTTCAAACAAACTTTATAGTTAAAAATGGGCTCAATCACAACCGAATATGTATTCTTTAATCACTAACCAAGAGAAATTTAAATTACGAAATAGTTCATATTTGAGAGGAAAGGAGAAAACCAAAATGATATATTTACCTTCGGGATTTTACATTCAACCGATGATTTGAGCTAAGATTTCTTTAGCATCTTTGATGAATCAGGAGATGGAGAGCCACTAATGAACCGATAAACCATATTAACATCACAGCCCTTGAGATGCTCTTCTCCATTATAATCTATTAAAAAATCAGGTTTATTAATTACACTCAATCACAACAACATGCGAATTCATTTATTAGTTTGTCATGAATTCAGAGTAAAAAATCACTTGAACATCGGGGATACATGTATGTTTGAGCTCGTTAAATGTGGAGAAGCGCTCGTTTTCAATTTCTATAGTACGTATCTCTCATTCGTACCCTCCCATTCGCACTCTCCTTTTTATTGAAATATATAATATTTATATACGGCAAATACTTCTACAACCAATGACCCTTTATGTATGCCTCTGTAATTGTACGATACGTCGATTTTATCCCCCACTTGGTCCCCTTCTAACCGAATGAGTTAAAAACCCGACGTATTCATCCATCATTTTGTAGCGTTAGCTGTATGCTAACTTGATTATTCAGAGATAGGAAAGAAGCCGATCAAGAATTATACTCGAGTGAAGAAGGAGACTAATTCGACCATAAAGAAAGCCACTCCATCGATTTCTTACAATCAACCTTACTTTACTTCAACTCTCAAGCCTTTCAGCTTCACAAGGTCGATTCTGGTAACTACGAAATCCCCTAAAGACTTATGATGGAACAAAATAACTATATATATATATATGTATATATGGTTGGGTTCCTGTGGAACCAGTGAGACATCTGTAAAGGCACAAAAAAACACTGAACTTTTACAGTGTCTAGTTGTAAAGGGCCGGCGTTTTTTTTAATGGTTGAAGATGCATATATATATATATATACACACACACAGAGTGTGAGTGTGTGTGTGTGTGTTTGATCTGTTACATATCGGCCACCTATTTTATTGCAGTACCTTCCGATTGACTTTGTGAGATCAAATGGTTTGAACATCGGAAAAATGATTCTTAGAGACGATGAAAGTCGATCATGGGAAGTTCTGCTGAAAGAAATGGACGGGAGAAGATTTTATCTCGGATGCGGTTTTAGAGCTTTCCGTGTGGCCAATGAATTGAAGGAAGGCGATGCATTCAAGTTCGAGCTCGTTGAGAACCAGAAGAACAAGCCTCCAATCGTCAATTTTTTTTTTTGGAAAGGGTATCCTGGGCCTATGGCCCAAACTAATCCCTGACAATTAGGGTCTTTGGCCCAGCTGCTAAAGCGTGCAGCCCTGAGATTATCCTCATTGGCCATCAAATTTTCTTGTAGGGTAACTTTAACTCTTCGAATTCTATCCATGTTTACATTATAATTTGATCTTTAAGCATTGAATTTGAATGATCGAAGGCAAATCTTGCATGCCAATTAAAGAAGATGATCACCCAAGGCCATACTTTGTCAGCAAATTGAAGTCCTTCAGAATGAGAAAGTCAATTCTGGTAAGTAAATTTCACGTGTTGTTTACCAAATGTTCACCGCGTAAGTGTTTACTGTCACGAGTCGCTACCCTTACTTACTTTATCGGGTAACATTCTAGACGTTTGGAAAAGATAAGATTCTCGGCCCTTTTTATTTTCATCCAGTAACGTAAGTGACACCCAATAAGCGCTTACCCGATAAGCATTTGGTAAACTGCCTCTTAGTTATTAAAAAAAAAAAAAACTCTATTTGCGATGAAATTGAGAAAATTTGTGCTAACCATTTGTTGTTATTGTAGTATCTACCGAATAAATTTGCAAAGAAGAATGGATTATTCAAGGACGGAGAAATAATTCTAAAACGGCAAAGATGAAAGGAACTCTGTATTTCTTTGCTTTATATAAAACATGATACATTCTTGAATTTAATGTCAACTATTCGAGCTCTCACAAATAGTTGGATACTTTGTGAAGATCATCAATAATGAACCTAATATGAAAAAAGAAATTTAAATTTTGTATCGACAAATTGACAATGGCTTCCCGTGTGGCACTTCCTCTTTGCATCATTGTGACAAGCTCATGGTGATTGATACGCCCAGCCTGCAACCGGGGATTAATTAGTCTGTGCACACACACACAACCGGCTCGGATACACAAGAAAGAAACATACTCATCGAACCTCCGATGGCACATCAACATGTAACCCACTTTTAAGTTACCTCCATCTACTTTGCTTCCAAATTTCTAAGTCGGCAGGAATAAGTCATTTCCCCATAATTGAGTCCAAAATATTAGCAAAAACTCTTGACGTGATGCAATATTAAGTGTCGTATAGAAATATGAAATGGTATTAAGATGGTCATCATAAATCATACATACTTCTATAGTGTTTATCTACCCATACTCCAAAATAATTATTTACAGTGCCGCTCTACTTTTTGGGTAGAGGTCAGGTAGTATGCGTAAATCTTACCGTCCCCATAGCCCACCTCCAGGTGGGATATATTGGGTCTGTTTATTTTACTGTGAAATAAATAATTCTATAACGATCGTCATGACATTATTCGTAACGGTTTAGGGAGTATTCAAGTAAGTCGAGATATCTTCGATAACCGAAGAACAACATATAAGACAAGAGCGCATGGTTGCAAACCCAGATTTGTATTGAGCTCCACATAATCCTCTAGGCACAAACCCAAATTTGTTGCCCCAACCCCACCACTCTCAGGGAATATCTTTTTCATCTTTAACTGCGAATATGGAGGTGTTGTTTTGATTCCATGAAAGCATACAAGTAAAACTACAACTAAATGCAATAGTGCGATACAATTTTAGAAAATTACCAGATAAAAATACCATTCTCTAAACTAAAGCATAATTAGTTCTATGAAAGGTATAATACAAATTCACCTGCTGTTTTGACATAATTGGATACTTCTACCAACTCTAAGGGGTCGTTTACCCAAACACTTACCGATTAAATTCAATGCACTTACCTTATTGGGTAAGATTTTAGTCCATTAAAACGGTATCGTAGGCAAAATTTTACCCAATAAACGTTAACCGGGTAAGAGCCCTCACACTCATTTACCGGGTAAGACTCTCGACCATTGCTTTTGCATTCTTGTGTGTTAGGAATAAGCATTTAAAAAAAATTGTCAGGTTCTTTAGAACTTAATCATCTAAGTAATTGGTTTAAACCAGATCTGGCAAACCTGTTGAACATTGGCTTAAACTGGATTTACTTGTAAGTTGTAACCATCAAGACCGTGGATAAAAAGTCTATGTAAACTGCAATTTTTATGATGCAAACAATGAAACAATCACCACATTAACAATACATATCACAATAAATCAACCATATGAATAACCAAAAGGCAATAACTTACTTTTAGGGCAAGAGAAACTCCCAGCTCCATAAAGCAAGGAGAATAGATGTAAGCCTGTAGAGGGTATAACAAAAAGCCAAGTTGTCAACAATTTTGGACTCCAGACCTTGCCTACAGTCAATAAATGAAGAACACGTATCTAAACAGGTGCCACAATATACATCATCTTCTAACATGAAACATAACAACAATGGTTTATGTTCTCGTAGGCATTTTATCGAACAGTTCAAATGCATTAGACCTAAACGAAAATGTACAAAAAAAGAGACAACAAAGGCAGACCAAACATGACTGAAAACAGTACCCTTAGGGTTTGTGAGAGAGAGATAGACCGTTTGATTGATGAAAAATCACTTTGGAAGCAGCAACAGTCACCTCCTCCCCGTTTCTAATCTAAAATGTTGAACTCAGCCAATTGATCAGCTGGGAGCATGTATTGGACGGGATAAAGCAACCATTAAGTTGAAAAGAATAATGGGGAAGCAGGATATGGGTTAGAACATATGTAAAAGGTTTGAAATTTGAATATGCACATCAACCCAAGCGGATTGTTGTACTGGAACAGAAAAAAGCTGGAAAGAGTGTTGGAAAAGAAGCTGGAACTAAGAAAGTAAGTCTCAAAGTTTCTATTTTGGTGGTTTAGAAGGCACTGCATCAACAAGGTGTACACTATGCTTTCTTAGTTGTAAATTCATAGTTTTTTGAATTTTATGCATAAAACGGTTGTACATTGTGCTTTGTGACTTGTCTTTAAGAGTTTTGATATTAATGTATTAATTATAAGGTAGTAATAGATATATAAGGGTCCTATTATTTTCATGGATAGACCTATATATTGATTTGAAACACAACATATGATCCTCTAGAATATATGTAACATCGGGGATCCCTGGGGAAGAGGATCAAGTTGGCCCTTGCGAACAGCTTGATGCCACCCCGAGTTTTGAAAGGTATCATTTCGAGTTATTGCAGAAACCGATATATTAAGGAAAAATAAGATATTTTATTTTGGACTTGAATCCTAGATTTTATAGTCTAGATGGATGAAGGATTCAATTACGAGTCCAACGGTTCTTTTCGGAGCGAAAACGGAGCTATAACGAAGAAGTTATGGCCAAAACAGTGATCGGGGAAGTTTTCGGCCGCGGTACATTCTCGGCGAAAGTGCCCCGCGAGAGTGACACCTTGTCACTTTCGCCGTCACTCTCGCGGGCAGCGTCTGGACGATTAAAATCGCAATTTTCAGTCCCAAACTTCATTTCTTCATATCTCCTTCATCCTAGCTCCGATTTGGGTGATTCAAGTTGCTACGGTTTCGTTTTTTAGAGCTCTTCAAGGATTTAGCAAGAGATTGAAAATCTATTGAAGTATACTAGAGCATTTTGTGGTGGTAAGCTCCTCATCTCTCCCATTTCATCTTCTTCACCAAGGTTTTCTAGGGTTTCATCCACCCTTTGTGCTTCTTTTCATAGATTGGAGGTTTGTAACCATTTTGGTGAACTAGAAGTGTTTTGGTTGGTGGATTCAAGCTTGGGTTAAGGTAATCTTCTATTCTCTTCGGTTATGGAATTTAGGGTTTCGGTATTAGTTGGGGTATTCATGTTTATGATTTGGGTAACAATTCTTTGTGGTTGATTATGTTTATTTGTGGTTGAACATGTATGGAATTAGGTTTTGGAAGTTTTGTCTTGAGAATCCAAGTGTTCTTCAAAGGAGATCTAGTTGGGGGGAAAATCTAGATTTAGCCCAAATCTAGCAAGGTGAGTTCAAGTTGATTTGTGAAAACGGTGTACATGCCAAAATGTTTATTTTAAAGCGTTTTACATGAAATTTGTTAACTGCTGATAAGTTTTGTTAACTGCTGATAAGTTGAGTATTTTAAAGGTGTTTAACTTTATAAACTCATTTAGCACACATCTTTGGGATTTTGGGCATTTTGGATAATTAAATCATACATTTTTGTGTCTTAATGATTTATTTTATGGAAGTAGATTTTGAATATAAATGTGTTCATTTTGTGTTTTGGAGAAATGCATGGTATTGTGTTATGAGGCATTTTGAAAACATAAGGGTATGAGTTCATTTGGGAAAAATGGTTCGTCTCAACCAACAATGAGATTTTATTTATTTATACGTTTGGTCGTGTTTGCATATTAGATGGTCAAACGGGTTCCAATATTTATATCGGTTTATTTGGGTATTTACGTAAAGTTTTGGGCCTTGGACTTGGTTTTGACTAAATGAGTCGTGTGGACATTTGTCCGGATTTATAACCGATGTGGGTTTTGAGTATGATGACGATTGTTTATGTCATTGGTGAATTACATGTTTTGGGTGCTTTGGTCATTCATTTGGAGTCATGTAATATTAGACAATGTCGTAATGGATCCATAGGCACGTAA
The DNA here is from genome assembly GCA_954870635.1 of Arctium minus. Lineage (NCBI taxonomy): Eukaryota > Viridiplantae > Streptophyta > Magnoliopsida > Asterales > Asteraceae > Arctium > Arctium minus. The sequence goes on along the minus strand of OX941083.1, from coordinate 148,420,157 downwards.
GTCTGTCGGTTATGTAAGGCCTGAGGTTTTGGGTTACTTTTAGTGACCGCTCGGGTTTGCTAGCGAGTGGACAACGAGTGGCACGAGCTGCAGAGGGCGAAACTCGTCTAGATTGGATAGGCACCCATGTCTGTAAGTCCTTGAAAGTGGAACTCGACGGAGTAAGGCCAGAGGCATAAACGGTCCGAGGTTGTGATGTCGGTGGTGGCATGGGAACTAGGATGTCGGGATGTGTGGTGAAATCCAATAACATCACGGGTGGCCCCATTCACGTGTTCTCGCCACCCCAGATGGAAACGTTTAGAGGACATGCAAGGAAGTCGCGTGAACGGCCTACTTGCGTGTTTCTCTATTCTCAGTATTTTCGGATCTCCTCATCGTTGATTCGTGATATTTTTACATGGCAATGTCGTATTTTACCAACTTTGGTTTTTATGTGGTCGACGATAAATGATGGCTTTAATATTGGGTTTTCCCCACGTATATTAAGGTTGGAATGAAACGCGTCATTTCTACGTTTCAGTATTTGGTTTATTTCCATTTTATGAATGCGTGAGTTTTGGGTCTATTGTCCGTGTTCATGGCAATATTTATTTATATAGATTTTCATCTATGGTTTATGAGTTGTGCAACATGTTTCCCTCCGTGTTGGGTATTTCGAGATATAATATTTTACCCGCGTTTTATAAAATTGGGAGTTCCCTCTTTATTCTCATTTGGAGCAAGTCTTGGTTTAAATCTAAATTTACGAAAGTACGTTTTATATTGGTATCTTCGCCTTTAAAACAGTTTGGTTTGGTTAGCGATTAACTTGACGTCTTTTTCGTTTACAATGCATGTTTATGGGTAAACAGGTCCTTTTCATAAGAGAAGCATATCATTTTAAAAGAATATGATTTAATTGCATCCTTCCATTTTAAACGATTTATTTATTTATGTTGAAAACTCTTGAGCTCACTAGGCGTTAAGCCTAACCTTTTTATTTGTCGGCATGTGCATCAGGTTCCAGATGGGGGTTTGGTTCTAGCAGTTCTATGAGGAGACGTGCTTAGTTTTTCACAAGCGTAAGTATTTGGTGAAGTCTTCCGCAGTTTGAAGATAGCGACCATTATTGGGTTTTAGTAACACCCGTCCTTATTTTAGACTGTTTGTATAGAATTAATGTGTGTACTGAGGTTAAATATTAATTGGTGGTTGTAGATGATTCATTTATTGGTGTATTTAGAAAATTTTAAATTAGTTGCTATTTCCGGATTTCAGGGTGTTACAAGTTGGTATCAGAGCTTAAGTTTGAGAGAATTAGGTATTGATTGTAGGATGCCTAGACTCAGACTAGCGTTTTTATAAGCGATTGTAAAGTAAAGTTGCACATTAGGAACCTTAAGATAAGACATTATGGAGTTGATCGAGTCACTAGAAACGGGAAACTTTTCGAGGGTCGCAAGGATGAACATGTGTGGTAATTTCATAATGACACCTAGCCAGTGTTATGGTGAACCTACATACTACATGTGTATACTTGAACTACCTTGGTATGATTACCGTTGGGGTAGTGAGAAGGTTTCTAAAGGAGTAATCTAAGGAAACGTTGATGTCTATAGCAATGTCACGTTGAAGTGATAGTTAAGTGCGTTGAATGCATTAAGTTGATCGCCTTGAGTAAGAATAATTGGTTGGGGTAGAACCTTGAGCTTATGGAATTGACGTCATACGAGGAGAGATCGTAAGGTGAACCGATGAAATATCCGCGTGTCGCTTTAAGATGTGGAGTATCCGGATGACAATAGTAGGAAATTGAGATTGTTGTCCTAAGATGCTTGATACACCCGGATGGTATTAGTATGTCGGGTTGTTGAGAAGCGTAGTCCAGAGGGGTGAATGACGACCAAATTCATGCACTAAAATTTATTTCTAAAATAAATTTGCATAAATTGTTTCTTGTGTTCGTAAAACAGAAAGTGGTTTATATTATAAAGTTTTGGTAGAGCATTTAACACGCATCAGATTTTAAACTGTGAGCTTAAGCATGCATAAATTGTTTTGTTGCACGTAATTGCAAATTGTTATCAAAACTCTCTTTATTCACGTCTCTTGTTTAACGCTATTTGCGGATATTGTAATATCCATGTTTTAATGTCATTTGAGTATTGGGCAAGTAGCTATGAGATTTTAACCTAGGCATTGGATCTCCTCCACATATGTCAATGGTTTTAAAGGAAAAGTTATTCCCACGCGTTGAGTCGGAATTTCTTGAGAATTTTAGTTTGTGTGAGTTTTGTTGGAATTTAATGGAGTATTGTTTTATACGATGTCTTTCCATGCGTGAGTTTTAATTTTGCTTCTTATAAGCTTACGAGTTAGTTGGCGTCGTGTCCCATGTGAATTTTGTTAAAAGTGTCATTTTACCTTTCATTGCATTAAAAGATGAAACTCTTAAAGGCTTAGTGTTTTAGCCATATTGTCGTCTTACATTCTTGTTGAGAAATGAAAATTTGTCACTGCATGATTTTAGCATTATTGAATTTTGCGAAAATTCAGTTGGGTTTAGGGTGCCTCGTCTTACGTCATTTTGCGTCACGTAAACAGTTTTGAGAGCACGTGAATATGCGTTATGGGATACGTTATTTTATGATTTTGTTGATCGCTATCATTCCACATGTTGTTTTGGGAAATTTAATCGTTATGAAACTATCTTTGGGCTTTATACAAATGTCAGTCGTTGCATACTTTTGCATTGAGAATTAAGGTATAACGTTGGCGTGAGTAATTGTATAAAAGACCTACGCTATTTCAAACGGAGCATTCATTATGAGCATATTTCGATCATTAACTTTTACTATTAGAAATTTCTGCTATGCATTTAATGAATTAGTAGTACTCATGCCGCAATAATTTCTATTATGGTTAAGTGTGTTTACCTCTACGACTGGAGGCTTTAAACTCTATTGAAATTTTATTTGTATTTCCACCATTTTACTGAACTGTGGGGATTGAGCTGTTGCTTATGAGGTTGCTGAAAATTATTTTTCCACAATGCCTTTTGGTTAGAAAGGAAGAATTTTAAGGTTAAATTTGTGAATCTCTCTTTTGGAGTTGCACAAACATTTATGGCACATATGATGGTGCAGAAACCTGTTTTCACGTATAGTGTAAATTGTTGCGCATGTTTTATTATTGTCTTTATTAACTTAAGTACTGAACAAACGAATTTTGGAAATGGTTTCTTATGCGCCGTATTGATGATCAATTTTGAAACCTACCAAGTAAACGGTAGTTGATTTTACTCGCATGGTTAATTGTTACAAAGCTTATGAACTTGGAGGTTTTATAAAATATTAGATTGGCATTGTAGCTTGAAAAACCCTTGAACTCATTAGAGCTGTAGATTTTGACCCCTTCCATGAAAGGCGTGTTATTCAGGACTAAAGGAGTCCTTGGAAAAGGGAGCGTCGGATTAACCGATTTGCGGGCAGTTTCGAATTTTAGATTTCAGTTTATGAAACAGTACACGCTCGAATGATTGAAGTAGTAAAATTGTGTATTCTCCCAGTTATTTAAGTGGTGATCTTTTTGTTTCGGTAATTTTACATATTTATAAGTTAGTTTTTGCCAAACATGACTTTTTCATCAGCTAGCTTATCAGTCACCAGCTAGTTTGCCAAACATAGCCTAAGCTTGATTTCTAGAATGAAAGTCCACAAAAAAGATTGAAATATGATGGAATTAAATTAGATTTGATCATATGTTTGGTTGATGGAATCTTTCAAAAGGATTGGAATAACGTCCGTCTGGTCTATGGAATATAATTTCATAATTATAATGAAATAATAAGAAATGACCCAAAATTTCATTCTTTTTTTCTTACATATATATATACATATATATTATATATAGAGAGGTTCATTTGGAAAATGCTAAATGTATGAGAAATTGAGAAATGATCCTAACCCTTTATCTCGTCAACATTTGCAGCTTTAACCGTGAATTATCAGATAATTCTTTGTGTGGTCTGTAAAAGGCAGAGGGAAAGTTTCGTAAAATACGCGAGACGAGTTCATATGTGAACCTATGTGATTTATATATGAACTATACGTTCAAATGTGAATCAGTTAATTAGTTCATATGAGAATTAGTTAATTAGTTCATATGTAAATCTATTAATTAGTTCAATTGATTCATATGACACCCCAAAATGGGTAAATAAATAAATTTGAAAGGCAAAAAAACGAGTTTTATTTTATTAGACCAAAATGTAAAGAAAATTAGTTGAAATGAGTCAATTAGGTCATTTGACGAAAAAAAATAAAGTGAATAAGATTATTTGTATTCATTTTGGACCAAAATGATAAATATCACGTCAGGAGGGGGTTGAACGTAAATGTCAGAAAGTGTAAGGGGCCACACGTCATCTTTTTCAAAGTGTAAGGACCTGTTTTGTAAATAGTACAACTCACCATCTCCAATCATAACACCAAAAACACTAATTTTAGAGGCCCATCAACACCAAATAAAAAATCAACTTCAATCATACTCTAAAAAAACACCAAATTTGTGGATCATACATTAAAATAACATATCTTATTTATTATTAACTATTTTTAATAACAATAAATAATTAAATTAAATTAAACTGACGGGCCCAATAAATTTAGAGGTGCCCCTCCAAATTTGGAGGCCATGGCTCTTTCTCTCTCCTTCAACACAAAATTTATTTGGTGTTTGGAGGTTGATTGGAGATGAAAACTGGTGTTTTTGGGAATTTTTGAGGTCCATTGGAGATGCTCTTAGAAATGGTGACCTCTCAGCGAAAATTCGTGATTTTGGCCTATTTCTTCAACTAATACGCCAAAATACTTTTCATATAAACGAAGAGCACTGAGTAAAGGTCATTTGGGTTCAAGCCATTCGAAAAATAAGTGATTTTTGAGAGAGATACCAGGACAGAAAGCAAAGCATGAAGTTGAATATTTCGATTTTTCTTCAATTCAAAGTAAAATACTCAACCAAATCTCGTGATTTTTATGTCATTGGCTTCGTTTTTAAAATAACTATTAAATCCTAGTAGCCTCATGTTCCAAATTTGTGTTTTTGAGGGTCGAAGTTGATGTTCAAAGTTTTGAAAGTTTAGTTAAAAATCGAAACTTTAAATGGGAATATGGAACTCATTTCTTGACCAAAAACCGTGTTCTTTATGACAAAATGTTGGTAAAAATGTTACCAAGAGTTTATTACAAAAAAAAAAGAAGAAAAAAGAGCAAGAAATGGTTGATTTCAAGTTTTAAAGCTCAAAAATCGAGAAGCCATGGTTGCTGCCATTTCCTGATTTTTTTTAATTTCTTATTTATTTATTAAAAATAAAAATATGTGATTTGCTCAATTGGGTTCAAAACCAAGACCAACAGCAATTTTCAAACACACCTAACTAGGGGTGTAAATGATGCGAATCGAGCTCGAGTATCAGTAAACTCGACTCGAACTCGAAATAAAATTCTCAAGCTCGAACTCGATAACCAATTATCAAGCTCGAACTCGTTTCAAGCTCGAATCAAAGCTCGAAACAAGCTCAAACTCGAGCTCGAACTAAGCTTGAACTCGAGCTCGAACTTGTTTCAAGCTTGAATCAAAGCTCGAAACAAGCTCGAACTCAAACCAATTCCCAAGCTCGAACTTGAACTAGTGTTCATATTCGTTCGTTAAGAAAATAGGTATGTTCATCTGCATTTATGTTTTTGTCAAATTAAACTAAAAACAAACATATACAAACCTAAATAAAAAGAAGGTGCACCTATTTTGATAGTGTGCTCCTATAAAACTCTTTCACTAGCTTAAGCCATTAGCTCAAACAAAGAGCCTCAAGCCACTAGTAGAAAAATGCAAAAAAAATGATGGACGTCTACCCATATATATACTAGAGTAAAGAGTTAAAAAGAAGTTAATGGACCAATGTGGGATGAAAGAAAGTCTTTCTTCTCACTTCTCATCTTCCTTTTTTAGAGTTTTTTTAATTCAATTTTCAATTTTGATTTATTAACTTAACATTAATGTATTGTATTAAAATAATTATTATTGATTGTTTTTACATTATACTTTGTAAATTATAATATAAATTAATTATATATATAATATATATTTGAGTATCTCACGAGCTTATCGAGTCGAGTATCAGGTCGCTCGACTCGACTCGTTAGTATGTCGAGTCGAGCTCGAGTTTGAGTCGAGCCTATTCGAATCGAGTTTTGACCGAGTCGATCTCAAGTAACTCGCAAGTTGTCTCGTCTCATTTACACCCCTACGCCTAACCAGTTGAGCTGGAACCTATTTGGTGGTCCTAACTCCTAAGCGTGACATTTTTTTTATAGATTACATATTCGAAGTTTGAATAATGTCCATTAAAACCCCTGAAGTTCTAGATATTTATCTTACCTCTTAAGTCTAGATTTTGTTTTTAGTTAATATTGGGCTTTTCATTAATAAGTCCATTTTCTATTTATGTTTATTAATTAATTATTTTCTTTTCTAATCTAAGTAATATATTAAATAAAATTCCTTATTTATTTAATATATTAATTATTTTAGAAAACTAATATTAATTAATTAATCTTTTCCTAAATGGCTTAATTAGTAACTTAAATAAGTATTTTAAATGTGTCGTAATTTAATATTAGCATTTGTTTAGGACACCTTAATAAATAAGATATGATCCTTATAATTATTAAAAGGATAAATCGATGTTAAGAATTGTTATTGAGCATGGTTCTCAGAGGTTCATTAAATTATTTTAATGATTTACAATGAGATTTAAGCGTCGTAATTTGAGTTAAGTATTTATTAAGACGCTTTAATTTTGAGAGATTGATTTATAAAGTTAAAAAAAACAATCGTCTTAACGTTTTGGAATGTTATTGAGTTATAGACTTGGTGTTTGACTAAAGTTAGTCGGGGTTGACCGAGTTAACCAAGGGTCGACTTTTACCTCGTTTGACCCACAAGTATTTTAACGATAAGAGCAATTGGAGATATTTGAGATATTGAGAGACTCAGTTTTGGAGTTTGACTTTAGGTCGGGTCAAGTTGACCAATATTGACTTTTGGGTTGTAACCCCCTAAAATTCAGTGTAAATTTGAAAAAACGGAAATTGGGCAAGAAGACCTCTGAATTTGTTTTAAACCTCCCAAAAAGGGGAAATGTACTAATCCTTTACAAAAACCTGAATACAGGTATGGAATTCAACAACAAACTAATCTAAACATAACTATCTAGATTACATCGGTTGTTAATCCAAAATCACCAAAAAAATGGGACATAAACAATTGTCCAACATCAAATACTAGTCATCTCAAAAAGCCCCCGAGACCAAGCTTGTCACTCAAGCCCTTGGCAACCCACCGCTAATGGGAACATGTTATACATATCATTTGAGAAAAAAATGTTAGGCTTAAAGCCTAGTGAGAACATACAGTTTATAATTTCAAGAGATATAAACAATTGTATCAAAAGGAAATCTTTTCAATAAGTTTCGGTTTACAAAAGAAATATTTTCCACATAAGGATTGATCGGTCCAAAAATTCATCTTGCGATGACGGGGGATACTCGATTTACCAAGGATTGCAGCGGAACACAAAAGTAGGCCACAATCCGAGTTGTGAACTATATACTTGGAATCCATGGCCACGAACAACAAGGTCCGTACTAAGATGTGAGGGAGGGCCCCCGAGGAAACCAAATTATACTCGTTCACTAGGACTACATTATGACCCATGGCTAGTGACCGATCTCACATAACCGTACCAAAGGCCCCCGAGGGTCAAATGCATCCATAGCAACAAAAAGGGGAATAGACATCCCAATAATAAAAGCCGACTCAAAACCTAGGGATCCACTAGTAATGGTACAGAATTGTCACAATAACATATGTGACCAACCATAGATAGTCATATGGTATAAAAACATTTTATAAACAAAATGCTTTCCTTCAAGGTTGACTGCTGGTAAGAATGAAAATCATAAAATGAGTTTATATACATTCTTTCAAATAATCCACATAAATGTGCAAGTAAAACCTCATTTTACTTCGAATAAGATGGAACCCATCATTTTAGTCGAAAATGATCGGGAACCCTAAAATCTCCCAAAACTCAAGTTATATCAAAATGTAGTAAAAGTAGATCCAAAACCATGGAGATATATAGGAGTTCAAAATGTAACCTTTGACATGTATAAAGTTTATAAAATGATAGTGGAAACTCACCAAATAGGTTTTAGACGAAAACTCGAAAACTAGATATCGACCCCTTTGATAAGATGAAGATTTCTATACCGAAACCTCGGATGATGCACTTAAACTAGCAACAAATGGTAGCCGAAGAAACCTCGAATGGAAACAAGAGAGAGAGAGAGAGACTTGAGAGATTTGAGATTTGATATATTAGAAATATCTCATACACAACAAGATATTTAGGCTGAAAACCCTTAAGTCGGCCAGGTGATCTCGCGGGTTATGCCGCGACCTCAAGTCGCGGCATAACTCGCTCGCTTCCTTAAAACCCAAAACAAACAGAGAATTTCGCGGGTTGTGCCGCGACTTCAAGTCGCGGTGCAACTCGCGTAGCACACTGGTTTGCCCAAAACCACCAAAATCCAAACTCAAACTTCAAACCAAATGCGGTGCTAACGACAACGCTATACATACAAGAATACCAAGATTACATAACGAAAATCCGGGGTGTTACATGGGTGAAATTAAGTCATTAATTGGACTTGGTGGTTTAAATGTGTAGGTTTTTGGGATAAAAGCTATCAGTAGCCGATCTACACGCAATCAGGTGAGTCTTCATGAGATTTACAATGGGATGCATACTTATGTACAAAATTATTTTGAGCATTATATGATTTGTATTGTAATAACCCATTTTAAATTTGGTAAAAAATTTCAGGGGTTGTTTTGATAAGTTACTGATTTTTGGAGGACCAAATTGGTACATTTTATGTTAAATTAAAGGTGTAGATGACACCTTTTGGTTTTCAGTTGGTGAGTCATCCTATTTCATTTCATTCTTTATTATTTCTTCTTCTTTTTTCACCATAAGTGGGTGTGGTGAGTTTATTTTTTTGGAAGAAATCTTCATCGGAGAAAGGCATGAAAGACTTTGCAGATTTTGGCTTGGGATGTTTCCTCTTAAATTCGGTTTGGGAAGGTTTAACCATTAAGACTCGGGGTGGATTAGTTGGACCTTGAGGTGAGTTTTTCGTTTAACCATTTCGAACTGAAATGCATATATTATAATATGGTTATTATTCCGATGTTATGCCAGATGGGTATGTCTGAATTATTATCTTTAACTGTGTTACGGTTTTTATTAGATGTTGTATATTATTACCACATGTGGTTTGATTATAAATTTTTGGGATAAATGAACTTTCACAACAGAAATCGGGAGTGTGTATGATTGTGATGGTCCGAGCAAGTTTATATATACAGTGCCCATGAATGTGTTTCGTGTGGTGGGCCACAATCGGTATTGATTACGATCCTATCGAGGTGTGTGCGATTAAATTGTGGCGACTGTTGTGGTTAGTTACCTGGGAGGGATGTTGTGCCTGAGTGTCAATTTATGATTAATGGTTCGTAGTGTCAAGGTGATTTTTCTGATAGAGATTTACTCACTAGACTGTATGTCTAACCCTCATTTTGTTTTCAAAAAATATGCATTTAAGGTGAAGTTTATATTGGGATTGCTAGTTTGGGAAAAAGGTAGTTGACAGTGGATTCAATTACCAGTTCTCTAGTATTGATCGTGTTGCTTGTATTCTATTATTGGTATGGGTGATCATAGATCGGTAAGGATCCAAATCTCTGGTTAGAATTTATTATTGCGGTTAGAATTATTTCTTACCATCATTGTATTTAAGATGATTTTGGGGAGATTATTTTAGTCGATTCTTTTCGAATCATATTTGGATGGTTTCATGTAATTGTGGTTATTTTTGGAAACCGGGTCGTTACATGTATGGTGATGTGTACATATGAATGATGTTTCAGTTTTCATACATGATACAGAATATTTTACATGTATGTTATTTATTATCAGTTGCATGCTATGTGTTTATTTTGTTTTCAAATAACTCTAACATGTTATTTCATACGCAAGTTTTATGATCAATTTTAGCGGGTGGGTATTTGACTAGTAAGTCACGACCCGTATAAGACACGACCCAGACAAGTGGGTGATCAATTATGACAGACATATCAACCCAGGGCGTGTTTGTGACTAAATGTCCCATACCCGACGAGACATGTTATGAGATCTTTTTTCTTTCAGCGTTGCATGTTTTCAGAAATTACATACTATTTGGTATATAGTTTAAAAATTGATATGTATGAAGTGAAATGATTTTTGTTCACACAAACCATGAACTCACTGAGCTTTATAAGCTGACTATAATATGCATTTCAGGGACATAAGGTTTCAGGTTAGACAAAGGAAAATGGTACACTTAGAGACTTGCCTAGTCTATCTAAGTTCAATATTTATATTCAGGCATCTATGGTAGATAAATATTGTAACGCAACTCGGTATGGGACGGGTTAACATTTATGTTACGTATTTATTATTTAAAGTTTTCCGCTGTAAACGGTTTTAATTTAGCCGAAATTTTGGAGTATTTTTAGAGGAATTGTTCAGATTACGTAACATTTCTCATAGCAAAAATATGGGTGTTACAATTCACATATGAACCTATAGTTAATTAGTTCATATATGAATCACAAAGGTTTACATATGAATCGGTAAAAAGAGTTCATATGTGAATTGCACTGGTTCACATATAACATATAGTTCATATGTGAATCATACAGGTTCATATACGAACTCGTCCCGTGTATTTGTAAAAATTACAAAATTGTCCTTCTATTTTTGGAATAGCCGCAACTTTTGACCAGTCAAAGTCGCAATTGTTGATCAGTTAAATCCGATCTTGACCATATGAAAGACTATAATTATTTCTCTATTTCTCATATATTTACCATTTCTCAAATGAACCTAAGACTATATATATATATTTAATAATATAATAAATTGGTTAGTCCTTGATTAAATTGGATTCAAAAGTTAATGTTTGTCTCTTTAAAATCAAAGTCTTCATTTAAAAAAAAAAATCAAAGTCTATAACAAGAATGGTGAAGTGGGTAAGGTAAATAGAAGTGTAACATTGTCTTTCTGAAAAGATAAGATAGGATGACATTTAAATTCTTTGATAAACCTTAAAAAATCTGAATTTCGTATTAAAGTGAACCAAATATAGAATGAAATTGACATATCCTAATTTCTTCGTCAGAATTCAACAAACCAAAAACCCTCCAAGGAAAAAGGTTTGAGGATGATTTTGCATCATAAATACTTTGATGGAGAAGACTGTTATTATTTTGTATAGAAGCAAAAGATAGTTTTATTTATGGGAAGATATAACAAGTCTATTATCATTGCATTCATTTTGAGATAATATCAATATTAATGGACAGCAAAACAAATATATTTTAGTTGGTGAAATGGAAGGAAGGCTAAACATGGCCACCAACAACGAAAATAATCACTCTCTCTTTTTCTGATTGTGCTTTTTTTGAATTTGAAGCAATAGCACTCAGAAATTGAATGATTACCAAACCCGAGAAAATGGTTTTCAAAGATTAGGGAGATGAGAAATGACATAATATCCGATTCGAATTACATTACATTACACCACCTCAATTCTACACAAACTACCAATTGTTTTTTTTCTTTCTTTTATCTACTTAACAATACCAAGTCCACATAATAAATCCCAACAAATACCACATCAACTTCCATAAACAACCAAATCCAACACATCTATCAAATACTTATCCCATTTAAATCAAGATTTCACAATCCAATTCACCACAGTTTGCTGCTGGCTCAGGGACTCCTCACCTGTACAAGTAAAAATTATGCATTTAAATAATACAACAACAAAATTTCCAATCCATTACTTGATTCGAGTCAAATGGTGCTTGTCTCAGGAATAAGGGTTTTACCTGACGCGGAGATTCAGACCTTGATCTTGCTCTGTGCGTATATTAAACAAGAAAATATAAGCAAAACACATATTAGGCATGGGAAACAAAATTCAATGGATTTCACACCACAAATAGTGCCAAAATTCAAGGAATTTCACACCACATGCAAAACCCATAGAATGGTCTCTAAAAACCCAAAAACTCTTCCTCATGCACTATACATTACTACATAGGATACCTCAACATATATACAAATATATGATATAATGCAATCACACCTTGATGGTTTCACTGGAGATGCAGATCTTGATTTCGATGGCGATCTTGAGACAGATCTCTCCAAGGAATTGCTGCAAAGAAAGGTAAGGATTTCCCAGACATTACTTAAAAGATTAATGATGAGAGCAAAAGAACCAGGAAAAGAAATTAGGTTCATACCTCCTGCTTCTTCTCAAACTTCTGCTTCTACTGCGGCTCCTACTGGGACTCCTTGATGGGCTACTATCGTACCTCCTTACCTACACCAACAACGAAACAAAGACATAGATGTAATCCTTATCATGGTGGAGTTGTAAAGCAACTTCTACAAAAATAATGCCAAACATTTGAAACTAGGCTATCCAGAAAATAATAGAACAAAAACAAAGAATAAGACCGCTACAAAAGGTCAAAAGTTGCAAGTTCAGTGTGGAAAATATCAAGGTAAAGCATAATGGAAAATCAACCACTGCAACAGTTCAGAAATTGTTTTAATTCAAATTTAATGAATAAAAGGAATAAGAAGCAAGTTACCCGAATATAGGTCTTTGTCCAGGGGTTTCTGAACTCGGTGTCATCAAGCTTCCTTATCTGACGACACAAGAAAACATCAGTTGCTGAATGGAGCAAAAAACAGGGATTAGAAATATTGCATGTATGCCAAAACAAGTATTGCCACAGCTTACAGCATATTTCATGTCCTCATAGTTGGTATAGTCTACAAGACCAAATGTCCCTGCATATATATTTTTTGTTAAGATGCTTGATCCATAGCAAAAAAAATTCATGCAAAAAAAATTCATGCAAAAAGTACTCATAATTATACTGAACAACAAACAGAAAAAGCTGTATTCCTACCTTCACTGTCACGGGAAACTTCAGCAAAGCAAACATCACCAGCCTTACGCATATGATCCTGGAAAAATTATTGTGTCATATATATATATATATATATATATATTCATATATATATATATAGGGGTTGTTTTATTTGCAACCCTTAAAAAGGTTGCAACCCTTGCAACCCACATCTTAACCGTCGGATTCATGATCGACGGTTACAATAGATGTGGGGCCCAATATTTTTAATTAAAAAAAACAGAAAAATAAAAATAAAATAACCGTCGATCATGAATCCAACGGTTAAGATGTGGGTTGCAAGGGTTGCAACCTTTTTCAGGGTTGCAAAATATCCTTCCACTATATATATATATATCAAAGCTGCAAAGGCCAAACTTGCAGAAAAAAAAACAAGTTGCAGGCATTAGATATTGTTTGTCACCTTAAGATCCTGCCATGAGGCAGATGATGGCAGCCCTCGAACAATAACTGCAGACAACAAACATAAATTTTGAAGAAAAACTACACAACTGAACATATCAAGACTCGTCAAACAAACTAAATGGGAGATGTAGAAGTGTATTAGTATTAGCCCAAGTATAGTTCATATTTATTCATATCTCAGGCGGTACCTCGATACTCAGAATGCCGTGATATGCCAAAACGTCCAGCTCCACCACTGCCACCACTGCTGCGTCCACCTCCATAGTCACCACGACGATCACTTGAGGATGATTGCCCTCTACCACCATGTGCAAGTTCAACCTTCAATCAAGACCAAAGAGTATATATTATGTCTTCTGAAAATAAAATACAGGCAAGAATCGGCACTAGCAAAGAACTAAAATTTTATTCTTACCCTCAGGCGACAACCATCAAAATTATATCCATCACGACCCCTGATTGCATCTTCAGCATCTCGAGAACTCTCAAACTACAATTTGAAAAATACACAGGCACACAGCAGTCAAAAGGTTGTTGTGGGACTATCATCTTTCCAAACCAAAATATAAACATTCAGGAGAACGAAAATGCAAATTGAATATGTTACCTCCACAAAACAATAACAAGGAGGGCGGGGTGGGATCTTCAATTCAATGTCCAATATACGCCCATACTGCATGAAGTAAGGAAAGATAAACAAATGTCTGAACATATTCTCTACTTTCAACAGTAGTTGTTTGGACATACACAGTTATCAAGATCTCCCATCAAACAAAAATTACTAAAACTTTCAAAGCGTGGATAATACAACACAAAAAGGACTATGAAAATCAATTAATTTTCTGCCGTGCAAAATAGCATCCTGTGCTGTTTGCTGTGCAATTCACCCAGGACACCCAATCAGATATGAGAAAAGCAAATAATAGGAGCTCAAAATTCATGTGCCTAGGTCCACACTGGATGGTGGTATTTGAAGAGCCTAAAGACTTTTAGACTTTCTGGTGGTAGAGATGATCACGGGTTGTAGAAGTTCACTGTAAGACATGATTAGGCAACTCAGGAAGATCAATACAACAGAATCAACTCGGACCTTGTAAAATAGATCTTCCACTTCCCACTCTCTTATATCCAAGGGAAGGTTCCCAACATAGATTGTGCGAGAAAAGCGGCCACTCATTTTTTGATCCTGAATAAACTGCAAAGAAAAAAATAAGATCTTATAAGGTGATCAATAAAGTAATGTTTTTTTGCTTGAAACTGTTTGTAGTATATCCTGATATACATTTTTCACCACTACGAGGTGAAATACAATAACAAAATTAACCAAAACAAAACTATGAAGCAAACCAAGAGAGCAATCCTCGTGGTGAGCCGTGCTCCACAAGCTCCGTTGCTCATATGCTCCAAGATGCTCCACAGCTATAATTATTTGGAACATAATTCTCCTCATCCTCTAAATTGCTCAATTGCTCCCAATTCCCAAGTGCTCCACAGCTTTTTTTTTTTTTAAATAAATTTTGGGATCCTCCTCCACTCTATTATTTTCTGAGAATGGTTCTTCAAACAAAAGACCTCCAACTACAATTAAATAACCCCGACTCAAAACTGATTCCTCCCATACCCCATTTACATCCCTATGTATGATTCCATAGCTCATATTTGTCCAAGCGCTTTCCATCTATCATAAACAAAGCATCTGAGTCATGAGATGATGTAAACTTACCACAAATTAATGCATTCACCCTACTCATGTTCCTCTTGGCTGTTGCTAATAAAATTATACCAAGAGATCACGCTAAAATCCCATATTGTTTTCCACACCCACTTTTAGGATCAATGGCATGCAAAAGATACATATATAATTTAATACATAAATCAATATAGACAAAGATTTTCCCCTCCTTTTAATTCTTTTTTTTTTTTTTGGGGTGGGGGGGGGGGGGGGGGGGGGAAGGAGTATCCCAGACCACATTGGGCCCAGACTAATCTCCGGAAAACAGGCCTTTGGCCCGCGGGCATTCATCCCGTGGCCAGAAGGATGACACCCGTGCCAATATTTGGCACAAATGCTGCGTGTGAGGCTCAAACCCGGGCAACCGCTATGAAGTCCCCAGGCTCTTACCACCACGCCACACCCTTTAGTTACAGGCCGTAGGAAATAACTGACCTTAAAATAGATATGATGTTAAAGAAGATACACACCAACATTCTGCATCCGTAACTCAAAGTTGTAAGAAATCAATCTAGGATGCAAGGGTGTTTCTATCCCTTGCCATATTCCTGTATCAGGTACATAAGGGGGGGGGGGGGGGGGGGGGGGGGGGTATGCACCTATCCCCACATCATTGACCACAAATCCAGATTGATCACAAAATAGAAAAAAGATTCTCATAATCCAATATCTAAGAATCACTTATAATGCAACACAGAAAATCAGTAACAACGAGGGTTAGAAATCTGCTGGTTGGTTAAATGGAAAGAAAAGCATGCTTGGAACAGCTTATGTGCTCCTACTATTGATCTCTGACCTCCAAGAACAAGTTACTAATATCAGATATGTTAGAAACACGACCATTTTTAGTTACCTACCACAATTCTCATATTTATCCATCTCACATCTACCGACAAGCAATTGTAAACAACTTGTGCAAATAACATGTTATACTAATGATAAATTCATTTTGGTGACGCAAAAGAAAATGAGTGAATGAGGATCAAGTACTAATCAGGAAGTTGAAACCTAGAATAAACATCAAACAATTAGTACCAAATGAAATTAAAAACACATCGCAGCCAAATCGTTAAAAAGTGATAATGGCAAACTAGGCTTACTTTGAAGGCTGGCGACGAATTACTTCGCCTAGGGTTTCTGATTCTGACTCTTTTTTCGCTATAGCGCGTAGAAATACAAGACGAAATGTAAAAATGAGAGAAGGAATCGAAGACAAGATGTAAGTGGTTTCAGAAAAGGGATTACGAGAAGATACCTGATCGAAGTTAAGCAGAAAAGTGAATCTCTCCCAACCTAATCGCTGACCCAAAAACAAGACGTCTGCTCCGACGGTGTTTATGATATTATTAGGGCTTCGTAGATGGACGGCCTAGATCTCTCCGATCACCATAACTCGCTCGACGGCCACAAATATTTTGCCACTCCATACAAAAATAACAATTATATTTAACAAAAATAATTCGAAGTTAAATGAATTTAACGATTGTTTTTTCAAACTAGAAGAAACTAGTGTTATACCCGTCCTTTGGTCGGTATACATCATGACTTTAATTTAGATTCAGTTATTTAATTGGTCATTTTTAATTTTCATCATTGCCGAATGATGTTTCTCAATCGAGCAAGAAGCTTAGTGAAACTATAACCGGCTTTCCCGTGCCTTTGACTCTCGGTTAGGTACCCTTCGGCTTGAGGAGTCCTTTATCTTTCATAATATATCATAGGCAAAGAAGTGATCGAAATCGGATTACCTCTTCTCGATTTCAAGATTTTCGTGATTTCAAACTCAAGTTTTTCAAGCGAACCGGGTGAAAACACAACTTGATCATTGAGTTCGTTCAAGTTAAAATCCGATATTGAATGTGCATGAAAGAACTTTGCTGAAATAATGACAAATCTTTGATGGGATTCTATCTCGTCTTCCTCTTAATTATTGATCAAACTTTTATGTTAATCTTGTGATAGATTGCAGTTTTGGATGAAACTATGAACAAAATTTCAGAAGAAAAAAGCTTTACAAAATCGAGAGGGAGGCGATGGGAGAGAGAAATTAGGTCGTATGTGGTGAGAGGGGGAGAGAAATCTAGGTTGAGAATCTTTTGGAACTTCAGTTGTTGAAGAGTCGAGGGTCTGAGAATGAAGCACAAAAAACACAAACGGAGCACCCCAATGGAGTTCTTGTCTGGATATGGAACTTCAGTTTCGGTTGTTGAACAACACAAAAATGTATTTAAGTTTGAACTTTCCTATCAAATTCATGGGAAACCAAAATGGGACCAAATAAAGATAGGCATGGATCTGTCATAAATACTATGAAAATGTCAAGGGCAATTCCATCCAAATAAAAATCCAACACTCTTTTCATACACCACTGACTCGCACCAATTGTTCCACCAGCAACAATCAAACAGAAACCACCATAGATTGAAGCAAAGAATAGATGAAATCTGGGCTGTTAATATTGCGATATATCGACGATATATTGCCGATATATCGTGTATCGCCCCTATAAATAATATCGGTTGTAAAATATCGGTCATTATATCGGCAGCCGATATATCGGCGATATTGACCGATATATCGGCGATATTTTGAATAAAATCTCGGTCGATAAAACCGAGATATTTCTGATTTTGTTTTGGGCTATTTTTTGTAATTCTATTATAGGTGTGGGCTGGGTTTTAATTTGTATGGGTTGTGTTTTTTTTAATTTTGTAAGAAATCTAATCTAAGTTAGGTTTTTCAGTGTTTTTTTTACCATATACGACTTAAGTTCTTCATCTCTTCTCAATCGCTTCTTAGTTCTTTCATCTCTGGTTGACTTCTTCAGTTCTTCTTCAACAATTTCGACTTCTTCTGCTCCTTCTCTGTAGTCTGTTCGACTTCTTCTACTTCTTCTCTGTTGGATTTCTTTTGCTCCTCTGATCGACCTCTGCAATTTGCTGTTTCTTCTCTTCCAGTTTCAACACAAAAGGTAAATACTTGATTCTGTTTGTGGATTGTTGGTCTAATATTATGTTTGTTGTTTGTGGATTATGGTCTAATCTGCCTCTGATTCTGTTTGTGGATTGTTGTTTTTAGTTATAATCTATTTTTAGTACTAATGTTTTTAGATTTAGGTTATAATATGTTTTTAGTTGATTAGAATTATAAATTTGTGAGTTAGAATATGTTTTTTTGCATTCTAGTAACTTAGATGCATTATATTAACAGTCAGTTGTTAGCTTAAGTAAAGAAAGCAATGGAAATATTATAGTAACTTAGATGCATTCTATTAACAATCACTTGTTTAAGTTAATGTTGAAACTATTTTAAGTTATGTTTTAATGCATATGATATGTTTATAGATTGCATACTGAATTACTGATATAAATATATATATATATATATATATATAATTCTGAGAAATATTATATGAACCGATATTTTTGACCGATATATCACCGATATTTCCGATATATCGTGTATCGGTCCCTGACCGATACACCACCGATATACGATATTAACAGCATAGGATGAAATTTTTGGGATTCTTCAGCATTTTCAAACAATCATTCAAAACCATCTTCTCCTTGAAGATCTTCGCCCAAATCACACTCACTTTAATCCTTCCTCTCACAATCATCTTCTTTGCTCACATGGTGTTTTTGTTTTCCCATTTCCTATTTAGAAATTAATTTAAACAATCCATATGACGGGTGTCGAGTCCGGCAAATAATAATTAGTTATATATATAGCCTATTACCGCTAAAACACAATAAATTGTGATAGTGATAAGTAGGGTCGTCTCCTCAGGGACTCGGTGTTAACCGTAAATCCAAGACGACTTCGCGTGCAAACTCATTAAAAACATTAGATAAAGAAAAAGGGGGGTTTTGACGATTTATAAATACGCTAAGCATGAAAATTTAATTTAGAACTTTGAACAATAATAATGGAAACTAGCAATGAGAACTAATCGACCAATCGTTTAGATTATGTATCGTGGACTTGATCAAACCATTTTCTCAAAAGATTTCAAATCGGCTTGAACCTCAACACGCGTCAAAATTCTATTTGTTATAAAAACGCGGTTAGTGTGAGACGCCTCAACATCTAACCTTCAATCAACTAATTAAATCCAGTCACGAACTTGGACTTCAATTGTCAATCGCATTAAGTCCAAACAAATACCGAAACTAACCAATAATCCGACGCCGATTATTTAAGTTAGATTACGCTATCCTACAATACACACATTGACACATTTATCAATCGAGTATTGATTGCTACCGGAAGAAATTCACGAACAATTACGGATTCACAAATCACTTTAGCAATACAAATTTAAGCAAGATAAAGTAAGGGATCCAACTCACAAAATCAAACTTAAATCAAAGAACAAAAATTTCAAGGATTGCATAATTGAAATCAAATGATTATAAAACTAAATCAAGTCATCAACATAATCAATTTCATAGTCAATTAACTACCCATTGCTAGAAATTGAAATATTAGCTACACATACCTAAAATTAAAGAAACTTACAACTTGAATGAAGTAGAGAAATTGATGATGAACCCTAGAAAAATCTCCAAAATCTGAAAATCGGACCTTAGTATTGCTCTATGTTAAAATCCCGTTCTTCCCTTCAAAAAAATCCTCCCCCATACAGAAAACGAAAGCCCCTTATACCCCCTGGAAGTAACCGCTCGAAAAGAACGTGGTCGCTCGATTTCAGCCCGACGCGACTTGAGGCGCGGGTTAGGCCGCATGAGAACCCGCCTGATGTTTGATTTCAGTCGAGAAACAGTGGCTATCGCGGCCTGGCACGCGGCTTTGGCCGCTTGAAAAGCCGCCCGATGCACTGGAAACGATCGATGCTGCCGTTCTTTTCTGGATTTGGGTTGCTGCAGTTGGGCTTTTGATTGCTCCTTCCCACGTGGGCTGTCAAGACAAATTATCCAAAAACACTTAAAATGTAATCTATTTTCTTTTCTTTTCTTTATAACCATTCACGTGAGACTACAAACCTTTTCTAATTAATTAATTTTTTTTTCTTTTTCACTTTAATACTAAACTCAAATTATAAAGGGTATTTTAACCATTTAACCAACACCAATTGTAGGGTAAATTCGACATAAAAATATAGAAAATTGGCACTTATCAAATTCCCCCACACTTAGATCATTGTCCGTCCCGGCAATGACTTAAGTTAGCACGTCACGGGAAAATGATTGAATCAAATGAGAACGTTAACGCATATAGCATTTCATGAACTTGAGATTTGCAACTTGGCATCGAAAAGTGAGCTCACACACAATCAAATAGACACAAGCTAATCACGAGAACTCTCATGAATAGGCAAATTAAAACAACACTCAATTCACTCCTTGGGGTTAAAGTGTATCGCTCAAACCGTCACTACACTAGCATGTATCTACCATAAGCTTGAAAAATCTCTCACTCTCCACTACTTGGATAAAGTGCATGCATATAAATCAAAAGAGCTTTTATTAGTGTAATGCAAACCAAGGCTTTGGGTAAGGTAGGGATAGATTTTGGGAAGAGTGGCTAAAGACCGTACACCAACGGAGAAACCGGTTAACTAACTTAACGTTTTTAGTAAATGGGATCTTGATATACATTCTTTAAACACATTCCCATTGGATGATAAGAAGTAGAAATGAAATATGAATATTTAATCTTATCATCGATTTTTTTTTGTTTCGTCTTGCTATTTTTTTTCTTCTTTTTCTTTCTTTTCTTGATGATTTATTTTCTCATAGTTTTTTTTTTTTTTTTTTGAAATTTTCTCCATTTTTTTTTCTTTTCCCAACACATAAGTTCTACTTTTGAGCTCATAGGAATACCGGTACCACTCCATTGGTGATTGGTCGGGTGGGTCGTGTTTGAATTGGTTTATGACGTGGGTGACAAGGGAAGTAGGCTAAGGCTCAAAACGGTGTGCAAAAGGGTAATTGTAACATAAGGGTAGGCTAAAGGCTAATGGGTTAACACAAAAATGATCAAACGATGGCCTTTATCATATTCATTAGCATGTAAATATCACGTAATCTTAAGGAGAGACAAGTCAAGTTCTAGAGATACATAACTAGGCATGACGTAATCACACAAGAAATGAATTTGAGACTAATATCAAGTGTTTAGTCTAATAGACTCAAAATCTCACGGTGTTGAAGCTAGTTCAAGAGATTAACAATAGTCTAACTTCGACCGGTATACTACCACTAATCTACTCTAAGTGCTATCAATCAACTCAATCATGCTATACATGCATCCAAACTCATCATCAAAAATTTAACCCATAAAAAAAATGCAATCACATTTTCAGAACGGACAACGACCCACATTTAAGCACAAAATTTGGAAAAAAATACCCCATAAAAGCATTTATATGCCCAAACTACCCCAAATCATGCAAATGACCCACACCCCCACACGTAATTCCTACATTGTCCTCAATGTATTCAATATGTAGAGGACACTCTAAGCATGCAAAGAAAAGGGAAAACAAAAAACTCCCCTGATTTGGTGAGTGACCTCTCAATGTAAGAATCCATGAAGATGGGTACGTCCCTTTGAGCTTCCATATCCTGGTGGAACCTGAGAGCATGAGAACACAGAAAAGACTATGAGTGAAATTTGAGATTCTAACAAAAACAAACAAACTAACATAAAGCAATAAAAACAAGAAATTGAAATCCGTGGGTTGCCTCCCACGCAGCGCCTTTCTTTTCGGTCTTTGTCTAGACCATACTCATTTCAATCTGTGTAGCTTGGCGTGTCCAAGGCTACCCTCTCTAACTCTCCTCCGTCGAATCCTTCATAGAACGGCTTCAGTCTATGGCCATTAACTTTGAAAATCTGCCTTGTAGATAGACTTTGTATTTCCACTGCACCATGCTCAAAAACATTAATAACCACAAAAGGTCCTATCCATCTGGACCTTAATTTACCTGGAAATAGCTTTAATCTAGAATGGTAGAGGAGAACTTTCTGACCTTTAGTGAAAGACTTACGTGATATGCGCGAGTCGTGAAACGCCTTAGCCTTTGCTCTATAGACGCGAGCATTCTCGTAGGCGTCGTTCCGTATCTCCTCTAATTCTTGCATTTGTAGCTTCCTATGCAATCCTGCTTCGTCCAAATCCATATTGCACGTCTTCACCGCCCAATAAGCCTTATGCTCTAACTCCACCGGAAGGTGGCAAGGCTTACCGTAAACTAACCGAAAGGGTGACATTCCTATGGGTGTCTTGTAGGCCGAGCGATAAGCCCACAAGGCATCATTGAGCCGTAAACTCCAGTCCTTTCGGTTAGGACTCACCGTCTTCTCTAGAATGGACTTTATCTCTCGGTTAGACACTTCCGCTTGTCCATTCGACTGTGGGTGATATGCGGTAGAGATGCGGTGGATAACCCCGTACTTCTTGAAAAAAGCGCCAATGACCTTGTTGCAAAAATGGGTGCCTCGATCACTGATGATGGCCTTTGGTGTCCCGAACCTGGAAAATATATGAGATTTGACAAAATCTACAACTACACAAGAATCATCAGTCCGAGTGGCCTTTGCCTCAACCCATTTTGAGACATAGTCAACGGCCAAAATAATATAAAGGTTACCACAAGATGCGGGAAAGGGGCCCATGAAATCCATGCCCCATACATCAAAAATCTCACAAATAAGCATAGGGGTTTGGGGCATTTGATTCCGGGAACTAATATTTCCCGTCATCTGACATCTTTGACAGCTTTTACAAAATAAATAACTATCCCACATAAGGGATGGCCAGAATAAACCACACTCTAGGACCTTCCGATATGTCCGTTTGTGGCCGAAGTGGCCCCCACAAGCATGAGAATGGCAAAAACGTAAAACGGATTGAAACTCATCTTGGGGCACACAACGCCTAATCACTTGGTCCGAACAATGTTTCCACAAATATGGCTCGTCCCAAATATAGAGACGAGCCTCTCTCTTTATTTTCTCTCTCTCTGATTTAGACAACTCACCTGGAAAGGTCTTTGAGACCAAATAGTTCACAATGTCGGCATACCAAGGGTGTTCTCCCGAGATGGAGAAAATATGCTCGTCAGGAAACTCATCAATGAGTGGGCTCAGTTCTCCATCCAAAACAAGTCGGCTAAGGTGGTCTGCTACTAAATTCTCAGCTCCGCTTTTGTCCCGTATTTCCAAATTGAACTCTTGGAGCAAGAGAATCCACCTTATCAGTCGCGACTTTGCATCTTTCTTTTTGAGCAAGTACTTCAATGCAGCATGATCTGAAAAGACAATCACTTTAGTGCCCAGCAAATAGGATATAAACTTCTCTAAAGCAAAAACAACCGCTAGCAACTCTTTCTCGGTGGTCGAGTAGTTGCATTGTGCACTATCAAGTGATCGTGATGCATAGTATATGACATGAGAGTTCTTACCATCTTTCTGTCCCAATACCGCCCCAACCGCGTGATTGCTAGCATCACACATGATCTCAAATGGCAATTGCCAATTGGGCGGTTGGATGATAGGGGCAGAAGTAAGCATATCTTTCAACAAATCAAATGAACTCTTACATACCTCATTGAAGTCAAAGTCTACCTCTTTTTGTAGGAGCTCACAAAGGGGTCGGGTGATCTTCGAGAAGTCTTTTATAAAACGTCGGTAGAAACCTGCGTGACCAAGAAAAGAACGGACCTCTCTAACACTCGAGGGGTAAGGCAAGGATTTTATGACATCGACCTTTGCCTTGTCAACCTCTATACCCCTTTTCGAGATAACATGACCCAATACAATGCCTTGATCTACCATAAAGTGACATTTCTCATAATTTAAAACCAAATTAGTTTCAATGCACCTTTTCAAGATCTTAGTCAAGTTATCTAGGCATGAGGTAAACGAATCACCATAGACTGTGAAGTCATCCATAAAGACTTCAATGATATTTTCCACATAATCAGAAAAGATACTCACCATACATCGTTGGAATGTCGATGGTGCGTTACAAAGACCAAAAGGCATCATTCGGTAGGCAAATGTACCGAAGGGGCAAGTAAATTTAGTCTTCTCTTGGTCTTCTCTTGCCACCGGAATCTGATGGAAACCTGAATAACCATCCAGAAAACAATAGTGAGTACGACCTGCTAATCGTTCTAACATTTGATCTATAAAGGGTAAGGGGAAGTGATCTTTCCTAGTTGATGCATTTAATTTACGGTAATCAATACAAACTCTCCACCCGTTTTGAACACGGGTGGGCACCAACTCACCTTCGGCATTCTCTACCACAGTAATGCCAATTTTCTTAGGGACTAACTGGACCGGGCTTACCCACTTGCTGTCGGAGATTGGGTAGATCATGTCGGCATCTAAAAGCTTCAATATCTCCTTCTTTACCACTTCCATCATAGGTGGGTTCAACCTCCGCTGCGCCTCTCGGAATGGCTTGTACTCGTCTTCAGGTAGGATCTTGTGCTGGCATAGTGAGGGACTAAGACCCTTGATGTCGACGATGGTCCACCCTATTGCCCTCTTGTGCTCTTTCAACATTCCAATAAGCTCCCCTTCTTCCTTGGGTGATAAGGTACAGGATATGATCACGGGAAGGGTCTCCTTATCTCCCAAGTAGGCGTACTTTAAATGATCCGGCAACGTCTTCAGCTCTAACTCGGGTGCATGTTCAACAGAAGGTAGAAGTCTAGTGTGAGATAAAGGTAAATCTATTTTATAGACCTCATACCTTGGCTTTGGTGCTCGCCCTTTTTCCATCCAAGACACTAACTCAGCATAATCATCATCAAGATTATATTTCTGAGCAAGCCTTTTCAAGCTCCCGTTGGTTAAGTCCCTGTCTAGGATCACTTCTAAAACATCATCATTAGATAACTCATACATAGTATAAGATAGAGACTCAATAATATCAACAAAGCATAGAGAGGAAACATTACTAGGATATCGCATGGCATCATATATATTGAACTTGATTATCTCACCATCGAATTCCATAGTTAAATTGCCATCATGAACGTCTATCTTGGTCTTAGAGGTTTTCAAAAATGGTCTACCAAGCAAAATCATACCGGCCTTGGAGGTATTATTCTCCTCCGTGTCTATAACATAAAAATCTGCCGGAAAGACCAATTCGTTCACTTGAACGAGTACATCCTCTAACACCCCTTTAGGATAGATGGTGGACCTATCCGCTAGTTGGATTACCACACCGGTTGGCTTTAGGGGGCCTACATCCAAAGATGAGTAGATGGCATATGGCATTACATTGATTGATGCCCCCAAGTCCAACATGGCTTGATTGACCGAGACATTGCCTACCTTACAAGGTATGGTAAACATGCCCGGGTTATTGCATTTTGGTGGTAAACGCTTTTGCAAAATGGCGGATACATTTTGACTCATACTTATCTTTTCATTTCCTTGCAACTTCCTTTTATTAGTGCAAAGCTCTTTAAGAAATTTAGCATATCTAGGCACTTGCTTAATTGCATCTAAAAGAGGAATGTTTACCTGAACCTTGCGAAATGTCTCTAGTATCTCCTTCTCTTCATTCTCTCGCTTTGTCTTCTCGAATCGACTCGGGAATGGCGGTGCTTGAACTATCACTTCGGGTGTCTTCTTCTTTGTGTGCTCATCTTTTACATCACTTTCACCCGAACTAGATGCCTTGACTTCTAACTCATCCTCATCATCATAAACCTTCATCTTCTTCTTGTTGTTGACGCTATCTTTGAGCTCTTTTCCGCTCCTCAAAGTGATGGCATTCACGTTGGCCTTCGGATTAGTCTCCGTTTGGGAAGGCAATTTGCCTTTGTTCACCAATTGGCCAACGGTGGCCTGAAGGTCTTGTATGCTCGCTTGTGTATTTTGTGATTCCTGTTGAAGTTTAGCCATGTTAGTAGCTAAAGACTTCGCTATATCCTCTAATGACATACCTGAGCTACTAGGAGCTTGAGGTGGCACTTGATGCTGCTGTTGGGCACCCGGTTGAAATGGTGCCTTCGGTTGGAATTGTTGCTGAGATGGTTGTTGGAAACCAGGTGGTGCTTGGAACTGTTGAGCTTGCTGAAATGGAGCTTTTTGCTGAAAATGTTGACCTTGACCTTGTGGTTGCCTTGGGGCATAGCTTAGATTCGGATGTTGCCTCCAACCGGGGTTGTATGTGCTCGAGAAGGGATCAAGAGCCCGGTTGTGTGAGTGCTGGAAATTGCCACCACCTATGGCATTAACTTGCTCTTCTTCTTCATGGAGGGTCGGGCATGCATCGGTTGGATGTGCTACCGATGAGCAAAATCCACATGCCTTCACTTGAGATACATTCCCCATAGCAAGCTGTTTCACAAGGTTAGTTAAATCAGTTATCTTAGTTTCTAGGGATTTAACATGTACCTCACTAGCTCCTCGACCGATGTCACTCCGAGCTCCAAATTGCTTGGAGTTTTCCGCCATAGTGTCTATCAGATTCCTCGCTTCAGTTGGCGTCTTGTTCACAATAGCTCCACCGCTTGCGGCATCCATCATCTTCCTCTCCATCGGTAGCAAACCTTCATAGAAATATTGTATTAGTAATTGTTCAGATATACCATGTTGAGGGCAACTTACACAAAGGCGCTTAAAACGCTCCCAATACTCGTAGAGTGACTCTGTATCTTTTTGCTTGATCCCGCAAATCTCTCTCCTAAGCCCGACGGCTTTGGATGCGGGAAATAACTTGTCTAGGAAAGCTCTCGCCATTTGCGGCCATGTTGTGATGGAACCCGGCGGTAAGTAGAATAGCCACTCCCTAGTCGCGTCAACTAGGGAGAACGAGAATGCCTTTAGCTTGAGGTTCTCAACGGTCGTGCCGTTCGGCTTCATTCCCAAGCATACCATGTGGAACTCGGTCATATGCTTGAACGGGTCTTCATTAGCTAAACCATGGAAACGAGGAAGTAAGTGAATTAAACCAGTCTTAAGTTCGGCACTTACCTCTTCGGCCGGATATGTTATGCAAAGGGGTTGCTCGTCGACATTGGGTGCTGCCCATTCCCTTAAAGTACGCTCAGCCATATCCTCCTCTTCTCCTTCGGTCTCGGTGATCGGTTCCTCCTTTTCCGGATGAGGTTTCTCTTCTTCAAAATGCACTTCCTCCTTATCGCTTTCTGAATCGGTAGACAATTCAATATCCTTCCAAATGTTAACCACCGGTGAAGAAGTCGACTCACCTTGCTTCTTTCGAAGCTTAGCTTGTTTCCTTAACTTCTTAGCGGTTTTCTCGATCTCGAGATCTATAGGTAGAGGTGAACCTGCACGAAAAGATCTTGGCATAAACAGTTAAACTTGCCGAGTCCCCGACAACGGCGCCAAAATTTTGACGGGTGTCGAGTCCGGCAAATAATAATTAGTTATATATATAGCCTATTACCGCTAAAACACAATAAATTGTGATAGTGATAAGTAGGGTCGTCTCCTCAGGGACTCGGTGTTAACCGTAAATCCAAGACGACTTCGCGTGCAAACTCATTAAAAACATTAGATAAAGAAAAGGGGGGTTTTGACGATTTATAAATACGCTAAGCATGAAAATTTAATTTAGAACTTTGAACAATAATAATGGAAACTAGCAATGAGCACTAATCGACCAATCGTTTAGATTATGTATCGTGGACTTGATCAAACCATTTTCTCAAAAGATTTCAAATCGGCTTGAACCTCAACACGCGTCAAAATTCTATTTGTTATAAAAACACGATTAGTGTGAGACGCCTCAACATCTAACCTTCAATCAACTAATTAAATCCAGTCACGAACTTGGACTTCAATTGTCAATCGCATTAAGTCCAAACAAATACCGAAACTAACCAATAATCCGACGCCGATTATTTAAGTTAGATTACGCTATCCTACAATACACACATTGACACATTTATCAATCGGGTATTGATTGCTACCGGAAGAAATTCACGAACAATTACGGATTCACAAATCACTTTAGCAATACAAATTTAAGCAAGATAAAGTAAGGGATCCAACTCACAAAATCAAACTTAAATCAAAGAACAAAAATTTCAAGGATTGCATAATTGAAATCAAATGATTATAAAACTAAATCAAGTCATCAACATAATCAATTTCATAGTCAATTAACTACCCATTGCTAGAAATTGAAAGATTAGCTACACATACCTAAAATTAAAGAAACTTACAACTTGAATGAAGTAGAGAAATTGATGATGAACCCTAGAAAAATCTCCAAAATCTGAAAATCGGACCTTAGTATTGCTCTATGTTAAAATCCCGTTCTTCCCTTCAAAAAAAATCCTCCCCCATACAGAAAACGAAAGCCCCTTATACCCCCTGGAAGTAACCGCTCGAAAAGAACGTGGTCGCTCGATTTCAGCCCGACGCGACTTGAGGCGCGGGTTAGGCCGCATGAGAACCCGCCCGATGTTTGATTTCAGTCGAGAAATAGTGGCTATCGCGGCCTGGCACGCGGCTTTGGCCGCTTGAAAAGCCGCCCGGTGCACTGGAAATGATCGCTGCTGCCGTTCTTTTCTGGATTTGGGTTGCTGCAGTTGGGCTTTTGATTGCTCCTTCCCACGTGGGTTGTCAAGACAAATTATCCAAAAACACTTAAAATGTAATCTATTTTTCTTTTCTTTTCTTTATAACCATTCACGTGAGACTACAAACCTTTTCTAATTAATTAATTTTTTTTTCTTTTTCACTTTAATACTAAACTCAAATTATAAAGGGTATTTTAACCATTTAACCAACACCAATTGTAGGGTAAATTCGACATAAAAATATAGAAAATTGGCACTTATCACCATATTAACTCTAAAAGCGGTTGATGATATGACTTTAATCTAGATTTCTAATTTCTAAATTGTATAGTTTAGAAATTGTTTTTTGTTTTTAATCCGAAACTTTGAATGACATAATGTTCATCTTTGGAAGAACATAAAGAAAATTATCAATAAAATCATCCAATTTTGTTTGGTTTATTTATTTAAATTGCAATTTTCATACATCAAACTATTAATTTTTTTGCCTCATCTCTTAACTTCTAGTGATCAAAAAAATGTTTTTAGTTTTGATACAACATGGTAAAGTCAACAACATCAATCATGAGAAAATATTTGAGCCAAAAAATAAATAAATCAAAAGTCATCGTAAGATTCATAACTCATAAGTTATCGAATGAGTAATAACTTATGAGTAAACAACATATTCTCACCATGAACCCATCTACTGCCATCAAACAGCCCACCATCAAACCTTTAAAAATATCAACCCAATCCCCTTTAAGAAATCCAACACCAAACAACAACCAACCAACAGTCCAATTTTTATCATAAAAATTGCAAACCTGCAGATCTCCCAATAGAAATAGACTCAACCTCCACTTAAAATAAAATTCAATCCCTATAACTAAAATCAGACCAAACGCATTTTAAGAAAAATAATTTTGACGACGATCAAGCCGTATGGTATGCCACAAATGAGAATGAATTTGATAGCAACCTTCGGTGCCTTCTCGTAGAATCACCACGGCTCCCACCGGACGCGCCTTACACCAGTTCGACATTCTCGACAAAATCAAATCCCATCGAACTTCTTTCTCTTCGTCTGAAAACGGAAAAAAAATCAATAAAGCAAGAGCCGATTAACTAACTTAGTAATCGAGGAATTGGTGATTTCGAATCATTTACCTTCAGATCCACGGATTTTTGAATAGTCATCCAAAGCTCAATCTGATAAGGCTATTCGGAATATGAAATTTACCAGCTATGCAGGAAAAATAGATAGCCATCCAGACTCCAACAATCAAGTCTACCTTAGAACCCCATTTGGAGTATACATAGACAGAACCCCATTTGGAGTATACATAGACAGAGATACAAGATCTGTCCATAGCAGATAGCAACCATAAAAATAAAAATAAAAGCAATTTGGCCCAAGGCCAATGGTAAAAATATGAAACCAACAAAATAGAAGAACCAACTGATTAGAGAGAGAAAGTTTCATATAGGATAACACAATGGCGAAGGACATGGGAGGGTCGTGCGATGAACCAAATAACCTCATTGGGTGAAATCCAGGTTAAAAATATGCTTGATTGACACTAAAAGATATATTTCGCGGCATTAAGCAATGTGAAATTAAAGAAACCCCATTTGATGCCCAATAACACAAACTAAATAACCTCATATGGTTGAAATCCTTAATCAGAAAAAAGAAAAAGGCTGGAAATTAAGAGTAGAAGCGACAGAGAAAAGAAACTCACTTTGGCTTCATGTGAAAGGTTCATAATTCATCATCATCTGCTCCATCCTGTCCTACAGCTTGGTGTCTTGCCAATTTGTCATCATATCCCTTAGATATGTAAATCCTCGCACAAATGTGTGTATATGTATATGTATATGTATGTTTGCTTGTATATTCAAGAAAAACATACATTCACCTTTAAGAATTTCATTCTTTGTGTACTAATATTTTACCATTTCTCTTATCCACCATCTAGTGTACTAAATCCTTATGTGTGAATCAAGAATGATCAGGAAATTTTAATGGTAGTTATGAAGGCAATGAAACGTATAAGCATGCATAAAGTTAAAAAATGAATAAGCCTCATAAATACCGGAGGTAGATAACTTGAAACATTGCAAATGAACGAAGAAAATACCTTTTCAATACCCTGCGCAAATAATATGAATCCATGTGTTCTGACATGCCAGACATCATTTCTGATCGCCACCAGAAGTTAACAGCAACCGTTGAACTTTCACTGTCAACTTGGTGAAAGCTGTGCAAAGATATAAATTAAGACACACGAAAGAGAAATATGTTAACTCAGTGGCCAAGAAATGAATGATTCCAGATTTCCTCAGATAGTGCATATTCTAGACAAGGTTCAAGCTAAACTATTTGTGCTATGTCAGAATTTGGATAACCCCCTGAATTATTTCACCCTATCAATTTTTAGAAAATCCCAACTAAACAAACCAAAAGAGCCCACTATAGATAATTTTTGTCGAAGATTACTTGAAAGTTAAAAACCCCTTTTCATGCAAGACTGTCCTTTCACTGTGTTGAAGGCTGAGAAGATCATCGTTACGAGTCATGAATAGAGTAAAAAGATCTTAGAGTAACTATAAAATGAGGTTGTCACTGATGAATTCTTTTGTGCAACTCTATAACACAAAAACAGAATTAGTTTCATCTATAAACAAATTGTTCTTGTCATTATTCCTAGTTTTAAGATTAATAAGTATAAAGGACTGTATCCGATGTCTCAGAGTAAGATTATTCTTCCTAGTTTTCAAATCTTACCATCCTTAAGGAATGAAAAGTGCATCGGCTGCATGGAGAATCACCCTTTGCACATACTTTTTTTAGTGTTCTGCTCTTGGATGAAGAGAAATATCAAGTTCATCCATGGGAACAACGCTGGTAGAACACATAAACTATAGAATGAACACCCTGACTCTAAAAACTCATTTTTAGAAAGTTTTTTCGACTTTGTAATTTAGAAGAGTAGAAGAGAAACATAAATATCGGTTTCTTTAACATGTACATAAAGTAATACTTGTGGTTTGAAGCCTCCCCATCATTCCCCTATCACTGCCGGACTTCCTCCGACTCTGTCACCCTTTCCCACAGCCGGTCTATCCTCTCCACACTTCTTTTCCGTCTCCTCATCCTTTCTCCACACACAAATTCATTCATACCAAATATTTTTCACATACAAAACTGGTGGTCATCTTACAAGAATACGCTACAACCTAACCATTCGTAGTTTTTTAGAATGATCCTGAAAAACTTTACGATTCACTCAACTGGTCACAAGTTAGAGGCTTCTAACTGGATGATTGAAGATATGGGTCCATGAGCATGTGTAAAAAGCTAAATTCGGAAAAAAAATGAAAACAGAAAGTGTTACCAGATGGATGGTTTCACAAGGCATCACGAACTGCAATTCGACATGTTATAGCATCTCTACGCAGAGTTCTACCCCAGTTATTTTTTTAGTGTCGGTGAATATGAAGTAATAGGTAAACTTATAGTTTACGAAATCAAGCAACAAAAGTATTTGAATTGAATGAGTGTTGTGTTGCTAGAAATTTATATAAAAAAAAATGAAAGAAAACATAGCAATCAACAACGAAAGTCTCCATTCATTCATCTCCACCTCAAATGTTTCCGAAAATAACAGATGACTTTCATCTTTACCTAATACCCCTTCAATCCAAATCTGTCACAAATTGCTACACCATTTGATGTCATTTTTGACACGGTTATCGGAACCCATCATGTTTCCCATTTGCGGTTCAGATGAATGAGGAAGTAGAAACATGTGTCTCTCGTCTTTAGGCACGAACCCAAGCCTAGTCGGATTCTGGAAATTCGGGGATTGCATTGGCTTAGGCGCCGTTGCCGCCCTGTTGAAGGCAGCAGGCGGATGGATCGGGACGACCGTTGGTTGCTTTAACAGGATTTCGGTGTAGTTCGAGGACGAAGTCAATCGAATAACTGGGATATAGAAGCCAAATTGGTAGCCAAGTGATTCAAAAGTATGTCTCATTCTAAGCACAAAATGAAGATCTTCTGGTACCTAATCAAACATCCAAACAAAACGGTTATCAGAACAAGATTGGATCACCATTTCCGAGCACATTATGAAGAACAAAACGGTGATCGGATCAAGATTCGATCACCATTTTCGAGCATATGATGAAAAACAAAATGGTGATCGGATCGATTTCGATTACCATTTTCGAGCAGATTATGAAGAACAAAATGGTGATCAGATCAAGATTTGATTTCGATTACCATTTTCGAGCAGATTATAAAGAACAAAATGGTGATCGGATCAAGATTCGATTTCGATCACCATTTTCGAGCAGATTACGAAGAACAATCAACGATACTTACAATCTTTGATGAACCAAGCTGCAAGAGGCCATGACCAGCTTTACTCAAATGATCAAAAAGATTGTAACTTTACAAAATCTTGATAAAAATTTTCACCTGAATCCCTGAATCAAATTGTTCATTCCATTATGTTGGAAGCTGCAAAAAATCAGAAAGTTTTTCCAATTATTGAATTTTTTTGACTTTTTCAATTATTGAAGATGAACAGTTGAGTGTGTATTTGAAGGTGAAAGTGTGTGTTCTTGAGAAGAATACATATACAACATCAAAAGAACTTTGTCAATAATTAGAAATGCTTTGTTCACATTCAGAAGGTTCTTTGAAGACCCATTTATGACATTTATGAGAAGCAACTTTGTCCATCAATCTGCAAATCAATAAAAAACAATCAAACTATGATCATAGAAAACCCTAATCAAGAAATCTTGTTTTTTTTACATGATCATTCCTTTCATCTTAATTAGAGATATTTTTTAATCCAAAAAAAATTAGAAAAAATAAACACCTACCAAGTACCCACCCTTCTCCATAAGTACACAGTTGAATAGACATTTTGCTATGATTTTCTCACAAGATCTCACCTAAATCCATTTCTTTTAAACAATCCCCCGTTTTTCCTCCGCAAGACCCATCTTCCGACATCAACATCCTGCAACAAATCAACAATATTTGATCACAAATCACATAATTTAATCAATTTATTACATAATCACAAAAAAACCCTTGTTTTTTTTCAAGAAAGATTACAGTGGTTGAATGAACTCATAGGCTACCAATAACATCTCCAACTTTGCAGCCATTTCCACCTCCAATTCGCCTGAAAAAATGGGGGGAAAACAAAACCCATTTGAGTAAAGATCAAGAAGTTAATGTGCCAAGGATTAATTTTACAAACTTCAATAAACGTGGATCAATCTAGGCCGTTAGCTAAAATAGGCGGCTGTGATGGACCCTCTACAATCTCCTTGAATATTCATAAGGAAAGGAAGGAAAAAGAAATATTGTAAAGAAGGCCGTTGTGCATACGTACAAAAGCAGCTCACAGACCCATCTTGGAAGCAAACAACAACAACATATGCTCATCCCAACCCTAACCCACCCACCATATCCTTCAATTCTTCCTAATAATCAACTTCTTACAAACCCTAATCCTTCAACCCAATGCTTGTCTGTCGATTAAAGGAAGCCTAAAAAGAGTTTCATCTTTTCATACCTCCAGACCTCTAATCAAATTCTAATTCTGGGTTTTGCGACTCAATCTTTTGTTGTTGTTGTTCTAGTTTTATTAATCGTATTTTTCATTTTCGCTCTCAAATCCCCAAACAGGAGTTGGAACTCCATGGAGGTTGAACGCTCGTGCCAGAGAAATTAGCTGAGTGAGGGGCAGAGAAATCGGGAAGAGGAGACGTGAGGGGGAGAGAAATCAGGGCAGGGAGAATGAGTGGGTTTAAGAGGCCGGGTAGTTATAAGGGTGGGTAAAATGAATTTGAACGGCTGAGATTGAAAATCATATGATTTTAAACGATTCAGATTCATCCAAAAATGGTTAGACTCGGCTTTATCCATATATATATATATAATTTACACTAATTATATTGTGCTGGACTTTAAGATATTTTAATTAGAACAGTAGTTAAATATTTTATAATAAATTAAAAATGCATTTGTGCAATGCAATATAATATATATCTATTTTATTTCTCTCGATTTTTTTATGGATTTATATGGTTAAAAGAGAAGAATAAAGTCTTTTGTTGTTTATCAGTTTTATTAAACATTTATCTTGTGTTTGAATATAGCTATTAGTTGCGCTATGAGTTAATTAACAAAATCCAAACGTTTGTAATATAACAAAAATGTTTTATGAGTATACTAACATGTAAGATTGAAATTATGAAAATTGGGTTATAAATATGAATAGAAAAATTGCAATTTTGAGTTGATTTTTATCCAGTAAAACCAATTTTTACAATACTATGAATGCACATAATATTTACCATATTAAATAAGAGAGAAGGTTTAATAAAGAGGTGAGGGACTTGGAAGAAATGTTGTCAAAATTGAACATTATGGCCGAAGAATTTGTGCCCTATCAAAAGCCTCAAGTACTACCTACCATCATCTGCCCAATTTGGTTATGTTGCTGCCAACAATTACTTGGTCCAAACCAACACTGATGTTTTCGTTACTTTTCTATAGGTCATGTTTATTGATTAAACAACATAGAAATTGTTGTGAACTCCAAGTATTGGGTTTCCTTTTAGTTAGTTATATATACTTTAACTTTTTTTGGTAATCTAAAAACTTGGTTAGACCTTTGCAGGGTAACAATGGCCATAGCCCATAGGAAGAGAAGGATGAATAACCATGGCACATCCTGAAAACGCTTTCATTAATCCTTTGCATTTTTCTCAACAAGCACTATATATAAATTGGTAGTTTGCTCATAAATAAATAAATGTAGTCATAGGATCACCGTACACAACTTCTTGGCAACTTCCCCCACAATAACTAAAATGCATTAATTCCCACCTTGAATTTCAAAAGGATTGTGTTGAAATCCAAAGTTTGGTTTATTTATGCATGGTATATTATGTGATTGACAAGAGTTTATTTGTGATCCAAAATTCTCAATATGCATGATAGTTGAAACTAGTCATCTATGTTTATAATAACTTTTAATATATTTTCTTGTGATATCCCAGTATAACAAATCATCAATATATATCTATACTACTTTATAATACATTCATATCAAACTCTTAAAAACAACTCTTCAAGCATGAGGTACAATCGTTTTAAGCATGATTTTCAAAAAACTATGAATTACAACCTATAGAGCATAAGGTACTATCTATTTATGCATAACTTTCAAAAGTCTTAAACCCCACACTTTAATAGTTGCCACCACTGTTACTTTCTTGAAAAAAAAAAAGTTTCCCACCCTTTTTTAGCATTCCTTATGCTTTCTTCCGGACATGAACGCTGCCATCACCAAACTTGCAAGTCAAATACTTTTCTTTCTCAATCACTCTTTTTCTTATTCCCATTTTCATATATCAAATATCATGGTTTCTTGCACCATCTATTTAGGGAGGTTCAAACTTTTTCTTTCAACATTGACTTGTTTTTCTCTCTAATTCCATGTCTTAAATACATCGAAGAATAAAATCAGCAGGGCTCCATGAAAAATCTATGTATAAATCTGACTAGAAGGTTTTATTTATATTCTCCATTCTCCAAAACCAACTCCTAGAACAAGCTCCCAATCTCTGGTAAGACTTGATTACAAATTGTGATTTTTAATTTTGTAACCTAACTTTTCCATGGTTTTTGTTCTTGAATGGTTTTTCTTCCTTTAGAGACGCTCAAAAAACGATTTTTCTGGCTTTCAGTTCTTTAGTTCAATTCTAGGTATGTTCCATGTTCTGTTTCTTGTTTGCTTCTTATGGCTTTCAGTTCTTGATATGATTTATTTTCTTGATTTTTATGCCTACCAAGTGTTCGATTAAATTCTCCAATGAGGCCCATGCGATCCATGGTGATGTCCAACTGTTATGGGATACTTATTTTACCTTGTTTTCTACCACATGACTATATCAACCGGATCACCTCATTGGAATATATGGATACGATAACTCTCAGATTTAAAAGTTGTGTTCACTTTGCATAGGGTTAAATCTTAAACATTGCAAATGGTGGGATTATGGAGCTTTAGATTCTGACCATCAAAAAGTCCGAATTAGCACAGTGGCTCTACTTTTGTAACATTATTGATTTTGTGTTGATTGAATCTGATGTAGGGATATTATCTGGTGAATAGAGGAAAATACATACACATCTCTCATGAAGAAATGCAGGCAGTTGCAGCAGACTACATCAAGCATGAAGGGAGGGTGAGTATCACTCATCTAGCCAGCAAAATCGAACCAATTCATAGATTTGGAACCCAAAGATCCGCCGATTGAGGAGAATTTAGGAGCTCAAGATGAGATTCCAGTTACTTGACATCTTTCCCTTGTGAGTTTGTGTTACAAAAATCTTGTCTAAGGTAGCATAGGCTGTTGCAGTTTGTTAGCAAATTGCAAAGTTTGACTTGAGACATACATAATAAATATTACTTAAAAGGAACTCTTAGGTTAAAAAAACATTACTTATTACATCCAAATAGTAGTTAAAAGGAACTCTTGACCTTGATGTCAGTAAGGAGGATACTAATATGTAGCAATCATAGGTATGCATTAAGGGGACGTTCCCAAATACTTACCCGGTAAGTGCTTACTGGTAACATTCAACACTCTAACTTAACTTTACAAGTAAGATTTTAGTTCATTAAAACGGTATCATATGCAACAACTTACCCGTGTAAGAGTGTCACCCTCACTTACCGGGTAAGACTCTCCATCCTTATCATCTGTCTTACCGGGTAAGATTTTCGACCATTGCCATGTTCATATGGTATGGTAAATGACCCTAATTGCTTACTGGGTCAGTGTTCAATAAACGACCCCGAAGTCTAAACCTTGATTAATATGGATATGGAGTTTGTTTGGTGTGTCTTATGCACTTTTTAGCTAAGTAGGACCACTTTGTTTTGCTATAATTATGTTTATAAATTTTTTTGTTTCTTTTTTAAAATTTGTGATTTACTGTTGATCTTGAACTCTTGTTTTTAAATTTTTTTTTGTTTCTTTGTAAGCGCCTCCTGTTGCTAATCTCCCATAATTGGAGATATGTGTTGTGTTCCATTACTGAGCCATATTGTAGAACGAATAATATTTGGCTTTAAGTCCGAAACCCAGGTAGGATTTAGGATTTTTTAGGTCCGATTTTGTTACATTGGTGTAAAATCAGAAAGCTTTAGTTATCCTATCTATGGTTGGTTTGGTTCTATAATGATTACTAAACCAGTCCAAAATACAAAATTTGTTATCCTATCTATTGTCTACTAAGGGATATCCGGTTTGAATTTTTGGCTCCGTCTCTTCCATAATCGGCATCCTATATATTGTCTACTAAGGGTGCGTTTGGTTTGCAGACTGGGTGGGACGGGACGGGACAGAAACTTTTTGTCCCACGTTTGGCGTGACATGGGACAGAACAAAAATTCACTGTCCCACGTTTGGTGCGACATGGGACATGGACAAAGATTGGACAGAGTGGGACAAAAAGGGTATTTTATTGTTCCACCAAAATAGGTGGAACAACATGGGACAAAAGTGAGACAGAAACTAAAAATCACTGATCTAACGTCATTTGATATATAATCCTAATATGGTATTAGTCTTAAGGCTCACCACTACCCATCGCCGCCACTATCACCATCGACGCCCACCAGTAGCCACCGCCAACCACCGTTAACCACCTCTACCTAGTTCTCCACCATAACAACCTCCTCTACCACCTCCACGACCATCGCCACCTCCACTACCATCGTCGACCACCTCCACTAACACCGATCACCACCACCTATGGTCGCTACCACCATCGACGGCCACCGGTAGCCACCACAAACCATCGTCGACCACTTCCACCTATTCCTCCACTACTACAACAACTTCCTCCACCATCGCCCATCGCCACCTCCACTGATCACCACCACCCATTGCCGCTGCCACCACCGACGCTCACAACCAACCGCCGTCGCTCGTCGTCAACCACCGTCGGTGACCTCCGCCTCTTCCTCCTCCACTACAATAACCTCTATTACCACTGTCCACCGCCACCACCACTATCATCGTCGACCACCGATACCTCCACCACATCAACCACAAGTACAACAACCTCTTGCACCACAACCATCCACTATCTTTCACGTTCTTCACAACTGCCGTCTTTCACCGACCACCCATCGCCTTTATCTTTACGTGTCGTTTCAACTATGCATCCGCCAATTCATTAAGATCTTCCAAATTGAACCAAATATTATATTTTTTTTATATAAATCGGATTTTTTCGAACTACTATCAATTATTTCAGATTCTTCATTCAAATTTTCTACCATTGTTTTTGTATGTATTTATATGTATGAAAATTGTGTAAAAAAATAAAATTGTTTAATAATTAAATTATTTAAAGATATACTTTATTTGTGTTATTTATAACTATTATATGACATATAAAATCATCAAACAATTTTTAGGGAAACTTGTCCAGTTCTGTCCTATCCAGTCCTAGTCATACCAAACACATACCAAACACAAGACAGATAATTGTTCAGTCCTGTTCAGTCATGTCCAGTCCTGTCCTAGCCTCTTGTCCTGTCCAGTTCCGTCTGCATACCAAACGCTACCTAAGTTCTTATTGATGCCTTTTAGTGTATGTTTGATGAACTTCCATGTTGAGTTCGGAAGACATTCTTTAATCATCATTGTTGCCGCATGTCCATCGGTTTGAACTAGAGGAATTTTCACGACATATTCCTTTCAATTGTTGTAGTACACCAATTTTCTTGCATGTTATATATATAGTGTTTGGTTCATTTGAAAAATGGTAAATATATGAGAAATAGAGAAGTAATCCTAGCTATTCATATGGTCAAGATCGGATTTGACTAGTCAAATATTGCGGCTTTGACTGGTCAAAAGTTGCGGCTATCCCAAAAATAGAAGGACAATTTCGTAAATTTTACAAAACACACGGGCTGTGTTCATATATGAACATGTATAATTCACATTTGAACTATATGTTCATATATGAACCAGTGCAATTCACAACTGAACTCGTTTAACTGATTCATATATGAACTTTTGTGATTCATATATGAATCAGTTGAACTAACTAACAGATTCATATATGAACCTTTGTGATTCATATATGAATCTGTATGAATCACAAAGATTCATATATGAACCTTTGTGAATCACAAAGATTCATATATGAATCAGTTGAACTAATTAACAGATTCATATATGAATCTTTGTGATTCATATATGAATCTTTGTGATTCATACAGATTCATATATGAACTCATCTCATGTATTTTACGAAATTACCCTCTACCTTCTATAGATCACACAAGGAATTATCCGGTGCTTCGCGGTCAAAGACGCAAATGTTGACCAGATGAATGACTAAGATTACTTCCCTATTTCTCATATATTTACCCCTATATATATATATTGTATTAGGTACATCCTTTTTACTTTATACAATTTTCTGGCCTGTTTGGAATTAGCATCAAGAGGAACGGAAAATAAAATAAAACATAGGATTGTCATTTCAAGTCTCGACTTTGGAATTGAGATGTATCCCGCCGCATTGTGAGGATGTATTTCAGAGTTGATTTAGCAATTGAGGCTAAAGGAGGTATTCAAGCCCATCTCCCGCAAGATTCGAACTTGAACCTATTGTGTATCTCTTTGGCTAATTGAGCTACACGCTCGAGGGCTTCTCATTTTTCATTGACAATAAAAAGTTCACACCTTACTCACCCGGTGCATTGCACGGGCACACTGCTAGTATATATATGTATATATATATATATATATATATATATATATATATATATATATAAAAGAAGGAAGAGGAGAGAGAGTTAAGGAGAGAAACCTCTATTGAGGCTTTAAAATTTTGTGAGTTTTGATTTTTTTAAATAAAGTGATGCATTAATTGATTAGACCATTTCATTTTCTCTTTTTTTCATTATTTTTTATTGAATATACTTTTTTTACTTGGTTAACCCATAATTCAACAACATTCACTAAATTTATAAAGTTATAATCATTATTTTATAATAATGGTTATTTTATTTTTATTAAATTAATTTACTTATGTTATTCTTTATTTATTTTTACTTAGTAAACTTGCATAAATTAAATATTATATGAACTTAAAAAGATAGATAACAATGTTTATAAATGAATACTTATCTTATTAGAGTATTGTTTTTTTTTTTTTTTTGGTAAGCTAACAATACTTATAAATCAAGACTTATTATAATAGAGTATATTTTTTAGTTTTTTTTTTTGTTTTTCTTAATAATCTAACAAATGTTTAGAAATCAAAACTTTTAAATTGTTTTCTTACTAGTAAGATATAATTTTACGAGGGTTTTGAGTTTTTTTAACAATCGATAAGTCAAAACTTATTTAGTAGAGTATATTTTTTATTTATTTAATTTTTTTGTTTTTCTTAGTAATTTAACAATGATTACAAATCAAAAAATTTAAATTGTTTTATTTTCTTAGTAAGATATCGATGTTTATAGTTTTTTTCTTTTCTTTAAATAATCTAAGAGTGCTTATAAATTTATACTTAATTTGATAAAGTATATTTTTTTAAGTAAGATAACATTTGTTTATATATCAATAATTTTTTTAATAAAATTTATTAATCTTTGTATTCAACGCGCAAGGCACGGTGCTATTACCTAGTTTGTGATATAAGGCTTCATTAAATTAAATATTTGTGTTGCCAATGCTCACAAGTTATAACCTGATTATTCCTTGTAGAGTTAAAACTTTATCAATACCAGATTTGTTGTTTGATACAATACAATTCCAAAGTCGAAAGTAGCAAACTAGTGCATAAAATATATATGTATTCAATTGATGGACGGGATGTAGTACATCAATTTGTGGTTGTAGAAAAATATAACAACGCGATGAAGCTTGCAAGCTAAAGTGTCGTTTGTTTTTCAAGAGGTGCTTAAGTCTGAATTTTTATTTTACTTCTGATT
Source organism: Arctium minus (assembly GCA_954870635.1). NCBI lineage: Eukaryota > Viridiplantae > Streptophyta > Magnoliopsida > Asterales > Asteraceae > Arctium > Arctium minus. Next base: position 148,378,245 of record OX941083.1, on the reverse strand, counting down.
GATAAGAGATGGTACTGAAATATGAATAGTAAGACTGCTTATTTTTGTAATCTGACAAACGTCTGAAGTCTAAATTAATAAAAATGTTGTTTTTTGTAAATTAACAAACGTCTTGTCTAAAATATGAATCAATAGTTTGTTTTTGTAAACTGAAAATGATTCCATTAACGAATCAAGGAGGATCATGATTCTATTTAAGCCTTATGAATGCTCTCCACTACACAAATTGAATGTTTTGATCATAAACTCAAGATAGAGCTTCTAAAGGATGTAACAACCATCAAGAAAATGGTTAATACATCCCACAGCTTCAAACCTAACATCATTTTTAGATCTGAATTTCTTATTTAAGAAAATCTATTGGTGGTTTTTGCACAAGATTCCAATATCAATGAAGTACCTACCGAAAGTATGTATGACTATTTTTGTTGAATAAAATTCTTACCTTTCATTGTATAACTTTCTAAGATATTTCAGCCAAACAACAATCGTTAAATAAAGAACCATGAATGGCAAGTAAAATCCTACATTATGACAGAAATGTCTATAGATATAAGACGAGGCAAAATCAAAATTAACCCATGCTTCAATTATAGAAAGAAAGTACACATCGTCTCTAAAGTTACAAGAGAGAAAAAGGTGGATCTCCATGTTGCAATTGGATTTCAAACAAGATATGCAGGTGTGTAGTTGAATGATCATGGCATAATTGGATGCACAGTTGATTACATATTACAAAAAGGTAAGAGCTACCTAGGTAATGGAATAATTGCATATGAAATCGTACCCAGAACAAATGGCCATGATTCAGTAGTCGGTATATGGCAAGGCAAAATCAACAGTAAATGAAACCTATGGTTCATATGACAACATCACAACTAACCAGAACAAGTTTGATAATAACAGGCAATTTGTACAATGTTCATCCACAGGTCCTACCAAAATGAAGATGCTGAATGAATGAAGGTCAAACAACTACGACTTGCATTGTATATAAGTATTTTGTATATCCATGTAATGACAATTTATAATCTTCAACTTGTTCATTGCATAACCTTCAGGTGTGACTTTTTCAGAATCTGGGTCCATGGCCAATTAAACAGCAGATGCAACCACATCCTTTTAAATGTTGACTTTCTTGTGCATAAATATTTTATGGGAATTTCAACTGAAGAAAATCGAAGTGAACAGAAATGTCCCAAGTCAAGATAAAATCGAAGTGAAGAGCTTGAGATGGAAAATCAGAACACATAAATGTCATTATGTGTTGAAAAGCTATGATACATACACCAATAGAACTCATCAATCCAATATCTACCACAGCTCAAGAAACCCCATTCAGCATTCACCCAAATACAACTAAATTTAGAAACCCTAAAAAACAATCTCATAGAGAATCACTTTATAGTGAAATTCCAGAGTAACCCATGAATAATCTTGGATTTTCGCCAATCCAACATCATCCACAACTCAATTCACCCAAATCAAACTAAATTCAGAAACCATAAAAGACAATCTCATAAAGAAACCCTTATAGTGAAATCCTAAAGTAGCCCATGAACGATCTTGGAATTTCGACAATCCAACATAGAAACAAGTATGAAATCTGGAGATGCAGAGATCAAGAGATCTAGTTTGGAATCAGCTCGATAGGCAGAGATCGATTTGGGTTTAGAAATCTGGAGATCGACAGGGTTTGAGAGATCGACAGATTGAGAGGCAAGAAAAAGAGGCGAGAGTGTTTATGTGAATAAGAGGTGACCCTTTTATCACTTATATTTCAGAGGATGATCAGAGCTTTTTAGCTCTTATTTTGAAAAAAAAAAAAAATCAAATAGTCTGAAGCAAACATCCGGCCGAATCAGACTTAAGAGGACATTAAATTTAAAAAAACAAAACACAAACAGTTCCTAAGAGTAGAGTGCAATTGCAGCTCTGAACTGTAGGGTGGGATATATAATTTGCTTATATATTTATAAAGAATGGTATGTGATGGTGGTGCAGGGTGAGCCCTTCAAAGACTCCAGTTCGAGTCCACGAGCACCTCAAAGAATCAAGTCTTAAAATAGTTTGGTGATGATGATACATACAGATGGGAGGCATGTTGATTGGTTGGTGTCTTTTGTGTTTTAAATATTATACAAGTAAATTGGTTGCTAGACATGAAATGAAACAAAAAAGAAAAAGAAAAATGAATTCAAAAAAGGTAGGCCAATTCAAACAATTCACTATTCAAACTTGGGAGCTCCACTAAACTTTGTTGGCCAGTAGCAACATCCATCCAAAGGAACAACCTCAAGATCAATCATGATGATGATATTGACTGCTACTTTTTTTCTTTTCATAATAGATAGATAGATAGATAGATAAATAGATTGGTCCCATCAAAATCTTTGCACTAACCCCACTTTCCTTAGTTTTCTGTTAAAATGCAATCAAATGTACAGGAACAAGATTTGCTAACCAAATTCCTTTCCCACTACTTGAAAAAATCCAAATACTTAACATCAACACAGAATTTGGATTGGTTTACAAGACAACCAGATCCCATACTTGTTGGAGCCATGCCATGCCATGCCAACCCAACTAACTTTTTAAAATACACTTACTTGTTCACAAAACTCGATTACTTTCTTATTTATTTATTTATTGTATCATCAAGACATCAACTTGGCTTGTGTTTTGCAATTCAACTGGGCTAAAAGAAAGTTTGCTTAAAGTAACAACTACTACTACCACAAGTGACATCAACTTCCATGAAGCCGTCCACCATGGCCGGCCTTGCACGCCTGTTGAAATAACACACCGCCCTACCCCTATCCCTATTCCTACCCTTTTTCAACATTATATACCTTTGTTGCCACAATCCATCCATCCATCTTGCTTCTATTATATTTATACCCCACCCCCTCCTCCTCCTCCTCAAAATATCCTACAACATGACCAACATCTGCGGCTTCTTATGCATCTTAACAAGAAAGCATGGGAAGAAGATGGTGCAGGTTCAAAGACAAGATGGCAAGACACTGGAGTTGACGGTGCCAATCCTGGTGGGGGAGCTGCTACAGAAGTTCCCAGGAGCAGCTGGTGTGGGGTTATCAAACAACTCGCACCATCAACTACCTCTTACATATAAACTCAAGCTGGGAAAGATGTATTATCTTTTACCCCCCAAATCTACCCCAGAAGATGGAGATGAAGCTGCTTCCTCCTCCAAGAGGATTAAAATGGTGATCACAAAGCAACAGCTTCAACAACTAATTATATCAAGGCAAATAACATTACAAGATGCAGCAGACAAACAAAGTCCTCTGAATTACCCATACTGGAGGCCTCAGCTTCAGTCCATTCCTGAAGCTGAAGCTGAAGGGGATGAATGATGGATTAATTTTTAGCTGCTTTCTTTCTTAAAGGCGTGATTACAGTTAAGAATTGTTAGGCCTTGTGTAACCACTAACCATAATATATATGGCTCCTGCTAGTCAGTCCCCTCTTGTATTTGATTTGTAAAAACAACCTGTAATTAAGAGATCACTGATACAATCTTCTGTATAAGACCTCATATTTCAAGATCTTGAATACAAATATGATGGAATGGATGATGAGTGAACAAGTTTTCTTCCCGAGGAATTTTATAAATTGAAGTTTTCTTCCATGAAACAAGGAAGGAAACAAAATGGCATGCATTGCCTTTGAGCTTCAATATCACAAATGAACCTACCACTCCTGCTAGGGTGGGTAGGTTCCATTAATAACAATCAGAGCAGTAGATTGTAATTCAATTTGATACAAAAACAGTTCCATATGACATGTAAAGTCAAAAACAGTTTCAAGAAATTACGGCCAAAAAAAAAAGCATAAGCATAAGCATGTTAAAAAAGAACAAGATGATGAAAAATAAATTGAATTAAGCAACAATCCCAAATGATATATAAAGAAAGCATAATTAACCATGTATGTATTGTTTTGGTTAAAGAAAGATTCGAAAATCAGGCATCTTTGGTACCAATTCGATATACTATACGGCCTCTGGTAGAATCATATCGACTGACCTCAATTTTGACTTTATCCCCAGGCAACATTCGTATAGAATTGCGTCGAATTTTGCCGGATACATAACCTAGAACCACATCTCCATTTTCTAAACGAACCCAAAACATCCCATTAGGAAGCGATTCGGTAATGAGGCCTTTAGCCACCCATTTTTGTTCACTGGATTCAGAGGGTTTAGGGTTACCGAAGGAACGAGGTTTGGGGTGACCTCTGACTTTGACTTTGAGGAGGGGAAGTCGGGTAGAAGATGGGAAAAAGGCGGAGGAGGATGGAGTAGAGGAGATACAGATGCTGTTCCAAACTAATAAAGGTGAAGAAGAAGAAGAAGAAGGTCTGATGAATGTGGTAGAAGAAGCAGCCATTATTATTATTATTATTATTATCCAGATTTCTTTATAATGATTACTAGAAGAGAAGTGGAGAGAAGTGAGGATGATACCTTAACCCTACAATCCTCTACGACGTCGTTAACTTCACTCATCCTCCAATATTTAAAATTGTTTTTCTTCTTGTAGGATAAGTGTATGAGATAAGTATATCAGAGTTAGATTAGAACTGAAATATCTCATAGCTATCTACTTATAACTCATCCCTATTTTAATGACTTTTGATTAATGAGAATTACAGATGCATTCTCTCCATATATTATTATTATGTTTGAATTTTTCTTTAACACGTTATATGCACGTAGCTCGTTTGCGCTATCGCTCCCTCAGGATCGTTTCCGCCACTACTAAACGATCGTTCGCAATCTGTCACCATTAGAAGGTCTTTTTTTTCCTAATATTGCAATTCAAGTAAGTATCTTTACAAAAAAGTTACAATTTTTTCTCTATGAATTGTCATTAATCGTGATTAACTCTTTTAGCCACGATAATTCAATGTACCCTTATTTAATTTTGCATCTACTTGAATATGTATTTAATTTCTTTTTAATAGAATCACTATAAATCTAATTGTACATGTTTATATTTTATTCTCTAAGAATTCATTTGTTGTTGTTATAATTTTTCTTTACATATTAATAGAAAATTCGATGTATTTTTAGAATTTACTTGTTGCTTATTATGAATGACAAAACACAAAACCCCCACCATGGATTTATGGGTTTATATTTTTTTGAGATCGTATTTATAAATCTTATACATATTTGAAGATGTTATCTTCTTTTCCATATATATATTAATCATATTGAAGCTTTCTCTTTGTGTGTGACGATGAATGCAAAAAAAAAAAAAAAAAAAAAAGGTGGGGGTGTTATTTTCCCAATTTTCATCTACTTATGACTATTAATTTAAAAACAGAAAATTATTATGTTTGGGTTTATTAAGATTATTCGCTTTACACTTGGATATATTAATATTTAATTTGTTATTAATTTTTATTTAAAAATAATAATTGATTTAAAACTTATCATTATCTATTGAACCATTATCCTTTTTTTTTAATTAACTAATACGATTTATTTTACATGAGTTTATTTTAGCATATTGTTATTTATATTGTATATTAAATTATGCTATAATTTTTAACATATCATTGTTTATTTATGTATCATTAATTAGTTACAATTTTGACATGTTTAGTTGGTTAATTTAATTACGTTAATATTATTTTATTTAGATCAATTATCGTTTAATTCTGTATATGATAATATTTGTTGTTTTAAAATATTATTATGATTTATTAATGTTTATCAAATTAGATTACAATATCCACATATTTAGATGGTTATCCAATTAGTTTACAGTATTATTTATTATTTGTTTATGTTAATATTCAAATGTCTATCACAATTAATAATTGTTATAATTCAAATGTTTATCTTGATTATGAGTTCCTACTCATTAATCTCAATCTTATAAATTATCTTTGGAATTTACAATTCCAACTCCCATAACTTTTGTTATTTTGCCAAAAGGTCCAAAAATAGCATGAAAATGTTAAAATCAAACATTTACCTTGATTGTGAGTTTCTACTCATAATTTTAAACTACATAATTAATTTTTGGAAGTTACACTTCCAAGTCATATATTTTGATATTTACCAAAAGCTCCAAAAATACTATTAAAGTATTAAAATATTAAAATTGGCTTCATATGCCAAACTCATAATGCTCTGTAATTAATAATGTTATATTTAAATGAAATAAATCACAAGATATCGACTGGATTTTGTCAAACGGGTGTAAACAGTCCTAAGGTTTCTAGGGACTTAAGAAATCCATGTGATTCCCCTACTAGCTGGAAATCCAATAGATTGAGTGATTTCTTTTTCACAAATTGAAAATATTGATGAATTATTATCAATAAAATATAAACATACAAAAATTCAATATTGTTATGATTATGAAATTTCATAACCATAATCCATTTTCTTATCAAAAAGAAAATCATATATTATCTTTTATATATGTAAATCGTTGAAATAACTCATCCCAAAGTCAACGTCGTAAACTCAAAAGAATCTGAGTATCATAAATGAGTATATAAACCTCCTTTTGAAAAGGTACAAGAAAATACCTAAAGTCCATCAACTCCCCATTGACTCTAAAACAACCTCTTGAAAAGGTACAGACAAATACCCTCATGTTTTGAGACGACATATAAATGCTAAGTTTCATAGGAATACCTTTACTATAAACCCCCAAATAAATATGGGATGCCTCGAAAGGGATAATAGGGAGTACTCATGAATATGTACTTCCCGAACTAATCGTACAGTGGAATGAAACTCACTTACTCGATTACAAAAAGGTAATTGATTTCAACAAAGAAATGTTATATCCAAAACGCGTCTCAATCTCTGTGGCAAGGAACTCACAGAAGATGACATGATTCCTAACATTATTTTCACCTTTCATATATAAAAAATATTAATGAACTAATATAAGTTGGAATGTAACCTTTAGACAAACTCATCAACCTACTGCAAGTGGTTGAGAGACATAACAAGGTTCTTTCGAATAACAACACCACATATGTCGAGACAAAGAAAATTCTCGAGATCAATAATGAAAACATTAAAGGTGGAAACAACTCCAAAGAATAGAGAGTTAAAAACAATTTCACACATGTGACATTTATGCACTATGTGGACGAAACCTAGAACGGGTCAGGGTGTTGGTAAGAGTCGGGAATGATTTTTCAACATCTGGAGTATAAATACAACAACTGCCCCAGGTGATAATGGACAGTCAAATAAGAAATGCACTAAATAGTGCTCTTGTCAAAAAGGGAACAAGTTAAAAATGAACTATATCATATTAATTTAAGAATGATAAATCATAGGTTTCTTTGAAATTTATTTTAATTAATTTCTTTTGCTTAAGTAAAATCGAATATGTAACCATTATAGATGTAAAAAAATACATCAAAACAAATACAAAACTTTCAATATTCTCCGTTCCGTATAGGAATGTATCGAGGTGAACTTGATTTTTTTTAGGACATATTCCACACAATCTAAAATGATAGACAAATACTTATTTTATAATTCATCCAAACGAAATACTTAGACGATGAACTGTCATTTTCTTGTTGGTACAAGATTAATAGGAACCTTGTAAAGATATTCGTATAAAATTGTAACACCCTCAATATGGAAATAGCAACTAATTTAAAATTTTCTAATTACATCGATAACTAAATCATCTACAACAACAAATTAAGGTTTAACTTCAAAAAAACACATTTCAATCCTTATACGCGATCTATAAAAGGTACGGATGTTACTAAAACCCAATAACAGTCACTATCTCCAACTGCGGAAGACTTCACCACACTACTCACCCTTGTGTAAATCTAGTGCTCATCTCTTCATAGCACCGCTAGAACCAAACCCCAATTGGACCTGCTGTACATATCGACAAATAAAAGGTTAGGCTTAACGCCTAGTGGGCTCAAGAGTTTTCATCATAAACATATAAAACAATAAACTTAAAGAATGTTATTTAAATCGTGATTTCCAAAATGATGACACGTTCCATCTAAAACGACCAAGACGAAATACATTAAATCTGAAAAACAATCTATTTTTCAACATTCACCTTCTTCGTGATTAAAATCATAAGATAAACGTTTCTTCAAATAAAAATCCAAAACCCAAAACTCGTGTAATACATAATTGACACTTAAATAAAGAAATACTGAAAACGTGGATAAACTGTACCATCCAAAATATTCCAAAACATGGATAAAGTTCAGTATGCAAAACCCAAAAACATGGATAACAACCCATACCCAAAACGTCACCGAAAACATGGATTATAAAACTCCATAACCAGAACAACACCTTGCGGTGACGGGGGAGACCCGATTACATAGTATGTGACGGAACACAAAACTAGGTCACATAACTATGTAGGAAACCAAAACATATAGGTTATACCCATAAAACATACCGAGCTCAACTCCTCTAAGTCTATTGCTCGAAAACATCAAGTCAACCCCTCTAGGTCTATTCTTGAGAGTTCCAAAACAGGGGAACTCTAGCACAAGGGAATTACATCTTACTGTCCATGGGACGTTGTCCGACCGTATAGGCCCACACCTTACTTACCATGGTGACCCGATGCCTATTCTGTGCCAAAGTGGTGAACTTGTCCAAAACGGGACAAAAGAACACCGTGCCTATGGATCCATTGCACTAACTAAAACCTTACATGACTCAAAACGAATGAACTAACACATTCAAAACATGTAACTTTCAAATGAGATGCAATAAATTCAAATCATAACCAAACGCTCTACAATGAGCTATTAAAACGGACAAGTGTCCTCAAAACCCAAAAAAATCAAACCGAGCCATAAGCTCAACAAACCCAAAGACCCAACGTTGAAAATCATAGAGTGAAACCAAATGTAACGCATGTATGTAAACCCATACTCCAATTTGTATAAATGACTTCAACGTAGTATAGATTGGGACAAATCATTTTCCATGTGTTTTATATCATTTATTCTTTTAAAAACGTCCCATAACACAAACTCAAACACTTATATAAAATACACAATAAAATGTATTTAAAAACCCAAATTCTACTTCATGAAATAAATCCTTAAAATACCAAAATATATAATTTATTTATCAAAATGCCCAAAATCCCAAATGTGGGTATTTTACAAGTTTATAAAGTTAGACACTTCATATAACACCCTAAAAATTGGGTTAAATTAAAACTTAAAATTTCGACAATATAACGGCTAAAAGTAAGGATTTAAACCTGTAATTACAAACAACTAAAACCCCAAGACCTGGGTTAGTTTGTACAAGCAATTGTAGCAATAGAAATGAAACATAATACACAACAACCTAATTAATCTAGAACATATCAATTAACTAGATTAAGCACGGGTGTTGCTATGTCTCCAAAAATCGCTCTTCCTCTCAACCCCAAAAATGATGCCCGAGCCATGGCGCTCCTAAAAGTGCCTTTGGCGAATCAAGGTGCCCTAGATGCACCGCTAACGGAACCTGTGAGTCATGAACACATGTAAAAGTGTTAGGTAGGGTCCCAGAAGGATATCCAAAAGGTTCAATTATAAACAACAATACAATTAAACAAGTAAATGTTACCGATGCGCCAATTAGACCAAAATAGTACCATTATCCCATTTTGAGACAATCATGCTCAACCTGTAAGAATCACCAGAGATATACACCATTTAACGGTACACGTCCGTTCCACCTTGGGTGACGAGAACACACGAGTGGAGTCACCCGCGATGTTAAATTGGATTTCACCACGTATCCCGGACCTAGTTCCCATGCCACGCCGGACATCACAATCCTCGGACCGTTTATGCCTCTAACGCTTACTCCGTCGAGTTACGCTCCAAGGACTTATGGACACGGGTGCCTATCCAAAGTAGACGAGTTACAACCCGGCGACTTGCGTCGCCTATTGCCTCCTCGCTAACGACCCAAATAGTTATATAATACTCGTCCAATTCCTCGTGCACAAGGAACTAGATGCAACATCCAAAGTTTTAACTCGTGCACATGTGCATATGTATAACACCTTTCATGCAATGTACACATACCATTTATAATCATAATAAAACATTATAGTGACTAACATTCATTTGATCAATAGAGTAATGTTGTAAAGACCCCATCTAGTAGACATTAATCCAACTGCTGATAAGAATAATTCTACACATTTTTCCATGCTCAATGTACGCCAACTCTATAGTAATTAATGACACATCATATCATGTATATAACATTACCCTCCTTATTTAAGGATCCCTTCAATCACAAGTTTCCCAAACATGGCAAATCCATGAAACCCTAGTTTAGGCTTACAAATATCTTGCAATGAACATTTAGCACATAATACATAAATATGATTAGTTCGAGTTTAGGAGACTCACCAATAGGATTGTAGTGTAAAACCTTAGAATATGGAAACCCTAGAGATTTGGGGGAAATGGGTGGATGGAGACTTGAATCCTTGAATCCTTTGTGAATAAATGCTTATGTAGACTTAGAACCCTAGAAAACACCAACACTTAAAGATTCAACCACCAAGAATTAATTGAGGAGAGAAGAGGAGAAAGTGTGTGAAAATCGCACATTGAGTGTGTGAAAACGGCTTCTAGACTGAAAATCCCAAAATGACACTCAAAACACCCAAAAATGGCATTAAATGAAATTTCCCGTCTAAACCCCCTTTCCGCGCGACCTTGACTTCGTGAGAGTGCCATTGGCACAATCGCGGCAAATGTACCGTAAGTGGTACACCCCGTGCGACTTTGCCTTCGCGAGAGTGCCAATGGCCCAATCGCGGGGCACAGTCGCCGAACTCCCCCCACCTTCTGTCCGAAGTCGGAACGACGCGATAAACTTGATCCAACCAAAAGTACAACTAACCAAATAGAATTTGAGCCTTTAATAACACACTTATAATTAATAAACAACAACGAGGTCTAAAATTCGGGATGTTACACTTCAACTAATCAAAATTCATCAAATAACTCAACAGTTAATAATTTCAAGTAAAACATATAAACACTTTAAAATGGGCATTTTGGCATGTACACCGTTTTCACAAATAAGTTTGAACTCACCTTGCTAGATTTAGGTTAAATCTAGATTTTTACCCAACTTGAGTTTCCTTGGAGAAATCCGAATCCACAAGCAAAATCCTTCAAAAAACTAGATCCATAAATTTTCAACCATAAGCAAACCCATTCAACCATTAAAATCAATCCCCAAACACATGACATCAAAATCTCCATTTTGGTCAAAACCTTAGTTTTGACCCCAAATCTTCCAAAATCTTACAAACCGAAATCGAAGGAAACAAACACTAGGAAGTCATCAATGGAGCATTTATATCACCTAACAAGGTCTAGAGATGGAGAAAGTAAACTTACCACATAGGTTTTGGTGAAAACCTAGAAAACCCAAAAATGAGCTAGAGGTTGAAGATGAAGATGGAGATGGTGAATCCTTGATCATAGCTTTCCATTTTTCCACTTGATGGTGTTTTCTCTCCATAAAATACAAGGATTTGAGCCACAAATAAGTTAGGGTTTGAAAGGAGAAGAGAAAAAACGTTTTGAGAGAGAATGAGGGAAGTTTAGAGAAGTGAGAATGAGAAATAGGATGAAAAGTTCGTCTTATCAGGTTGGTCCCTTTTGGCGACATTTCCAAGCGGCTATGCCCAGGGCAATGTCGCCAGCTTGCCCCAGGCTTCTGCTTCCCTTCTGCGACTGTGCCATGTGCGACTGTGACTTGTCATAGTCGTCGGGCATTGTCGCGGGACCTTTCCGAAGCCCCGAAACTCGACTTTTTCACTGTCAATACTCCCGATACTCCAAGGGACTTTAAACAATACATTTCCCAACAAAACCCCACTGTTTACAAGCCACAGAAATGTCCGGGTGACATTTACTTACCGAAAATTACGGGTGTTACAAAAATAAAAATGAACATATATACATAAATTCCAATGAATATGAAAGGAAACATATATCATGGAAACTAATGTGTCAAACTAATAGATTATTGGGTCATCGAAACATTTTTTGTCACCAATAAAGAACTTTGGGGAAATGACACATATATGTTTCGACATGACCATGTAGGACATCATGGTTATGACATAGTGATCCGTGTATTGTCAAATACACAAACACATTCTCTTTCGAGTGAAAGGCAAAATGAGGCAAATTGCAACTGTTGACTTCTGCAGCATAAGAAGCAACATTTCCATCATAATATGCCCTCTCGAATACCTAAAACTTTTGTATATACCCTAATCCTTAGCCAAGACAGGAATGAGATCATCCTAAAGCTAAGGACATAATATAAAAATATTCTATTGTTACAACGAATACAAGGTGATATTTATGGACATAAACATCCAAAATGTTGACCATTAAAGTACTTTATGGTTCTGGTTTCGACACGATGAACGCATGTCGTATTATTGTCCACATGAAATATTTCACTCTTAGTACTAGCTATACGTTTAAGGGCTTACCACCCTGATTATTTCATCAAGTCTACATGACTTGGAATGTTAGAGAATTTACATCATAAGGATTTGATGATTAATTGCATATGTATTAGGATCAATGTAGAGTTTCCTATACCCCATATGTATATATAAAATGGTGTCATAGAAATTGTTATCAAAAGAATATGATGACATCTAGGGTATTAGTAATACGCACCAATTTACCCACATCTACCTAGGATTATGCAATTATTATATGCAGTTTTTTTCGTTTTTAGACCCACTGCTTGCTAACCAGCCTCATGCGTACCAATTGGTAACTGGATATTAGCCTGATAGTTTACATTTACGCATGTTTGCTTCTGTAGTATATGTGCTAATTGCCCCCCCCCCCACAACGCATCGAAATGGGTTCATAAAGACGACTTGGTATATGTTGGATATGAATCCCCAACAATTATCCGCTAATTAGAATATTTGACTAGTGATCTCTTTACCGCTAGATTTGCGGGTTGTCACTTTCATGAGACAGTTTTCCCGTCGTTAGGGGGAGATAGGAAAAAGGATTTTCCATGGGAACGACAGGAAGTGTCATTGAATATTCCCGCTCTGTCTCAATTTGATCCCCAAAACTTCACAACGTAATGTTGAAGTCAAACGAATCAGACTCGATACCTGATACGTTTAATGTTATTCCAAAAGTGACAAGATCACATATACGAGCTGCAAATATACTCGCAAGGTTAAAAAGTCCCCAACAATGGCACAACGCCATTGGAAAGTGCGTTGCAATCACACGTAGTGGAGGTGTGGTTGAGGTCGTAGCTATAAAATGGAAGTGGTGGAAGCTACTTGGTTCTATGGATACTATTCTAAAGGAAGAGAATAGTTAGGCACATCCATTTAACATCAAACACAAAACTCTCATGAGATTGTCTCTAATTTTAATTATGTCCATGAATCATCACTAGAGGACGCTCTGAAGTTAATATTGATTCTAGAGATGAATATTAATCTCAAACGAACTATGAGAGTACATATGAGTCGATAGACAGATCATATATAATCATTGATGATTTATTCGCATATACGATGGCTCATGAGATGATCGAGCACGACGACATCGAACCAGGCTCAGTTGAACAATATCAACAAAAGCATATTGACCTAAATGTAAATAAACAATCCAGAAAGAATTATATTCTTTGACAAATGATCGGGTATTTGGTCTGGTAGTGCTAACCTACCAAGTGTAAATCCTGTAGGACATAACTCAGTCTTTGTCAGAAAGCGTAACGAGAATAATGAAGTCCTAATATGTAAGGCTCTCCTTTGGCGCAAGGGTTCTCACAACGCCCTGGATTGACCACAAGGAGACTTACTCTGTCGTGGTGGATGTTATGACATCCGAATAATTTGTTAGCCTAGTAGTTTCCGAAGGACTGGAAATGCAGCTCATGAACGTGGTTACGACATATCTCTACGGGGATCTAGATTTAGAGATATATAAAAGTGCTTGATGATATTACATTACCAAAATCAAGTAACTCTAAACCACGAAATGCGTTTGCAATAAAATTGAAACGCCTACTTTATAGATTAAAACAATATAAGCAGATGTGGTATACCTGCCTAATGAAATACTTGATTGGGAAAGGATATATAAGAACGATGAACTGTTCCCTTACGTATTTATTATGAAAAACAAGTTCCAGATTTTCAAAGTAGCTCTATATGTCAATGTTGTGAACATGATAGGCACTCTTGATGAAATAAGAGAAACCACAAACTACTTGAAATCTGATTTTGAGAGGAAAAATCTTGGAAAAACTTGGTTTTTTCTAGATATTTGAGCTAGTACACCGAGTTTGTGAAATATTAATTCACCGATCACATATGTCCAGAAAATAATCAGGCAATTTAATATGGACAAAGCGCATCCGGTTAGCACTCCCATGATCGGGCAAAGTGTCGGATATAAGAAAAGATCCATTTCGTCTAAAGGATGATGACGAAAAATGTTGGGAGATGGAATTCCCTATCTAAGTACAATATGCGCATTATCGTACTTAGCATAATACACTTGACCATATATTATATTTCTCAATGAACTTGTTAGCTATATTTAGCTCAACACCAACGCAAAGTCATTTGAATGATATCAAAATTAATCTTTTGGAATCATTGACATGAGCTTATACTTTCCCTATAGAAAAAAAATGGGATTGATAATGGAACTTTAATACCTACTTAGAATATAAGCAGCAAAAGTACTAGCTCTTATAGAAAAACACCAAACAATGTCTTGGTATGTGTTTGTTGATATTAGGTATATGTCTGACTCATAGAAAGGTTGTTCTCAAACTGGATAAGGAATTAACACATTGAACACCAGATTGCTTGAAAGTAAGCTAAGCAAACCCTTGTAACTACCTCCATGAGATAATTAAAGAATGTATATGATTAAGGACTATCATTACATATATTAGAGGAGCTAGTAATTTTGGGTTCAACCAGTATCCTACTTGCATATATGGAAATAATGCATCATGTATCGAAGAAATGAATATAAGATACATCAAGGGTGATAACACAAAGCATATTCTGCTTAAGTTTCTATACAATCAACAATAAAAGACTCAACCTTTAGATTCAAGTGAATCAAGTAAGGTATCAAAAGAATGTGACATATTTTACCAAGTCATTACCAACAACCATATATTGGGAAACATGTAGAAAGTAAATGCAAATATTTTCCAAACTCCATTGATTAATGCACGAATCAGGGTGAGTAGTAGACAAAAGGGGGAGTCTACTATATTTGTGATATTGGTATGTTGTGCTCTTTCCTTCAACCAAGGCTTTATTTTTTTCATTGGGTTTTGTTCCTTGGTGTAAGGTTTTAGTGAGGCAACGGTTTATATAGCATCATGTTTTCCTAACTCATGATTAATGTACGAATCTAAGAGAAAACTAGACTGAAGGATAAGTCTATGTATTGCAAAGAAGTTGGTACGTTGTACTCTTTCCTTCGTCAGACTTTTATTTTTTTCCACTGAGTTTTTATTTTGGCGTAAGGTTTTAACGAGACAACAATTGTGCACAGTCACTCCTTTAACTCGGCACAAGGGGGAGTGTTGTAGGATAAATGTGTCATCGTCTAAAGGATATTGTTTATGCCAAAAATCTCCCAAGGAAAATTTAAGGTAAATGTGGAGCTTGATCCAACCAAAGAAAGTAACGATAATAATCGTACGACTATAACAAAAATAAAATAAATGAGACGAGAGAATTGGTGACGGGGAAAACCCCAAAAATGGGTAAAAACCGCGGACGAGTGTAAGTCGTCGTGCACTATGGACGTCAATCAGGGACGTCGTCCTTTATAACAAGTGTTACCAGTGTAATATAATGTAAAACAATACAATAAAGTAAAGTCGGTCGTGCGTCGTGTGTAATTAGACTTCAGTTGTGCGTCACGCGATAAACGGCAGTGGATCTTATGAACTTCGAGAGAAACTGAGTGAGCTTAAGAACGTAATTTGTGAGCTTGTAAGGTCTGAGAATCAGCTGAAATCATGTCGCACAACTAACTTTGTCGAACGAATATTTGTTCATTTAATCGAGGTCGCCTTAAAGGAAGGGCGTCGGTTATCGCTGGTCGTACGATGATAGACTGTTGGAATTTTTACCCAAACAGTTTGCCCCCAAATTTAAAATTCAAGCGACAACTTTTTGAAATTTAAATTTAAAAATCAAGACACATGTCATAAAGAACGTGGGTAGTTCGCATGGAACTGAATCAATTTTGTTTCCAACTAAGTAATGACGTCATTTTCCTGCAAAATAGACGGTTTAGACAGCTAATATTGGACAGGTGTCACGTATTCATTGGATGTACTCGAAAGGTTTCCTGACACAGGCGACACATGTCGATTCGTCGACTGACGTTTTGATTTTTTGGCGATTCACTTCCCATTTTTCAGTATAAATAAGGATTGCCTTCAATCCTTTCCTTTTTTACGCTTACCTTTCTAGAGATCACATACCTCCGGCGAGATTCACTTTTCGAGTGATCAGAATCCTTTCCATTCTAAATTCGAGGTTTTAGTTCTATTTAAGGTACGATTTCCCGTTTTCCTTCTGTGCCAATTATATGTGTAGGAAGTCTATAGCCAAGAAGCCTAGGAAAGCTTGGGACATACTTAGTTACTGGTGTGCGACCCTGAATATCCCAGATTTTCAGATGTCGACTGAACCTGTAAGTATGTATAGGGAAGAAGAAAACCTAGATTATTTTCAAAAATTGGCTAGGATTCCAGATGGAATCAATATGATGACTCCGGAAGATTTAAAGTTGGATGAGGTTCCGAAGGGGTACTGTGTTTTATACGAGTATCCCTTCAAGATAGGTTTTACTTGGCCATTTAGCCCTTTGGTCAGGGCGTTTTTAGATGCGTTCGACTTGACGCCTGGACAGTTAATGCCTCAGTTCTGGAGAATTGTCTAGGTTATCGGGCATCTTACGGCCGATTGGGAGGTTCCGTTCAATGTGAACGACCTCCTGACTGCTTATAGCGTTCGACCGGATAATTATCACCGGTACAGCTTATTCCCTCGATCGAAGGGAGATAACGTACTGGTACATAATACCGCGGTGAACGACCGTGGTTGGAAACGTCAGTACGTTTTCCTCCAAGTGGCGTCTGTGAGCGACGAAGACAGCCAATGGTTATCGTTCGGATGGAACGAATCGGGTAGGCTAACTGTTTTTGTCGTGCGTTTTTTGTCGTGCGTTTTTAATATATACTAATAATGTCTCTATTTGTCTGGCAGCAATTGACTTTACTAAAGTGAAGCCAAACAGAGATTCTCTCAACAAGATTCAGAGGATCTTGGAAAGGAGTATTGCCGATCGTTCGTTTGCTGTTCGGTCGAACGACGAGGAGGACGAGGTCGTTTTCGTAGCCGAAGCGACGTCCGTCGAGGGTTCTCATCAAGAAGAAGAGAGGGAGGAAGAGAGAGAAGAAGAGATGACCGGTAAGTCGCTTGACAGTATTTTGTACCTTTACATCGCACATCATTTCTTTTTTAACTTGCTTTCTTCATTCAGAAGACGCAGTTGCGAAGTCGTCTGCTCTTAAGCGAGCCGAACAACTGGAGCTTGCTCGTCAAGGCAGAGAAAAATCCAGGAAGAGATCTGCCCCTTCTACGGGGGTAGATACCAGACGCGTCCGAGGAAAACCTCGATCCTCACCTAAGAAGACTGGTGACGCTGCTATGTTGTCCCTTGCAGGGACGACACCGTCGAAAGGAACCGCCGCTGGGGTCGAGCTTGGAGGCTCGACTCAGGTCACGAAGGATGTCCCAATGTCGGGGATGTCGGGCGTTGACAAGCCCTTTCATGCACCTTCTTCCTCTTCTAAGGGTGAGGAAAAGAATAAGGAGAAAGTGGGAGAGACGACATTCAAAGTCACTCTCCCATCTGATTTTATGGTTAATGACGTCCTTGAAAGGGACGTCATTTTTCCACATTTAGGAAAATTCCTCCTCCCGACCTTCTACGACCGATATAAGGAGTCTCGAGTTGAGGACACGGGGGCACACGCCGCTGGTCTCTCTTTCATGGTACGTCTTACTTATTTCTTACTCCCTTCATTATATTTCTTTTTATTAACCCTTTCTTTGATGTCGTGCAGGCTTTCCAGGCCTGTTTGAGCTTCTTCGCTCAGATGGAAGGTCTCAGGACGTCCTTCCCTGAGGTCAAGAAAAGGGCTGACGAGGTTCTTGAGAGGGAGATGATTGCCCTGAAGGCGGTCGAGTCCGAGAAGGCAAAGGTCGAGGGCCTTAAGTCTGAGCTCTCCGATACCCGAAGTCTACTAGAGATTTCGGATCGTGAGAAGGTTAAGCTTAGGGATAATATCCTTGAGCTTGAGGCGTCGTCGACCGCATTGGAGGTCGAGAAGATCAGAGCCGTCACTGCTACTGCTACTTTTGCTGATGAAGTCGCGTCCCTCAAGAAGAGGGTCGAGGAGCTAGAAGGCGACGTCAAGGACCTGGAGACTGAGAATAGGCAAATCGAAGCCTTTTCTCGCTTCACGGCACGGGCTGCCTTGATGAGGCGTCATCTGACTGGGAAAAATCCTATGGCGTCGGCCGCTGAGGAGCTCAAGACCTACCTTGACACCGTGGGGACTGAAAGGGACCTTGACGAAGATGATGAGTTAGAGGGAAGTGACGATGGAGAAGAGGCGGCAGCAGCAGAGACTGATGTCGTGCAGGAATAGTCTGACGTTCCTCCTTCTTAGCTTTTTGGATCTATTATCTAGGGGTCGGCCGTCTGTGGTCGTCCCTTAACTTTGTAATTTTCTCTTCTAATGACAAAGTCTCTTTTGTACATCGATGTTTGTTACTTGCTTTTCTTTGTCAAACCTATATCTTATCACATGTCGAGTAATTTTAAAATATAAACACAGTATATCATACGTTCGACCAAACCATCATTCATTAACATGTTATAATGAAATCGATTGAGATCCACGATCGACCAAATGCAATCTAAATATCGAACGTCAAATGCAAAATTTAACTTTTATCAATGATTACGACTGACCGTATACTTGCGATCGTGTGAGTATTACTCGACATAAAGGTTTTAACTATGTCGTGCGTCCCTGCGAAAAACAACATTAGTGGGGTGGTCGTTGGCTTGACCAACGACCCTCCGATGCTTAAGTCAGTAATCTTCTTTAAGAAATAATCCAAGGAAATAAATTCGGAATTTAAAAGAAATACCTCTTTAAATGAACTGCGTTCCAACTTCGTGGAATATCTCGACCGTCGAGGGTTCGGATTTTATAAGCTCCATTTCCCACGACGTCATAGATTTGGTAAGGGCCTTCCCACTTAGTGGAAAGTTTACCTGCATTGAGCTCTTGAGTGTTTTGAAACACTCGACGTAGGACATAGTCGCCTTTTTGGATAACTTTGATTTGGACATTTCTGTTGAAATGTCGCTCGACCGCCTGTTTCTGTGACGCCATGCAGATGTGTGCTACCTTTCTAAGTTCCTCTAAGGCGTCGAGGTCGTAGCTTAGGTCGACCAAGTTATGCTCAACGGATGTATGTCTTGAAGTGGGTAGTCGTACCTCAATAGGTAACACAGCTTCGCATCCATAGACTAAGGAAAAGGGAGTTTGTCCTGTGGACGTATGTGGTATCGTACGATTAACTCATAGAACGAAAGGTAATTCTTCCACCCACTTTCCTTTGGCAGCTTTGAGTCTTTTCTTGATTGAATTGATAATAGTTTTATTGCTTGACTCAGCTAGTCCATTCGACTGTGGATATCGAGGTGTAGATGTTACCAACTTGATGTTTCTTTCTTCACAGAATCTTCGCGTCCGACCACTTATAAATTGCGTCCCATTGTCGCACGTTATTTCGGAAGGAATTCCGAACCTGCAAATAATGTTAGTTTGGATAAAAGAAACGACTTCTTTGTCCCGAACCTGGGAGAAAGCCGCTGCTTCTATCCATTTAGAGAAATAATCTGTTAAAACTAGAAGAAATACCTTTTGCCCAGGGGCAGGTGGTAATTTCCCAACGATATCCATTCCCCACTTCATAAAGGGCCATGGAATCAATGTTGAGTGCAAGAGTTCAGATGGTTTATGAGACATACCTGCGTGTCACTGACATGCGTCGCACGACTGTACATACCTGATCGCATCCTGTCTTAATGTCGGCCAATAGTAACCTTGTCGCGATATCCTGTTGGCTAGACTGCGACTTCCTGAGTGATTTCCACATTCACCATCGTGCATATCTTGTAGGATTTTCTGGACTTGCGTCTTATTGGTAATACATCGTAGATTCAAACCAGTCGAAGATCTTCGATATAATTGTCCTCTGATCATGACGTACCTTGATGCTTTAAACCTGACCTTTCTTGCTTCCATTCTGTCATCAGGCAATTGATCGTTCTCTATATAATTTTTAATATCGTCCGAACAGGAGCTTTCTTCCTCAATTGGTGCGACCAGAGTATTACCGTCGTCTTTGATTGTTGGTGTTGCAAGGTGGACTATTGGAATATTGTCGAATGTCGTTTGACTAAGTGCTGATCCGAAGTTGGCTAATGCGTCAGCTTGAGTGTTCTGATCTCTTGGTACCTGTTCGACTATGAAGCAACTAAACTTCTTTGCTTCTTCTTTTACTATTTTATAATAAGCAATCATCCTTGAGTCTTTTGCTGCAAATTCTCCATTAACTTGGTTAACAACTAGGGACGAATCGCTCCGGACATGTAGACATGTTGCCCCCAAGTCATGAGCAATTTTCATTCCTGCAATCAGTGCTTCGTATTCTACCTCATTATTTGTTGCCTTGAAGTCGCACCATATGGAGTACACTATTTTTCCCCCTTGTGAGGACTGTAGGACGACACCCAGTCCTGTTCCTCGTATGTTCGACGAACCATCGACGTCGAGCGTCTAAGTAGTGTCGTGCAAAGTCGCCACAATTAACTCGTTGGACGTCGTTGTTTCTTCTAGTTCTGGACTGAAATCTGTAACAAAATCTGCCAAGACCTGTGATTTGATCGCCGTCTTAGGCTTGAAATCCAGATCATAATTGCTGAGGTAGATGCTCCATTTAGCTAATCGTCCTGTTAGTTCAGGTTTTCTCAACACAGACTTTAATGGAAAGTTAGTTACCACAGTTATAGGATGTGATTCAAAATAATGTCGTAGCTTCTTAGCGGCCATGACTAACGAAAGCAAGAGTTTTTCTATAGACGAGTACCTGGTTTCAGCGTCTAGTAGAGTTTTACTTACATAGTAGATTGGCAATTGTCGTCTGTCGGTTTCTCGTATAAGGACTGCACTTACCGAATTAATGCTGACGACCAAGTAGAGTTGAAGAGCTTCACCTTTATCAGGTTTAGAGAGGAAGGGAGGTGATGTCATGTATTTCTTGAGTTGTTGCAACGCCTCCTCGTGCTTATCAGTCCACTCGAATCCTTTATTTTTTTCGCAGGACGTTGTAGAATAGGTGACATCTGTCGGACGACTGAGAGATGAACCTGTTCAATGCTGCTACACGTCCTGTTAGACGTTGGACTTCTTTAAAATTTCTTGGTGATTTTAGCTCGATAATTGCTTTAATTTGGTCTGGATTAGCTTCGATTTCTCGTCGTGTGACCATATAACCGAGAAATTTGCCAGCTCGAACTCCAAAAGAACATTTTGTCGGATTCAACTTCATTTTGTATTCACGCAGAATGTCGAATGATTGCTTCAAATGTCCTATATGATCGTCCGTATGTTTCGATTTGACAAGCATGTCGTCGATGTATACCTTCATAGTGTCGCCCAAATGCTCTTTGAACATCATATTCACTAGCCGTTGATACGTCGAACCTGCATTCTTAAGACCAAAAGGCATTACTTTATAACAATAAATACCTTTATCTGTCATGAAGGCCGTTTTTTCCTGATCGTCGGAATGCATCAATATCTGGTTATATCCAGAATATGCGTCCATGAAAGTGAGTAATTCGTGTCCAGCTATAGCGTCGACCATAGAATCGATGTGTGGCAACGGAAATGGATCTTTTGGACAGGCCTTGTTAAGGTCTGTGAAATCAATGCATACTCTCCATATGCCATTTTTCTTTTGGACGACAACAACGTTGGCGAGCCAATCTGGATATTTGACTTCTTGTATCTTTCCTGTTTTAAGCAAATTATCAACTTCGTCGTTGATAACTTTATTTCTTTCAGGGAGGATAATTAGGCAATGGAGGGGGCACGTTCCAAGCACCGGCATAAGCATTCGTAGTCCTCATCACATTGTTTCCATTCTGGTTTCTTAGATGCTCGATGGTTTCAGCCGTTTGTCGAGCCTGGGCTGTTAGGGCGTCAATACGAGCACGAGCAACAGTCAGCTCCATGTTCATCTGGGCTACAACATGATCTTGGGTTCTTCATCTGGGCCACAACATGATCTTGGGTTCCTTGGAATGCCATTATCCTAAGTAATTACAAAAAAGAGGACACTCGAAGGAAAACGTTAATACGTCGTAAGATTATCGAAGATTTTCTTTGGATGGGGCCCCACGGTGGGCGCCAAACTGTTTATGCCAAAAATCTCCCAAGGAAAATTTAAGGTAAATGTGGAGCTTGATCCAACCAAAGAAAGTAACGACAATAATCGTACGACTATAACAAAAATAAAATAAATGAGACGAGAGAATTGGTGACGCGGAAAACTCCAAAAATGGGTAAAAACCGCGGACGAGTGTAAGTCGTCGTGCACTATGGACGTCAATCAGGGACGTCGTCCTTTATAACAAGTGTTACCAGTGTAATATAATGTAAAACAATACAATAAAGTAAAGTCGGTCGTGCGTCGTGTGTAATTAGACTTCAGTTGTGCGTCACGCGATAAACGGCAGTGGATCTTATGAACTTCGAGAGAAACTGAGTGAGCTTAAGAACGTAATTTGTGAGCTTGTAAGGTCTGAGAATCAGCTGCCCGAATGTGAAGTTCAATCTTCATATTTATACTCCAATTGTCCGTTAGCAAGTCTTGAATGCATATCTTTAATAAAGTAACCGTTTGATATTGACGATAGCGTTCGTTACGTCCGTTGTTTTTTATGATGGCAACCGTTACAATCTTTGGTCATGAATGTCTCTTGAATCCTGCATTAAACATAACATAACGTATGTCATAGGTTAGTAACTGAAATCATGTCGCACGACTAACTTTGTCGAACGAATATTTGTTCATTTAATCGAGGTCGCCTTAAAGGAAGGGCGTCGGTTATCGCTGGTCGTACGACGATAGACTGTTGGAATTTTTACCCAAACAGATATAACGATAGAAATTAGTATATCAGAGTTAGATTAGAACTGAAATATCTCATAGCTATCTACTTGTAACTCATCCCTATTTAAAGGGCTTTTGATTAATAAGAATTACATATTCATTCTCTCCATATATTATTATTCTATTTGGATTTTTCTTTAACAATTCTTGAATTATTAATTCACATGTATAATTATTTATCGCCACAAAATTTACAATGCGTGTATCATGGTTACCCTATTAATTAATCTATAAATGATCCTACTTTCTCACCTAAATCCAATTATATATTTTTCTATCACAGTATAATGAAATCAACACTTTTTAAAGTCTAATTTAGAGTATCATGTATTTTTAAATGATTGGAAGTTTTTAGAGACATATCAAAATTTCATTAATTGTACTTAAAAAGTTTGTTTGCCTTGTTATGTTGTGATGACAAATTACAAGAAACTGCACTTTTACTGGGGGTTTGGGAAGTCCGTCGGTAAAAGTTACTTTTACCGACGACTTAGACGAAAGCCTCCGGTAAAAGTTTAACTTTTTGCCAACGGAAAATGCCACCGGCAAAGATGCGCTTTTACCGACGAATTTGGGAAGTCCGTCGGTAAAAGTTACTTTTACCGGCAATTTACATTAAAATCGCCGGCAAAAGTTAAACTTTTTGCCGAAGGAAAATATCACCAGTAAAAATAAAGTTTTGCTGGCGAACTTTGTGTAACTCGTCGGTAAAAGTTACTTTTACCGACAAACTTTCCAAAACCGCCGGTAATAATTTAACTTTTTGCCGAAGAAAAACGCCACCGGCAAAAATGAACTTTTGCCGACGAAATTTCGTATAATGCGCCGCTAAAGGTTACTTTTACCAACGGACTTCCGAAAGTTGCCGGCAAAAGTGTTTATGGTTTTTTTTCCGAACAAATGCACAAAATAATTACGTAATATATATAAATAAAACAAAAAAATAATTATCAAAATTGTTTCATTTAAAATGAAATAGGATGAGTTTTTTTACAACACCAAACTATATATTTTTCTATTTTATATCTTTTCTTTTGTTGTCACCAAAATAAATAAGTAAAAAAAAAAAGTGATTCGAACTTGTACTACATAATATCACATTTAATTACACTACTAGTATGTTGTAGACCCGACAAATGTATTGTGTCGTGTCGAGTTCAAAACGAGTTGAGACTGTTTAACATGAAACGACCCATTTAATAAACGGGCCAGAAAATCTCAACTTGAACTCGACCCGCCTAACCCGTTTAACATGTTTAATATTTATAAAACTAGAAATTAAAAAATCGAAAATTCACAAAAAAATATAAATCCAAAATTTAAATGAAAGCCTTATAAATCCAAATTTATAGTTCTAACTTATAAGTTCTAACAAAATCCAAAGCATTAAAAAAAACAGTATATATGTATAAAAACGGGTTATTCGGGTCATTTTTGAGTAGTTGAAATTTTTTAGCCTCACCTTACTCGTTTAATTTTAGTGTCGTGTCATGTCATGTCAACCCACTTACTTAAACGTGTTAAGATGTATTATCCAAACCCGTTTATTTTATGTCGAGTTAGCGTGTCATGTCAATTTTTGTCAGATCTAGTATGCTGCAATCATTTTTGTTAATGTAAAGGAGTACACATCTGAAGTGGGTGCACCTTTATGCATTACTACCTAGTACAACCCCTCACTACCCATTACAACCAACATAACCTAATACGACCCATTAGAAACCAATGAACCAAATAGACCCATTATAAACCAATACATCCAACAAAACCAAATACGACTCATTACAACTCAACATAACCTAATATGATACAACATGACCCATTGCAACCCAACGTAATCTTATACAACCCATTACAACAAGTACCACCCAATACGACTCATTACAACTCAACATCACCCAATACGAACCCTTAAAAATCAATAAGACCAATATATGACTTAGGGGGTGTTTGGGATTGCTTATTTAAAACAACTTATGCTTATTTTGAAAAGTGCTTATCAACTTATGTGGTGCCAAACCGGAGTTTCCTAAAAAGTGTTTGGATTAGTTTATTGTGGTACCAAAACGTAATAAGCTAATAAATTGTTATTTAAAGGTGTTTGGGATTGCTTATACATATAAAGTTACCAAAAAAGTCATAAGCACTTTTCAAATAAGTTGATAAGTTATAACAAAATGACTTATGAAAAAGTGTTTATCTCCGGTTTGGCACCGCTATAAGCACTTTGATTTTTTCTCCATCCAAACACTAGAAATTGCTTATATCCGATGCCACACCGCAATAAGCTAAAAAGTTCCTCAAATAAGCAATCCCAAACACCCCCATAGTATGTCCCATTATAACCCAATATACGAAGAACAAAATCAAATACACATGATTACAATTCAACATAACCCAAGAACATGACCCGTTGTAACAAAAAAAAAACTTATATGACCCATTACAACAACTACCATCCAAAACGATCCCTTGTAACTTATTATAATCCGTTGCCACCCAATATGATCATTTACAACCCATTACCACCAATATACAACCTAATAGGGACCACCACAATTCTATACAACCCATTACCACTTGGTACAACCCAATATACTACCCAACAAAACCCAATATTACCCATTACAACCAATATGACCTAACACGGTCCAATACAATCTATTACCACCTTATATGACACAGTACCACCTGATATGATCCATTACCTTCTAGCAACTCAATAGGACCCATTACAACTCAGCATAACCCAACATGATCCGTTACAACCCTACAAAACCCAACATGACATTATAACACAAACTGAACATAATATAATTCATTATCTCTCAATACCACCCATTACAATCCAGTAAGCCGCCAATAATCCGCTTGTAGTTTATAACATTTTAGACAAATTACTAACATGTTTTGAAAATTAAGAAAAAAAAACATAAAAAGTTCGATTTTATGTCATCAAAATCTGATTTTGTTAAAGCATATTTAGGGGGTGTTTGGGATTGCTTATTTAAAACAACTTATGCTTATTTTGAAAAGTGTTTATCAACTTATGCGGTGTCAAACCGGGGTTTTATAAAAAGTGTTTGAATTAGCTTATTGTGGTATCAAAACGTAATAAACTAATAAGTTATTATTTAAGGGTGTTTGGGATTGCTTATACATATAAAATAACCAAAAAAAATTAATAACACTTTTCAAATAAGTTGATAAGTTATAAACAAAAGAACCCACAAATTCATAAACCATTATTTTTTTATTTTTTTTAAAAGTCCGAAGTAATTTGTTGAAAAACTAGTTACCTAAAGTTTATGGATGACTCCATTATTTTTAATAAATAAATAAAAATAATTAATATAATTTGTAGATAACTGAATGAATTGATAATAAATTATTTTAAATAACTCTAAATAGTGGTAAAAGAGGTGGGTTTAACCCAAAAAAAGGGCGGGTTTCACGAAAAAGAAGAGGCGGTTCCCCTGGTTTTCCCCCCAAAATCCCTAATTTCACCACCTCCCCTTTTATTTTCTTCACATGCTCTCCCGCATTCCATTTTTTCTCTCTCGGCGACTGCTCCTCACTACCACCGTTTTTGCTTCTCTTGACAAGCACTTCCTCTAACTGTTGTTGCTTGTCTCGAATTGGTTATAATTATTTTTTGTGGTTTCACCGTCTCCGCCGTCACCTACTGGCCACCATCTCCACCCTCCACTGTCGTATATACATGTACAAACTCATATCTTTTGTATATCGACGAATGTTTCTCTACCTTTTTTTCTTACATGTATGGTTAATTTGGGTAGGGTTTGGGTGGCTCTTGGCAGGAGGGATGAAAGTGAAGCTCTTTTGATGGAGTTGATGTCATCTAGCAGTAGTATATGTGCTTCGGATGGCATTCAGAAAGATAAGTCTCCCATGTACTATGATCTTGGATTTCGTATGGTTGTTTGTTCCAGCTAGTTTTCATACGGGTTGTGTTCAATCTGTATTTTTTTTTGTTATTATTAGTCTATTGGAAAATTCCATATTTGAATTATTAGTTAAGAAAATTCCCATATTTGAATGATATGTTTAATAAAAAAGTACAATATTTGGGTAATTAGTTCATTGATAATAATATAATCTTCATATGCTTGGTTGGCTTTGAAGTTTAATTACCCATACTAAATTATTTCTTGTTCAATTATTTGCAGGGGTTAGGTTATGTTAAGGTGAAATTTTTGTGTAGGTAGCCATCTTTGTCTAATTGGTCAAATAAAGGCATTGAGTTGGTGGATATGGTTATGTGAAGGAGCATCTCGTTGACAGGATTGGGAATTGGTATAAGTTGATCATTGCTTACTAGTTGTTGCTTCTCTAAATGGGTTTTTTCTTGATGATTAACCATTATTGTTGTTGGCTTATAAAAACCTTGTTGATTATCTTATTAATTGCTCTAGGTATGATTTTGGCACTTTAGGTTGCTTATCCAAATCCCTGCTTCTTATGGTTGTGTTTGTTTCCAGGTATGTTTTCTGGTAGTTTATGTTTCTTGTGTTCAAGTAAGAATATTGATGATCGTTTACGTTTTCAGGTATGTTTTCTGGTAGGTTGCTTATTGTTGCTTATCAAAATCCTAGTGTTTTGATCTTTTATACAAACCAAAGATGTTATATAGGAACCAAATATTCTGATCTCTACTGTTCTAGGTCAAATAGTCAGTGCAGTTGTTATGAAGATGGTAGTGGAACATCAAGTTATTATATATTTGATCTAAACCATCTGAGTACAATTTTAGGGATTCGATTCTCTTTGGTTCTTTGTATGCAATCTGAATGTACTAATTTTGTTGGCAATTATAAATGGATATCTAAACCACTTGAAGTAAGTTCCAATAGGGATTTGCTTCAGAAATTTTGATGCTTTATGTATTAGTTCATGTTTAGCCGTAAGTTAAGCATATCATTATAATACATTCACACTTCTTTTAGTTATTTCTTTTCGTTATCACTTTTAATCTTTAACTACTGTTTGAGAGGATTTTGGTAAAAACCTGCATTGCTGCAGATTACAGTCTGTTTTACAATCTGTCTAACCTCTTATATCTAAAGGGAATTAGTGTTATCTAATTACCGGCAAGGTTTTATTCGATACCCACAATTCCATTAATTGTTATTTAGATTGGCATGAAAGTAAGATGGAAGTTTTGATTATATTTCAATACATCTGAGTTATTTCCTAGAGTAAGCTTGAATTTTGCAGGTGGTGCTTCAATGATCTTAAGACTCCCAAGACTATTCACTACAACAGAATTCAGTGGTAAGTTTATGGAAAATCTTTGTTTTGTGGTTTCTTTCGATCTTCAAGCAACGAATGTTGGATTTTGGTTTGTAGGGTTGAGCTGCAATGTGTTGCATCGACTTTCAAAAAACTCAAAGTCCAAGAGTTTACATTTTTAGGAGGTATAAACAACCAATGACAATAAATATACGATTACTATTTCATTACTTTTAACTTCCATTTGTTTATGGAATGCAGATCTGGTTTTGAATGATAGGATTGTTACCTATAATTTGGGAGTTCAGTAGATCGAATTGGCGAATTACGAGTGTTGACCGTTGAACGCTTTAGCTGAATTCATTGTTAATTTGATGTTGTACAATAACCATGTGAATAAGATATTTAGCTTCTCGCACTTTATGAACTCATTGTTACTTTAGTTTCGAACAGATTTTTATTGAATGTGGATATTTATGTGGTTTTGTAAGTAATTCAGTCATTTTCAATATTATTTACTATTGTGGGAATTATGAGTTGCAATCCGAGTTAATTTTAGAGTATGTAAAATTTTGAAAATAATTAAGAAAAAGACTTATAGCGATAGATTTCTATGTTGGCAAAAACTTGACCAAAAAAGTCAAACTTAACTTTTACCGACGAGTTTTTGCGTCAGTAAAGGATATGTGTAAAAATAAAAAAAGAACTTTTGCCGGCGGATTTTTAGGCTGTTAAATGTTTGACCAAAAAGTCAAAGGAATTTTGGCGACGGAAAAAATTATGCCGGCAAAAGTACTTAGTTGTCGGTAAAAGGATTTTATACAATTATTTGAGAGAAATTTTTGCTGACGACTTTAGTTTTTACTGACGACTATCTTTTGCCGGCAAAAGAATCTTTACCGACGACCCATGTTGTTAGCCGGCAAAAACCCTTTTAGCGGCAAACTTTTCACGACAACTTTTTGCCGACGGAAAAGTTCGACGGCAAAAGGTTTTGAACTTTTGCCGGCGACTTTCGAGCCTTTTGCCGGCGACATTTTCCTCCGGCAAAAGTAGTTATTTTTATAATTACTTTTATAGATAATTAAGAGATATATAGGGGACATGTAGTAATTATATTTTGCATAATCGAACAATAATGTATTGTATTTTATTGAGGTCAATTTATGACACTTGGTCATGTCCGGCTTCTTTCAACAATTAAAATAAAATGAAACACATGTTTTAATATAAATATATATATATATAGGGAGAGATTCATTTGAGAAATGGTAAATGTATGAGAAATAGAGAAGTAATCTTAGTCATTCATCTGGTCAACATTTACGACTTTGACCGTGAAACACTGAATAATTTCTTGCATGGTCTATAGAAGGTAGAGGGGTAGTATCGTAAAATAAGCAGGATGAGTTCATATATTAATCTATATGATTCACATATGAACTATACGTTCATATATGAATCAGTTAATTAGTTCATATGAGAATCAGTTAATTAGTTCATATATGAACCTGTTAATTAGTTCAACCGATTCATATATGAACTTACAGTTAATTAGTTCATATGTGAATCAATTAATTAGTTCATATATGAATCACAAAGGTTCATATATGAATAAGTTAAAAGAGTTCAGATGTGAATTACACTAATTCACATATGAACATATAGTTCATATCTGAATTACACTGATTCACATATGAACATATAGTTCATATGTGAATTATACATGTTCATATATGAACACAACCCGTGTATTTTGTAAAAATTACGAAAGTGTCCTTCTATTTTTGAAATAGCCGTAACTTTTGACAAGTCAAAGCCGTAACTTTTGATCAGTCAAAACCAAAATATTTGACCAGTCAAATCCGATCTTGACCGTATGAATGACTATGATTACTTCTCTATTTCTCATATATTTATCATTTCTCAAAGGTGAATTCTATCCATACCCTCTCCTATAAGGGGTATGTGAGTGAGATAGGAGGGGGTATGTGAGTGAGATAGGAGGGGGTAGGGATAACAACATCCTTCTCAAATGAACCTAAGGCTATATATATATATGTGCGTACTTTGTTTTTGTTGTTGTATATAATTTATACTACTTTATAAAGCAAATTTCCTAAAAGTCTTTAAATAATCCATAAAGCCTTGTGTACTGTCATTTAATGCATAAAAGTCTTAAAGTCTTAAAAAACAATTGATAGAGCTTTAAGTACTATCTTTTCATGCATAGAATCTCGAAGGTTTTAAAACATAATATACAGCACGCTCCAAGACAAGGCTCCCAACCGTCAATCCTTTTTCCAAAATTTCGATTCCTTCTCTCAAGGCAACGATCCACTCATTCTTCTTCATTTTTAAAATCGGTATCTACATTATTGGCTTTCTTCTTCTCTAACCTTCTTCATTCGACTAAAGAGTCAATCGATTTGGATGAATATTGAATAGCGGAGTAACACCTCAAGTTTGGGGGGATGATAACTCTCATTTTTTTAGAGTTATTTGTTGCTATTTTTATAGGTTTTTATCCATCTTTTTACCCACTTTTGCTTCTATACCCTTCATTTGGTCCACATTGTTTGCAAAGTATGATAATTTAACCAATTTGTTCAATCTTGTAAGAATTTGTGCCGCAGATCAATTTGTAGGCACTGGTGTGCCCACTGTGGGCACCCGAGACTTTTATCCAACAGATTATAAGGGCTGGAGGTGAGCTGGAAACACATATTTTCTGGAGTGATCTTGGCCACACATTGAAGATTAGATCAAGACCATTGGATGCTCAAGCCACCCTCCTATAAATAGAAGACTTTGTGGAACATTTAATTCACATCATTCACCAATCAACCTCCCATCCACCATTCTACATCAACATCCATCACTCTCTCCTCATTCAAGTCTAAAATACTTTCAAGTATTTAGACTTGAAGTGTAGGACCTAAGTATTGTCTTTCAATTCTCTCTTTTACCTTACGTCTTTTATATTCCGCACTTTTAGTTCTTGTATTTAATTCTCGTACTTTTATTTCTAGTAATTAAATTCCATACTTTTCATTTACGTTTGTAGTTACGTTTATTAATACAAGTAGTTAACTAGTATTTCCTTTATTATATTATGTCTTTTATTATTGTCATGAGCTAAGCACCCTCTTGGGTGCGGATATAAGCCAACTTGGGTCTAGTAGGCTACACTTGGGTGTAGCCATCGTTATCAACTCTTGACCTTGGTTACTTGAGTCGGGACTTCAACTCAACGCTGATAAGCCGATCACTTTTATGTGTTAATATTAGATCTTGACCTCGAGAGGGACATATTCGAAATACGGCTTAAGTGATGCACAAAGATTTGAGAGAGACTTTGATAACCTGTAACACCCGCAATTTTGGAGTTGGGTGAAAAGTTGACCTTTACCCAAAGTTCGAGGGGGTAAAATGTAACTTGGGTTATATAAATATAAATCAAGTTTTAGATATTTTCTAAATATCACAAAATCTGATCTTTAAGAAAATCAGAGAGAGAGAGAAGGAAGCAGGAGAAAAAGAGGTCGTTCGTTTTCTTCAAATCAAGGTACGAATCTAGCTTAAAACTTTGATCTAGGTGTTATATGCCATATAGCCTTTCGCTCAAGCGAATGTGGGGAGGAGCAGAGGGTTATCTTTGGTTCCCGATTGTTGCGGGGTATAACTCTTACTTGGTGGGATGTGTACTCTGCTTCGCTTGAGCCGACTGTTCTGGACCAACTGTCTTGGTCTACCTTCAAAGAAAAACTACTAGAAGAGTACTGTAACGAGAGGTCGTTGAAGAAAGGTGGTATGTCTGTAAGGGAGTACAACCGTCTCTTCATGGACAAGCTGGGTTTTGTGGGACGTTTGGTCCCGACAGAGAAAGATAAGATCAAGGCTTACATCAAGGGCCTCCCATCGGACATGATGTCGATGGTACGTGTAACAAGGACCACCACCCTTCGGGAGGCAATGGAAGAAGCTCAGATCATAGAGGATGCTTACAGTCTCGGCAGGGATCAAAGTGGTCGCCAAGTCGAGAAGAGGAAATGGGAGGGAGGCTCGATGCCCTCAAAGAAACCTTTCTATGCCAACAGCAGCGCTCCGCGGAGAGCCGATCCTAGGCGTGATGCCAAGTGGTGCTCCAAGTGCCGAAGCAAACATTTTGGCCCATGCAACTTTGTTCCCGGAATGTGCTACAAGTGCGGAAAGACGGTTCACACATTCCGAGATTGCCCTCTTAAGGGGCAAATATGTTTCGAATGTAAGGAACCGGGGCACGTAAGGGCGGAGTGCCCGAAGCTCAAGACTGGGGGATTTGGCGGGAAGAAGATGGAACCTCCGCGGTCGACCGGAATGGCCTTCCAGATGTCGTCAGAGGAAGCTAAAGCATCGACCGATGTGGTATCGGGTACGTTCCTTCTAAATTCCGTACCTACACGTGTGTTATTTGATTCTGGTGCTAGCTACTCGTTCATATCCGAATTGTTCTGTCAAAGGCTTGCTATGTCTAAGAGTATGCTAGAGAATGCTGTCGTGGTAGAAATAGCAAATGGAGGTCAAGTTCTAATTCATAATATTCTTAGAGATTGCATCTTAGAGTTTAAGGGAAAGAAATTTCCCATTAACTTATTACCTATGCAAATTGGCGGATTCGATGTGGTTGTGGGTATGGACTGGTTATCTAAGAACCAGGCCGAAATTGTATGTTCAAAGAAAATGATTCGATTACCCGTGGCAAGCGGAGAAGCGACAATAATCTACGGCGAAGGAAGGAAAGGCGATGTGGCGATTATTTCAGTGATCAAAGCTAGGAAGTGTTTGGCGAAAGGATGTTTATCCTTCCTGGCTTATGCTATCGATACCAAAATCGACCAACGGAAATTGGAAGATGTTAGGGTGGTACGCGAGTTTCCCGATGTGTTCCCGGAAGACTTGCCCGGGTTGCCACCCGATTGTGTTGTGGACTTTCGTATTGACCTCATTCCAGGAGCGACTCCTATTGCTCGAGCTCCTTATCGTTTGGCTCCTACCGAAATGCAAGAGATGTTGGTTCAACTCCAAGACCTTCTTGAGAAAGGTTTCATCCGACCGAGCTCGTCACCTTGGGGAGCTTCGGTCCTATTCGTTAAGAAAAAGGACGGTGCAATGAGAATGTGTATCGACTACAGGGAACTGAACAAAGTTACGGTAAAGAACAGGTATCCACTTCCGAGAATCGACGATCTGTTCGATCAACTTCAGGGAGCAGGTTGTTTCTCAAAGATCGACCTTCGATCGGGGTATCACCAAGTGAAGGTAGCAAAGAGCGACATCCCAAAGACAACATTTAGAACTCGCTATGGGCACTACGAGTTTCTGGTGATGCCATTCGGCCTAACCAACGCACCGGCAATATTTATGGACTTGATGAACCGAGTGTGTCGACCGTTCCTCGACAAATCCGTAATCGTGTTCATCGACGACATCCTAGTTTACTCCAAGAATGAAGAAGAGCATGAGCAACATCTCCGTGAAGTGTTGGATGTTTTAAGGCGATAAAGACTTTACGCGAAATTTTCAAAGTGCGACTTTTGGCTCCCAGAGGTTCAGTTCTTGGGACATGTGGTTTCAAAGGAAGGAGTAAAAGTGGACCCTGCAAAGATTGAGGCGATGACGAATTGGGAACCTCCCAAGAGTCCGTCTGAAATCCGAAGTTTCCTAGGTTTGGCAGGGTACTACCGGAGATTCATTCAAGATTTCTCGAAGATAGCCTCGTCGTTGACGGCCTTGACCCGAAAGAACGTGAAATTTGTGTGGACCGAGAGGCAAGAAGAGGCGTTCCGCACCTTACAAAAGAAGCTTTGTGAAGCTCCTATCCTATACTTACCTGACGGGACGGAAGACTTTGTGGTGTACAGCGATGCGTCGAAGATAGGTTTGGGTTGTGTCCTGATGCAAAGAGGGAAGGTGATCGCTTACGCATCAAGGCAGCTTAAAGTGCACAAAGTCAACTACCCTACTCATGACTTGGAATTGGCAGCAGTGGTGTTTGCACTGAAATTGTGGCGACACTACCTTTACGGTACGAAGTGCACTCTTTATACTGATCACAAGAGTCTGAAACATATCTTTGATCAGAAAGAGCTAAACATGAGGCAGCGGAGATGGTTGGAGTTGTTGAAGGATTATGACTGCGAGTTGCTCTACCATCCGGGTAAGGCAAACGTTGTTGCCGATGCCTTGAGTCGGAAAGTCTGCGGAGGAAATTCTCGTGCTACCTTTGCACGGATTGAAATAACTTCAACACTCATTGACAGAATCAAGAAATCGCAAGTCGAAGCTTTGTTAGAAGAAAATCTCAAAGGAGAAGTCATGGCAAAACAACATCTTTTGTTGACTAAAGATAGTCGGGGGGTGAAACTTTTCAATGGGCGAATTTGGGTGCCTAAGATTGGGGGTAATAGAGAACTTCTTCTCGAAGATGCCCACAAGTCAAAATACTCCATCACCCAGGAAGCACGAAAATGTATAGAGATTTGAAATTACATTATTGGTGGCCAATCATGAAGCTTGATGTGGCACACTATGTGGAACAGTGTGTAACTTGTTTGCAAGTGAAGGCTGAACACCAAAGACCTTACAGAAGTTTGCAATCCTTGGAAATTCCGGAGTGGAAATGGGATCACATCACGATGGATTTTGTGACAAAGCTACCAAGGACCTTGAAAGGTCACGACGCCATTTGGGTTATAGTAGACCGCTTGACCAAAAGTGCTCACTTCTTGGCCATGCGGGAGACCTTGCCAATGGATAAATTGGCGAAGTTGTACATCGATGAAGTAATTTCCCGACACGGTGTGCCGCTATCTATTGTCTCTGATCGGGATAGTCGGTTCTCGTCGCATTTTTGGGATGGTTTACAAAAGGAATTGGGTACACGTGTGAAGTTGAGCACGTCCTACCATCCTCAAACTGACGGCCAGAGCGAGAGGACAATACAGACTCTGGAGGACATGTTAAGATCGTGTGTGATCGACTTTGGGGGTAGTTGGGATACGCACCTGCCTTTGGTAGAGTTCGCGTACAATAATAGCTACCACTCGAGTATAGGGATGGCACCGTTTGAAGGGTTATATGGTCGCAAGTGTCGAACTCCCGTATGTTGGCTCGAGGCGGGGGGAAAACAGTTCTCCGGACCTGAAATTGTGCAAGAAACGGCGGACAAGGTCAAGGGCATCCGCGAACGCTTGAAGGCGGCCCAAGATCGACAGAAGAGTTACGCCGATAAGAAAAGGCGGCCAATATAATTCCAAGTGGGAGACCGGGTTATGCTGAAGGTGTCCCCTTGGAAGGGAATTATTAGATTTGGGAAGCGTGGGAAGTTGAGCCCCCGTTTCCTTGGACCGTTCACTGTGACCAAGCGGATAGAACTTCAAGCTTATCAACTTGAACTTCCTCCGGAGATTAAAGGAATTCATAACACATTTCATGTATGCTATCTTCGGAAGTGTCTAGCAAAGGAGGAGAGTGTCATTCCACTCTCCGATATCAGAGTGGATGAGGGAAATCATTGCGTTGAAGAACCTGAGGCGATTTTAGAAAGGAAGACAAAGAAGCTTCGTCACCGGGAAGTCACTATGGTCAAAGTTCAGTGGAAGCACCATCGGGGTGCCAATTGTTATCCCAGTTTAATCTAGTTGGTAAATAATCAATAAAGTAATCAAGCAACACAATAATAATCAAGAGATATATAAATCAGAGTAACTTACCAATCCCTTGAATAAACAATGAAACCTTGTGTGTTCTTGATACCCTTGAATACAGAGAAAACGTACGGCTATTAACTAGAATATTATCAGAGTTCTTTCAAGGTTAACCCTAAATCTAAACTAATTAACACTTTAAATACCTAAGCCATATGGGCTTATGGGCTTGAGGCCCAATAGCTAATAACTATTTACTTATTACATAATAAACCCTCTAACTAACTTTACTACAATTGCAGTTTAAACCCTTAACTTTAACTTTAATCTTGAATACAATTTATGATCCAACAATCTCCCTGTTAGGACTGAAAGTCCTATGTGTTGAAAGTGGAATAAAGTATTTATAAGGGTGCATATTGTAATTACTTAATAGTTGTTTTAATTAAACTTGTTTTAATTAAACTTGTTTTAATTAAACGGGCCGAAGCCCATTAGGCCTGTAAGCCTAAGTATTTAAAGGCATTTCTAGTTCATTATTAGGGTTGAACAGTTTAGTAGAAATTCATTATTCTGTTTACTAGTCATTAGGTTTACATATCCTAATCAGAAATTCTCTCTGTAAACCTTAACCCTTTGAAGTATTATCAATCATATGACTAGTTGCTGTGGCCTATAATCTGTTCATCATTGTTCTTATTTACTTGTAATTACACTACACTGGGATCTACAACTGGTATCAGAGCAGATAGGCAAAAAGGTTTGACCCAGTAAAAAGGTTTGTCTGAAACCCTAAGATCAATTACTTGTGTAAATTGCTTTACTTGCATTAATTGATTGTTAGTATTTACATTCTGTGTTTATCTGATTTATCGGTATTTGCAAAGTTAAATTTTTTTTTTGTGTCTGTGCTTCGATCGAAAATTCTTTTCTGGAATTTTTTTCTTCTTCTCTTTCTCTGCTATCGATCGAATCTGGATTAATAAATTTTTGCAAAACATCGGTCTTTGTGAGTTTTTTTTGTGGTATCTATCGCATCCGGTCGATTTTTTTTGTTTGTTTATCTGGGTTTCATTCGATCGAAGGATCGAAGTTTCTGGGTTTGGTTTCGGTCGAATCCCAGAAATTCATCGGGTTCTTCGGTCGATTCTTCGTGTTCTTCGGTCTTGTAGGATTAATCGACCTTATCTGTTAATTGTGGTTATCGCATTTAATTGTCTTTCGACCTGAGTTTTCGACCGGACACTTGTGCTCCGGTCTTGTCCTTTCGACCGAATAGGAATTCTCCGGTCTTGTCCTTTCGACCGCATAAGAGTTCCTCCGGTCTTGTCCTTTCGACCGCATAAGAGTTCCTCCGGTCTTACCCTTCGACCGAATAAGAGTATTCCCCGGTCTTACCCATTTGACCGAATACCTGTACTCCGGTCTTGCACCTTCGACCGGATACTTGTTTACTCCGGTCTTTCCTTCGACCGGGTGGTTGTAACCTCCGGTCAAACCCTTCGACCGGACCTTATCTTTTCCGGTCTTTCCATTCGACCGGGTACTTGCTACTCCGGTCTTACCCTTCGACCGGGTACTTGCTTTCTCCGGTCTTGCTTTCGACCGGACCCCTGTTAGACCAGTGTTCTTGTTTTGTCTCACGATCTTTTTGCAGTGCATTTATTTTAGCCCCCGTACTTCAAGGATTCAGCGTGTCATTTGTGACTCTAAACTTTCAAGTTTCACATTTTGTCACTTTTGGTCCCTGCACTTTCAAGTTTCATCTCTTTTCAAAGCCGGAGCGAATACATTCTATTCAAACGATCAAAATGGTGTACATAGCAAGGCTGTGGTCCAAAAGAGAATATGAAGAGTGGAAAGCTGATTTTTTGTCTTTTGTAGATGAAAATGAAGTGGGCCCCTATATCAGATTATCATTGACTGAAGGAGAGAACCAATCCCAAATTCCGCCAGAAGCTTCTCCTGTGGAAAAGGAACAAAGAGAGAGGGCCAATAATAATGCTAGAAATTATATGAAAAGTAGTATTTGTAATGAATTTATTAGTGACATTTTTAGTGAAATTATTGGTCAAATAAATACTAACAACATGACAGGAAAAGAGCTGTGGGATTGTGCTGAATGGTTGGTGTTAGGGACAAAGGGTTTATTAACAGGAAGAGAATTGGAAGCTGAGAACTCTGAGCTAAAAGGAAAGATCTCTATTTTGGAAGCTAAAACTCAGCAAACAGTCTCTGTTAAAAGTTCTGAGGAAAAGATTTCTGAACTGAAAGATGCAAATGCAGATCTTCAAAAGCGTTTATCTGATTTGGAGCAACTGCTTGCTAAACACAAATTTGATTTTGAGACTAAAGAGAAATCTTTCGCAAAGAAGTTCTCAGAATTCTCGAGAAAATGTGCTGATGAGAAGAAAGAAGTTGAGCTGAAGTGCATAAAACTTTCTCAGCAAGTTTCTGATTTTCAGAAAGTAATCATTCTTGAAAGAGAGAAGTTTGCAACAGAAAAGAAGGCCATTGAACAAAAGAATGTTAGCGTCTTCAAAGAAATATCCGGCCAAAGAAATGATGCTGAGAAGGGATTTGAAGAAGAACGAAGCTTGTTTGAGATGGAGATCAAAAGGCTTACTGCCAAGTTGTCTGAACTATCTGAGAACGCACTAAAAGAGCAGAAAACGAAGTCAGAGTTCACGAAGAAGATTGACCTGCTTGTTCAAGAAAGAGACAACTTCGCTTCAACGATTAAAGTGCTTGAAAAGTCTGTATCAAGCTCAAATCAGAAATCTGTCTCTCCACAAAGGTCAGTTAAATCTTTTGATTGGATTCGTAAAACTAACATTTTCTATGATAGCAATATAGATGGTTCAGGTACACATCAAAGAAGAAGGAGATACAAAGATGAGGAACTGGTCTGGAAGAAGAAACCAGTTGAAGATGAGCTGAAAGAAAAAGAATTATGTGTACATACGTCTAATGCCAAAAAGAACAAAATGCATAAAGGTAAACCTGATCATATCTACTCGAGAGATCAATTACTCAGGTTGTCAGGTAAGAAATACCATTGTTCTTATTGTCGTACACATGATCACATTCACAAAACCAGTGATCATTTCTGGTATGGTTCTTATTCTATATCCCCCACAAGAACTGCAACTAACATTCATGGAACCAAATTCCAGTGGGTACCAAAGCCGAAAACTGATTCTTTGTTGCAGACACCTACTGTCAAGGGGGAGTAGAAGAACAATGGCTTCTAAGTAAATCAGCTTAGAACCCGGACTTCAACGAAGATTGGCTTCTGATCACATGACAGATCAGGACCCGTTCTTCAACGTTCAGACCTGGATATTTTGCAACTATCCAGGGGGAGCTTAAAAGACCTAAATCATTATATCATAATTTGAAGGGGAGCTTAAAGGTAAATATCTTCTAATCTAGATCTCTGATTGTTTGGAAGAAGAACAACTTTCAAGCATGAAAAACAGTTTATGAAATGTTCAAACCACTTCTGATTCTCAAAAGATTTTATGAATTAAGAAGTGTGATTTTAAAATGTTTTTAATTTCTTGAGCTTTAATGTTTAACTGACTGTGTGTTTCTAAAGATCAATACTTGCGTATTATCTTATCCTTATACTGTAACGTATTCACACACACATATTCAGTACTTCATTTGTATTTGTTATTACCATGTCTCATAATGAACCAATTTTTCGATGGTAATACCCCCGTCTGAAATTCAATATTGTTGAGCATAAATCATTATTTCTAATCTTGTGCTTTCATTGCAAAATTGTTTATATTCGTTCATATAAACAAAATATCCAATTCTTTGATACCCTATCCATTTTATGTGATCTGATTGATACACTGTCAGATTCTCAAAACAATTCTCTTGATTTCATTTCATTCATTTAATATATCTGTTTTGAGAAATATTCAAAGTTCAATTGCTCAAATCTTATGAGCATACATTTTGACAGTGGTATCATACATTTTGTGCTTAAATGTTCAAGTTAAACTGTTGAGCATACTTT
Source organism: Arctium minus (assembly GCA_954870635.1). Lineage (NCBI taxonomy): Eukaryota > Viridiplantae > Streptophyta > Magnoliopsida > Asterales > Asteraceae > Arctium > Arctium minus. The sequence goes on along the minus strand of OX941083.1, from coordinate 148,337,851 downwards.
CTTTATAGGAATTACATGGGATTTGTGTGAGAACTTAAATAGAACTTCCATGGATTCACGTTAACCAGTGTTTCCTACCTCGGAAGTTATCCTAGAGTGATTAGAGGGGTGAGGGGTCATAAGTCAAAGAGTGGGGGAGATAACTCATCGGGATGAGCTTTTCTCATTGTGTGAAAAAAAAAATGGAAAAGAGAGTTTGGTTAGAAGTGAGCTTCAATGATAAAAAGAAAGAGGGTGTGAGAACAGAGTTAAAAGAATATGAAAACTCTGCACCAACCACTTTCTGAGCCGGGCAGCCACATATTCTGATTGGTTCACATTCTTTGGTAACCATCATTGAAACAGGCAGTGAGCCCATGCCAACTCTTGCTATAACCCCACCAGCCACTCGTTTCTTTCTTAACAAAGAAATGTTTCATTTTCTTTGGGGACGCAACATATCTGCTATCTAGTCTTCAATCGGAAGATTTAGATATTGAGAAAGAAGGAAAGTTGCCCCACCTTCGCACCTTTTTCATTCACATTGAGTCCGTGTAATATCTGTTGCTGTCTCAACAGTTTACATAATTTGAGCCTGATCAAGCTAAGTAGCTTCAATCATTTCTACACTTGCACGAGCACACAAGGAATAAGTTTTCTTGTCATAACATTCATAGAAAATTCCTTTGTGGTTTTTCGATGATTGAATGGAAGTCCTGGGGGAGTGAACATCACAAAAACTCCTTTCCAAAGTACATCCGTTGTACAAAGTGGCTCTGTGCTACTTACAGGCATACTAACTGTTTCATCTGTTGAATCAGGGTTACCTTGCTCATTATGTCTGAATTTGAAAAGATTCGGATATATACATTTCATGAATTGACGGATACTCATATCACAAGTGGAGAATGTCATCTTATCATAAAGGGGAGATCAAAGAATATGTTGAAATTGAAGAGTTTTGATGATCATGATGCTCACAATCATTAAAAAGGGGGAGAAATGTTTACAAGCTCAATTTCAAAGTTTTAAAGAAAGAAAGTTATTTATGAAGACAGTCTAGAGATCAAAAAGATGAAGATGATGTTTCAATTTTTCAAAGAGATTTCAAAGTTTGTATTGATTCTTTCCCGTATCATGTGGTGTATGCTACAAGTTTCTTCATTATTCCTCCTACGCGCTGGTTGAAACAAGTTCTTGAGATGAAAGCTTATTCAACTCGCGGTTCAAAGACAGATTCGTGGTTTTAAACTGAAGATGCACCATGGAAAGTCACGGTACTCTCACATTATCTTTCATGTGTGCTGATCCGATGTGATTGAGTTTCTACAGTTAAAAGTTGCGTGATAGTGCATTCAGTCGAGGCTACTGTATATTGAATCTGATTACAAAGTTGATACTATGAAGACCAAGAGCTTTATTCAAGGGGGAGCGTTGAAAGACATGAAGACATGCAACACCAAAGTTCTTCAAAAGATTCAAGAGGGAAAGAAGATCAAGGCCTGAAGTATTTCAAGAAGATAAATGCTTTATTCAACTTTAGGGGGAGATTGTTAGGACTGAAAGTCCTATGTGTTGAAAGTGGAATAAAGTATTTATAAGGGTGCATATTGTAATTACTTAATAGTTGTTTTAATTAAATTTGTTTTAATTAAACGGGCCGAAGCCCATTAGCCCATTAGGCCTGTAAGCCTAAGTATTTAAAGGCATTTCTAGTTCATTATTAGGGTTGAACAGTTTAGTAGAAATTCATTATTCTGTTTACTAGTCATTAGGTTTACATATCCTAATCAGAAATTCTCTCTGTAAACCTTAACCCTTTGAAGTATTATCAATCATATGACTAGTTGTTGTGGCCTATAATCTGTTCATCATTGTTCTTATTTACTTGTAATTACACTACACTGGGATCTACACTCCCCCTTTGGATTCAAGATAAAAAAAATTTGCAATTGTCTTCGGGTCTTCACTTTTCTTCAGATATGACATTGATAGCTTCAAAACTTGTAGCTTCTTTAAAATCTTCAGCAGCAGTCTTCAGATTATATTCTCCTTCTTTGATAATTCTCCCTTTTTGTATCTTCTCCCACTTTTTGATGAGTGGTGAGAATCATCATCATCAAAACTTTGCAAAACAATCTCCCCCTTTTCAAGACAATTTCCCCCATTGTGTATGATCACGTAAGCACAGTCTTCATGTAACGAGCCCTGTATGGAAATAAGAGCAGTCTTCCCAGATGGAAAGAGTGATTATTTCAATCTTTTTAGATAAAAATAGTCAATTGTAACCATTTAAATCTTTGCAAATTCAAACAGTTTAAAAGTTGTAACCCTGAATCAACAAATGACTCAGTTAGAATGCCTGTCAGTAACACAAAGTTACTATATAAGGAGCTGGTTTGATGTAGACTCCCCAGGTCTTCCATTCAATCATCGAATAACACATGGTTATCTATGAACGTTCTGACAGAAGATAAATTTCTGTGTGCTCGTGCATGTGTATGAAAGAAATTAAGCATAGATGATTGCTTTTCATTTTAGGCTCAAAATATGCAAACTTGTTGAGACAACAACAAATTATACAAAGACTCAATGTGCATGAGAAAGGGTTCGAAGGTGGGGCAACTTTTCTTCTTTTTCAATATTAGTATTTTCCAAATGAAGAACCAATAGCATATGTGCTGCGTCCCCAGAAAATGTGAAACATTCTCTTTTTGAGAAAAGAATGAGTAGCTGGTGAGGTTGTATGCAAGAGATGGCATGGGCTAGGTGCCTTTTTCAATGATGGTCACCAAAGAATGTGAACCAATCAGATTATGTGGCTGCCCGGCTCAGAAAGAAGTTTGGTGCATAGTTTAATATTCTTTTACTTGATCGCTCACCCTCTTTCTTTTAAATCTCACTTCTAACCAATCTCTCTTTTCCATTTTACCTCTTCACACACCATCACTCAAGTCTTTTGACCCTTCTCCCCTCAATCACTCAGGGAATACTTCATGGGTAGGAAACACTGGTTATCGTGAATCCATGGAAGTTCTGTTAAGTTCTCACACTGAATCCCATGTATTTTCCTAAAAGAACATGTTGTTCAACATGCGTTTTGTACATGTAAGCACAAATACCACTTGTTACATGAAGCATAAAATTTTTGGAGAAGTCAAAACAGTTGCGTTTGACGATGCAATTCTCCCCCTCAACCTAAAAGAGTTTGACAATTAAGCTCATATCATTTTATCATGAAGAATAATATTTTGGAGAATCAAAAACGAATATTGTTTATATGAACAATATATAAACATATTTTCAATGAAAGCACATGAAATGACGTTTGATTCAATCAACAGTGAATACAAATAACGTGAGTATTACCATAGAAAGATTTAACTTTTGATACATGGTAATAACAAAGTCAAATAGAATGTTCTGAACCGTTATGTGTATGAATACTTGACAAAGTATATTGACAAGATAAAACACAAGTATTTATCTTTAAGAACACACGGTCAGATAAGCATTTAAGTATCCAAAAATCTGTTAATATCACAGATATTCTCCCTCTTAACTTAATGTAATTTTTTTTAAAATGATAAGGCAGAAAAAAATAAATAAAGCACTGAAGTGCGGGTTCTAATCTGATGTGATTAGAAGCCATACTCCATTGAGGTACGGGTTCTAAGCTGATTTACTTAGAAGCCTTCATTTTGACAATGAGGCACGAGTCATGATCTGTAGTAATCAGAAGTCATTGTTCTTTCTCCCCCTTAAACCTTGGGTGCCTGCAACACAGATTTAGCTTTTGGTACCCACTGGTATTTGGGTCCTAATGGGTTAGTTGCAGTTCTAGTGGGAGATATGAAGTAAGAACCATACCAGTTATTCACATAATCTTTTTTTACAAAATCATTTGAGCCACAGTAGGAACAACTAATTTTCTTTTGTGCTAACCTGATCAATTGATGGATTGTGTAAACCAGATCAGGTTTGCCAAAAGTTTTACCTTTTGTAGCATAGTTCCATTTAGCGTTTGATGTATGCACAAATGATTCTTCTTTCTTCTTCTCCTCCGAGGATCCTTTAACTCTCCAGATCCAGTTTCCTCTTTCTTTCTCATCATCTCTTCTCAAGAAGCTTTTCTTTTGAGACTTGTTCTTCTTTAAATTACCTGAACCATCAACATTTTTATCATATAAAAGGTTATAAGGACGAATCTGATCAGTAGATTTAGAAGTAAGACAATCATCTAAATCATAGAAAGGATTATAGAAAACATTTGAAAAATGTGAACTTGAAGTTGTTTTTAATGAACTATCTGAATCAGCTAGATCATCTCTTGGTGATTGAGCTATTGACTCTGGCGTCTTTTGCTCAGTCAGCTTCACCTTGAATACGATCTCTTCAAGTTCCTTTATCTTTGAAGACAAACTGTTTCTTTCCTTTCCAATCAGATCAAACTTCTTATGCAACTCAGATTTTGCATTCTTCTCCTTCATGATGTTTGTTGACAATTCAGATAGCTTTCCTGTCAGCTTGGCTATCTCGGTCTCAAATATTTTCTTTTCTTCAGAAAAGTCTGTATTTGCTTTCTTCAGCTCAACTGTCTTCTTCTCTTTCTCAGCCTTTTCTCTTTCAATAATGATAACCTTCTCAAAGTCTGAAACTTGTTGAGAAAGCTTAACACATCTAAGCTCTAATGCTTTCTTTTCTTCAAAGGCTTTTCTGGAGAAGTCAGAGAATTTCTTAGCGAATTCTTTTCTTTCTTTTTCAATCTTCAACAGTTCATCTTGAGCTGTTGCATTGTCTCTGTCTTGGGTTGTCTTTTCTTTCAACTTATTAATCTCAACCTCAAGACTGAGAACTTTATCTTTAAACTTATCTCTGTCCGCACAGTGTTGAGAATTTATCTTTCTAAGTCCTTCGCTAGTATCTCTTGCAACACTTGTACTTCTTCTAAGATCCTCAAGTTCTCTTTGCATTGCATCCTTTTTAGACCATGTAGAGCTTGACTTAGATCTTTTCAACTTTACTTGAAGATCGAAGATCTCTTTTACTTTAGACTCAATTATTCTTGCAAAGTCAATTAAAGAATCAGAATCTTTTGAATTTTCTCTTAAAACATTGATCTTAATAAGAAGAGATGAGTTCTGAATCTGTAAAGCCTTGTTCTCAGCTTTGAGCATTTTGTCCTCTTTGTCATACTCATCAATCATGCGAGATGATGTTGATAACTGTCCAGCAAGATATTTAGCCTTTGCTTTTACTTCTGAAAGAGTCATGTTGTTAAAATCATGGCTATAACCTTCAAACATATTTAGCTGATTCAACATCCTAGTTGTACCACTTGTTAGTAATTAAACTTATCTGTACCAAGACAACCAACTAGATGAGATCGTTAGAATCAAAATAAAAACTACACTAGATGAGATCCTTTCAATCAGTATAAAGCTTCAAATAATACTGAACAAAAAGAAAATGTTGATCTCGAACAGAACTTTGTCCCCCTTTGTCTCGCGTGAACAGTACTTGCGCAAGTGAGGTTTGCGCATGCAGAGATTTACGGGTCTAGTTGGATGCGCAAAGTTAAGGTTTGCGGGTCTAGTTGGATGCGCAAAGTGAAGGTTTGCGGGTCTAGTTGGATGCGCAAAGTGAAGGTTCGACCGGAACTTGCTTCAATCGGTATGGAGTTCGACCGGGAACTTGCTTAGACCGGTATTATGTTTGACCGGGAACTTGCTTAGACCGGTATTACGTTCGACCGGGAACTTGCTTAGACCGGTATTACGTTCGACCGGGAACTTGCAAAGATCGGTATTACGTTCGACCGGGAACTTGCAAAGACCGGGAAGGATTAGACCGATATAGGGTTCGACCGGGATTGTGATAGGACCTGTATGTTCTTAACCCAGCCCAGAAGTCGATAAACAGAAGCAATACTCAACACAAAAAAATCACTTTAACCCAGAAATTGAATGCAGAAATTACACCTTTGTGCCCAGAAACAAGTATCGATCAGTATTCAATCAAAATCAAAGATTAATTTCAACTTTCATGCATCGATTATGAAGAACACAGTGTCGACTCTCTTTGAACCCAGAAAACTCAAAATCACAAATTTAATCACTTGATACTTTCTGATGCAATTAATCAATTAGATACTTTTCAATAGAATAAAACTCACTTAATCAGATCAATCTTAATCATAAAAACTCACAGATTCATGAAATCAGATGAACACAAAAAAAAATTCGACGAACAGTGATTTTGCGATGAACAGTGATTTTCGTGAATAGAAAAAAAATTTGATTCTTTTGGCTCTGATACCAATTGTTATCCCAGTTTAATCTAGTTGGTAAATAATCAATAAAGTAATCAAGCAACACAATAATAATCAAGAGATATATAAATCAGAGTAACATACCAATCCCTTGAATAAACAATGAAACCTTGTGTGTTCTTGATACCCTTGAATACAGAGAAAACGTACGGCTATTAACTAGAATATTATCAGAGTTCTTTCAAGGTTAACCCTAAATCTAAACTAATTAACACTTTAAATACCTAAGCCATATGGGCTTATGGGCTTGAGGCCCAATAGCTAATAACTATTTACTTATTACATAATAAACCCTCTAACTAACTTTAATACAATTGCAGTTTAAACCCTTAACTTTAACTATAAACAGGAAGAAATCTGAGGTGAGTTCTTTAAGTTAAATCAGTCTGTAATTCGAAAGCTACGTGATAAATATGTTTATTTAAATGTGGAAAACCTTGTTTTAATATGGCTTATTATTGTTGGATAATGCTTTCTAAAATCCCAATCATTTCAAGAACCAAGATTTATGGAATTGAACCATTGCTCATATGAATTGCTTGCATATTTGATTTAATATGAGTATGCTCTGAAATGACATGCTTTGGTTTTGAGTCTTAGTGCAATGGATCCATAGGCACTGTGTTCCTATGTCCCCGGTTTTGGGCATTTGGTTCACGTTTTAGCACGGAATAGGCATCGGGTTGCCATGATAAGTAAGGTGTGGGCCTATACGGTCGGGCAGCGTCTCATGGTGCAGTAAGGTGTAATTCCATATGGTGCTTGAGTTCCCCCTGTTTTGGGAACTCTCAAGAATAGATCCAGAGGGGTTGACTTGGTGTTTTGAGCAACAGATCTAGAGGGGTTGAGCTCGTTATGTGATTTGGTGTTATTTGTACCATGTCTAATCACTAATGGTTTATTTGATTTCTTGACTTAGCTCATGGCTATACTCACCGCGTGACATCGATTTGGGTTTAGTACTCTTTTTCTTATTGGCTTGTTCTCACTAGGCTTTAGCCTAACACTTGCTTTTGATTGTCATGTTGGCAGGTTATCTTAGCAGTGGGGCACGCCGGGACTGAGGGAGCGACCTTGGGGTCGTGAGTGGTCTTTTTGAGGATATCTAGTGACCATCGTCCAGTGATTTTTAAAGATATATTTTGGAAGGATAGCGACACCCGACCCTAATCTAGTTAATCAATTGTGGATTAGTAGGTTGTCGTTTTATGCTTCAGCTATTTACCACGTTAATGTCTACTCTATACCCCGTTGGGATGATTTTGTATATTGGATTTGTAACACCTTATTCTGCAAGTCTAGTCTATTGCCGAATTTTCGAAATTTTATTTCCGCAAATTTTAGGGTGTTACATAACCACATAGAGATACGGGTTTTATATGATTTACTAAGAGGAGAGTCATGAAGGGAACGTAACATTTTTGGAAGTACATAGAGGTGTGCATTTGGGATTAGTGATAGCATACTTTTGACAGTGAAATAGCAACACCCGTCTATAATCTAAACTTCGAAGGTCTAGATTAGTAGGTTGTTGAGTTTCATTTCACTTAGTTATTCGTAATGTAAACGTCATACAATTGTTCTCCTTTTTGGGTGATTTGTCTATGATAGCTTCGTTTTATTCCGCAAATGTTCAGGTTATAATTAACCCCTATTTTTAGGGTGTTACAGTGTGAGAAAAAGAGTTAAGGTGAGAATGTAAGAAGGGATCTGAACCATTGCTCACTTTTAATCTCAAATTCACCCATGAACCGTATTTGATACTAGGTTTGATCTGGTACATCTCGTTGTATCTCATTCTAATGTGCATTCAATGGTGGAGATAGGGATGGTGATTTGGCCCGACCCAGCGGGGAACCCGGTTCACCCGACCCGACCGGGGCAGGGGATTCCCCGCTTAACCAGGTCCCGGGTTTCGAGGGCGGGGATCCCCGTTTTGAGAAAACCGGGGTCGGGGCTGGGAATCACCCCCTGCCCCGCCCCGTACCCGGTATATGTAAATAAGTTAAATTTATTATATATATATATGTATATGTATTTTGTACATATTATTATTTAATAATATATAATTATAAATTACAACTAATTTTATTACTTTTGCTAATTAGGGTTTCACAATTTCAGATTTCTCAATTCTCACTCAAGACACTGACTCCTCAAGACCTCAACGTCCACCCCTCGACCCTCACTCACGGCTCACGAGACGAGAGAAAAGTCGAAGACCATCGTCGACGACAAATTGTTCAGTCACCATAGCAGATTCGACCTCGACGGCTCGGCCATAACAGTTAGCAGATTCGACCTCGACCATAGCAGACCTCGACGACTCAACCTCGACCATAGCAGATTCGCCTCCATCGACAACCTTCAGTCGACCACCGCCGACCAGTCGACCACCGCCCACCACCAGTCGATCACCACCAGTTGATTTTGTAAGTCTCTTAAATCTTAATCTCTTTTAGCTACTGTATTTTATGGAATTTGCTTTTGTTGAATATGGAATTTGTATTGTTAGCTACTGTTCTGTTGAATATGGAATTTGTATTGTTAGCTACTGTTCTGTTGAATATGTAATTTGTATTGTTAGCTACTACAGGAAAAAAAAGCTCCCAAAAAACGGGTCGGTCCGGGTAGGGGGACCGGGGAACGAGGTTAGGTCTCTGACCGGTGTTTTGACCACCCGTTGACCGGGGATGGGGAATCAATCCCCGCACCCGCCCGGGGTCGGGGTCGGGGACCCTACTACGAACCGGGGCCGGGGTCGGGGAATGTGAACCCCGCCTCGTTCCCATGCCTAGGTGGAGATCTCTTTTATCCTTCTTATTATAACTTTCATTCTCGCTAGAACCTAGCCTTAGATAATCTATACTATATTATAAAAGAGACATAAAAACTCTTTAATTACAACATTTTAAGCACAAAATACAACTAATTAAAGCAATTACTTAATTTATAATTTCATAATGTTTTGGTACAGCTTATAAAAGCTCAATGTTTGAATTTGTGTAACTAACTGCAGATAAACACTTATTTTTATTTTCTAAAATATCTAAAATTTTTAACTATTGATATAACTAACCGATAAATATAGATGTTATTATATTTAAAATTATTGATAATATATTTTAATAAAAAATAAAACAGGTAGTTTATCTCATAGTGTTTATCCTGTATTTAATATGTTTATTTGCAGTTAGTTATACAAATAAAAACATGAGACTTTAATAAGTTATAGTTATGTTTCATTAACTTGTAATTTTGAATTTAAACTAATATATCTATACTATATTATAAAGCATTTAAGGAAAACTCTTAAAAACTAATTTTTATGCATTAGGTACCACTTATTAATGCATATTACTTAAAATCCAAAAGTACAAATTGATTAAACATAAGTACAACTTATAAAAGTTCAATGATTGAATTTGTGTAACTAACTGCAGATAAACACTTATTTTTATTTTCTAAAATATCTAAATTTTTTAACTATTGATATAACTAACCGATAAATATAAGAAAATTCGAGATAAAACACTTTATTTTTATTTTTTTATTGAAGTATGTTATCTTTTTAATTTTAAAAATAAAATATCTTAAATATAGTTATCATTTAAATTAAATTTTTTTTGACCCGTAACAAAATACTTTATTATTATTTTTTATAAAAAACCATAATTAAACTAAACTAAAATATATTTTTGTTTTAAATCTAGGTTTCTCAAAATCGTAAAATAAAATAAAAAAAGACTAACAAAAAGTACGAATAATGATCGAGGGTTCGAGTTCTAGATTTCAGAAATCCGTTGCATTGCGAGGGTACATTTCTAGTAATTTATTAATGTTTAAGGTGCTATATCTTAAGGGGGAGGCTAATTGCACCAAAAAGTTTGCTATTTGCACCTTAATGATTGCATATATGATTGTGTTTTTTTTATTGTTTTTTCTTTTCTTCTTTTTTTTTGTTTATTTTTATTATATATTTTTATTTATTTGTATTATATAGTTTTAATTTTTTTTTTACTTTTTGGTTTGATTTAAAAAGAAATAAATATTTGTAAATATAAATATTACTAATTTTTTATAATTATATAATTATATAAAAATAAAACATAAATATTGTGATTTAACATATAAATAGAACATAAAATAATCTATATTATATTCGATTATTCTAAAATAACATTATCCGTAATACAATTAACACGTAAAAGTTGCATGTAATTCTGTATTCGCTCTGAATACGGGGCAGCCCATCCAGCAGCACACGGATAACTGTAATGGAAAAAATGTCCTACAATTTACGGAAACAGGTATCCTTCTGCCATATATAATTTCACATAATGGTTACCATTAACGTACCCAATTGTAAAAACAACATGTTCTTGCCACGTTGGCGGAGTGAACCTAAGCGGCAAGTACGTCCCATTGCCGGTCATACTTATAACATGTAATATCACATTATATTTTGAAGCAATCAAGACACCTATTTAAGGCATTGTCATCCAGTGTTCAAATGGTGCACCTTGATCTAATCGAAAGAAGTTTAAAGCGTAGATTCCGAATATATAATTGTTTCGTCGATTACTTCAATGGATTGAGAGCAAATCTAGAGAGAATTTGGAGAGATTTTTAGATATATATATATATATATATAGTGTTTGGTTCATTTGAGAAATGGTAAATATATGAGAAGTAGAGAAGTAATCCTAGTCATTCATATGGTCAAGATCAGATTTGACTAGTCAAATATTGCGGCTTTGACTGGTCAAAAGTTGCGGCTATCCCAAAAATAGAAGGACAATTTCGTAAATTTTACAAAACACACGGGCTGTGTTCATACATGAACATGTATAATTCACATATGAACTATATGTTCATATATGAACCAGTGCAATTCACAACTGAACTCTTTTAACTGATTCATATATGAACCTTTGTGATTCATATATGAATCAGTTGAACTAACTAACAGATTCATATATGAATCTGTATGAATCACAAAGATTCATATATGAATCAGTAGAACTAATTAACAGATTCATATATGAATCTTTGTGATTCATACAGATTCATATATAAACTCATCCCGTGTATTTTATGAAATTACCCCTCTACCTTCTATAGACCACACAAGGAATTATCCGGTGTTTCACGGTCAAAGCCGCAAATGTTGACCAGATGAATGACTAAGATTACTTTTCTATTTCTCATATATTTACCATTTCTCAAATGAACCTCTCCCTATATATATATGAAAAAAGAAGAAGGGACGATATGTATATATATATATATATATATATATATATATATATATTTACATTAATTTTTTTTAATATTTATAACGAGTTTACTTAATTGGCGGGTTTAACCCCCCAACTATCTTTGGTTGCTATTTTTAATTACGGTTTAATTCGGGTAAGAAATAATTACACGTTTTTAAAACCGATTCTTACAAGTGAATATTGGAATGTGACTACTGACTAACATAAAGAAAAATACATTTTACAAAGTTATAATAAAATCAAAAGTTACAAATTTATAAAATAAAATAAAATCAAAAGTTACAAATTTTATAAATTTATAAATTTAAATAAATTTAATAAATTTATAAAATCAAAACAAACAAACACACACACACACACACACACACATATATATATATATATATATATATATATATCATATCTATACTATATTATAAAGCACGGATAAAAAATTCTTAAATACAAATTATTAGGCACAAGGTACCATCACTTTATGCAAGATTTTAAAAATCTTTTAATTTACAAATATCTAAGCACAAGATACATATTACTACTGCAGACTTCTAACACCCACCAATTTGGTATGTACAGGGTCTTCCTTTTATGCAGACCTTTCCATGTATCACTATTAATTAACCCATTATATTACTATAATTTTGTTTTAATTATATTATTAAATATGTAATTGGTTATTTTTTCTAGATGTCATTAAAATATATAATATAATCATTGAATTATAACAAAATACTTAATTTTTTTATATAAAAAACATTATATTATTAAGCCTAAATTAAACAAATTTATAAAAAAAAACATTATCACTTTCTCAAAACCATCCAAAATCGTACTAGAAATCAACAAAAAAAATAAAATAAAACATTAAAATCGTGATGTATCTCGCTGCATTGCGCGAGTATGCTTCTAGTTAATATATTATATTACTATAAATTTGTTTTAATTATATTATTAAATATGTAATTGGTTATTTTTTCTAGAAGTCATTAAAATATATAAGATCATTGAATTATAACAAAATAGTTAATTTTTTATATAAAAACATTATATTATTAAGCCTAAATTAAACAAATTTATAAAAAAAACATTATCACTTTCTCAAAACAATTCAAAATCGTACTGTAAATCGACAAAAAAACAAAAAATAAAATAAAACATTAAAATCGTGATGTATCTCGCTGCATTGCACGAGTACGCTTCTAGCATATATATATATATATATATATATATATATATATATATATATATATATATATATATATATGTCAAGTGAGATACACGAAAAACAATGCATTCAACACCTTCACTTTTTAGTGCAAATAGCATTGCCCATACCTTAATTATATATGTGGGCTTGGGTAGAGTAGAGTAATAGTATGAAAAAGGAATAGGAATAGGAATATATATACACACATATATATATATATATAAGAGCATCCACAGTGTGCTCGTTGAGAGGTTTTTGGGAGCTTTTTAGGAGGTTTTTCAAAAAACAAAAATCTTCTTTTGAGATTTTTTACATAGTGAAGAGGTTTTTCAATTGAGGTTTTTCGTCATAGGTTGTAACTGCACGACCTGCTTTTTCGTATTTAATCAGTTTTAACTTTATAGAATTTTATTAAAGTTTCGTATTTAATCAGTTTTATTTATTAATATATTTAAAGTAATCATATTTAAATATAATTATTAAATAAATACATAATGAAAGTAATTATATTTTTATAAAAAATTTATATATAATATATATTGTATTAAAATATTTAAAAAAATTATGTAAAATAAATACATAATTAAATTAATAATATTTTATTGATATAAATAAATATGTATTTGTATGAATTTTAATGTATTTATTTTTATAAATAAGAATAAAAATGATATAAAGTTAAAATAGTGGGACCTTAAATAGTTTAAAAAAATAATGAAAAAGATTGGGTGAGATTTTTCACATAGGGGAGGTATATAAAGGTTTTTAAATTGTTGAGATGACAACAATGTATAGGAAAAAAGTTATGAAAAAGTTTGGTGAAAATCACGAACACTATGTATGGTCTAAGGGAAGAATTGTGGAGGCTAGGATCCTATGTTATGTTGTTACGTACAGATTAAAAGCAAAAAAGAGTAGTGGTTTACTTTAGCAGAATGATTAAAGTAGTGGGAGTGGGGATCTTGTTCACTTCTTTAATTACACACTTCCAGGTTGCTCAAATTAACCTATCTTTCATTTTCTTTTAATTAACTCCAACTCCATCAATCATATATTTTTACATCATCTTACCTAGATAATTTTAATTAATCAAAGTTTGATTTGGATCCCATATGATCCCCGTCCATGCTTGCATTTGCATGCATGCTTCATTAATGAATCAGGAAGCCCATATATATATATATATACTGCTCCTAGCTTAATTAATTAATTAATTGCTCCCTCTTTGAGCTAAAATTAAAGTGGGAGGCAGCAGTCTCATCATCATCATCATCAGAGTATATGCAGCTTTGTACGTTTATCGAGATGACATACTTTCAGATGGTCTTAGCTCCAACAGCTAGCATTCTGACACACCACTAACCCACCAACTTTCGATTTATTTATATATTATATCCATATATCATGGTTGAATGTAAATGAATATATAGCCTCTTCTAGCTACTACTACTCTTTAATTAACTTCCATCCATCTATCTATATAGCTACCTTCTTTTTCTCTTCTCTTCTCGTTCCTTCAATTCCTTTTCACACGTTAGCTAAGCTAGAACAACATATATATATATATATGGCAGATAAGGGGCGAGGGAATTCCTCATGGTTAGATGCTGTCAAAAAGGCTTTTACCAAACACATGATTTACACCCCCAAGATGATCAAACCAACACAACCAGATCATGCAAGTCCATTCTTAATTATTTCTAATTATATATATATATATCATTTAATTTTATTAATTAATTGCTATATATATATCTTAATATATGATGTATTTTTATAATGTGCAGAAGAGAAGCAAGCGAAGATGGATTTTCAAGAAAGCTGCTGTTCATGAAACAACCACCATACGTCTTCTTCACCATGAATCAGTCATCACCAATAACCCCATTCCTTCACCACACACAAATAATATTCCCACCTATATATATTCTTCTTCTTCTTCTACATCTCATGATGATAATGATGATGAGGCAGTACTTGGGCTTCAAAAACAACACAATAATGCTGCTCTTGTTATTCAGACGCTCTTCAGAGGATACCTGGTATATAGTGTAATTAATTAATTAGATCTGGATCCACCTCATCAATTCATTCATTCATTCATTATATATAGGCAAGGAGAGCTCTTGAGGCACTTAAAGGGGTTGTAAAGCTACAAGCGTTGGTAAGAGGGCATAATGTAAGGAAGAGAGCAAAGATGACACTAAGATGCATGCAAGCACTGCTCCGTGTCCAAGCTCGAGTATGTGACCACCGTCGTAGAAACCAGATCTCCTCAAATACCCACACCCCCATTCATGTGAATTATGTCAGTCACAACAACCTACCTAGTACCTAACCTACCTACTTCATTAATTCACTTATCTCTCTCTCTCTCTCTATATATATATTTTTTTTTTTACACTAATTTCTTTTTTCTAATTTTCATTATATATATAGCAGCAGGAGGAGGAGGAGAAGTTTGAGCAAGACTGGGAATGGGACAGTAGTAGAAGATGTGATCCTGTGGAAATTGACAGTACTTGTCGTCAACGTTATTCCTTATTATCTCCAAGCTGTAAAAGATCACAAAATCAACAATTACAAAGACGACTCAACTCACCAAATGATTCTTCTTCTTCTTCTTCTTCATCTCCCCTGCATCAGCAGTCCCCTATCACGCCATCATCACGAACAAAAGCTAGTCCCCGAGGCCTACGGGAAAGGTGTGGAAAGCCAAGTTACATGTCTGCTACAGAGTCGGCCATGGCAAGAATTAGTGCAGCAAGGCAGAGCACAGATGTGAAGAAAACCACATCTGCAAGGAAACGACTGTGTTTCAATAATGTATCTCAAAAATACATGAATGCTACTGCCAGTGACAGTGAAATGGAGTGTAAGTTGAGGAGGAGGAGGAGGAGGATGCCATTAATGCCAAATGATGATGATGATGATCATGTTATGATGATGGAGAGAAGAAGGTTAAGCATGTCCTGTTGTTGCAAAGAATATGAGAATTCAATGAGTGAAGAAGACATGAGAAGGTGGTTTATAAGTTGATTGTTGTTTTTTATCAGAGGATATTGAGGTTCAAGATCAACAAGAAGCTACTAGGTTGCATTGTTTAGGCTTGAGTTGGAACCTAAGTATCACATAATTAATTGGTAGCTACATGTAAACGATTACCTGATTGGCAGGTGCACGGGAGAAACTTTTTATCCCAAAATATGTAGTAATTAATTGGCAACATATATCCGCAAGTATGTATCAAGAAGAACTTGATATATATACATATTCGCTCATCATCAAGTGGATTTAAATGTTACTATGCGTACGTACAAATTTGTCTTTAATTGGGAAACAGCCACTTAATTAATCGATTGTAATCTTCTTCATCTTAATGAATTATATTACCTTTAGTTTTCTTTCTCTGGTTTTGAGTAATTAATCTCTTTTATCGCTTCACATTGTTGTATTGCTTAAAGTTGATTACTACAGGAGAGGAGTTGGCGGCCATTTAGAATCATTTTAGACATTGGGTTTAGGCTTACAAGCAATCAAGTTAACTAACAATCCATTGTTTACATGCAAATTAACATTTATATAATTAATGTTAATTTTGTATAAAGCATGTCAACGTCTAAAGTCTAAACTAGCTCAACCCCCTCATGTAATGTTGTTAAAACAAGAACAAAGTAAGGAAACAGCGTAAAGAGCACAAATGTTGATGAAACAAACCGGAACACCACGATTTTTGGAAGGTATAATTTCAAGTTAATACAGATGCCGGTATTTTAAGGACGAGTGCTTGGAATAAATATATGAATCTTATAACGATTATCAAAATTTTGCAAGAGTAAGCAACCATCACTAAATTTTTGAGAATCTTGAGAATCTTGAAAAAGATCATGAGTCTCTTCTTAAGTAGAGTTTGTAGGTGAGTTCTCTTTAAATTTTTGGAGTAGATACTTGACTTCTGCTTCAGATTTTGCTGCCATAATCTGAGCAACTTCTTTATCATCGCTTTGATAAATGGGCCTTTCGATAGTGGCCGGAGCACCAAAATTTTCAGAATAATAATTGGAAACTCCTTGAATTGACATCTTCTCTATTTGATCTTTTGGAAGCTTATCCCACCATTTAACTTTGCAAGTGCGAATGAATAATGGGTATGAATGAGGTGGGGTTCTTACTTCAAAATTCCAAGAAATTATCCATGGTAGTTTGAATATGGCTATTAATTGGAGTAAATATTCACGATCTGAGATGTTTTGGACAAACATTTCTTTAAACTTCCTAAAACCTCCCATAACAGTAATAGGAAGGATTTCTGGAACACATCCCATGTAATTGAACCAATCAGCAAACCAACTAGGATATTCATAGTTAAAATTCTTATCAAAGAATATAAACCATGAATGTGAGTAACTTCTAAGATATAGAAATTTGAACCAAGCGTCTTGATAATTATAATAATTATAAGACGGTAGCTTTGAGTAATTTGAGAGAACCTTATTAGTAAAAGGGCGACCATTCCAATCTTGAATAGAAAGGATTTTGAATATCTGAGCTTTGCTAAAATCTATTTGAGAAAGATTCATATGGTTAGCAGTATGAGTAACTTTGACAGAACCAGTTTCAGCTAAAATGGCTTGATAATATTCTCGAGTTTTAAGAGTATCACCTTTGCTTAATGAGTCTTTTGAGAAAGGGAAATCTATAAGAGTATTGAAAGATCTTTTGTAAAGATTCATCTCATAATCTTCTAAGATCTTGACCACTTGATGAAATGGATTTTGAAAATACAAATGTTTAATATTTTGACTAGTTGATGGAGTATGTACCTTTGGAATAGGAGAGACTAACATAGATTTATTTGGAGTAGTGTTGGATATAGTAGCGACAGGTTTTTGAACTAAAGCAGAATAAGTTTGTTGAGTAGCTGTCGTTTGAGTAAAAGGTGCAAATCGATTTTGAGTAATCGGAGTAAGAGAAGAAAACCTTTTATAAACTCAATTTGAAAATCAAAGTTGCTTAGTAATGCTTGCCATCTTGCAAAAATCTGTTTAGAAATAATATTTTTAACATCATTTTCTAAAATTGGTTTAGCAGATTGACAATCAATTCGTAATAAAAACGATGTCATGTATAAATCATCTTCAAATTTTTTAATACATAAAACAATTGCTAAAATTTCTTTTTTAACTGTGGAGTAATTTTTTTGAGTATCATTCCAAGATCCAGAAAAGAACCTAACTAATTCTTCAGTAGAGTTATTAGAAATTTTTTGCTTTAGTATTCCTCCGAATCCTATATCACTAGCATCTGTTTCTACTATAAGTTTAACATTAGGTTGAGGGATATGAAGACAAGGTAAATATTTTACCTTTTGTTTGGTTAATTGAACTACTTTGGTATGATCATGAGTCCATGGTTTTGGATTCTTTTTGAGTCTTTGGTAAAGGGGTTTGCAAATAATTCCTAAATCTTTAAAGAAATCATG
This sequence comes from Arctium minus, assembly GCA_954870635.1. NCBI lineage: Eukaryota > Viridiplantae > Streptophyta > Magnoliopsida > Asterales > Asteraceae > Arctium > Arctium minus. Next base: position 148,319,573 of record OX941083.1, on the reverse strand, counting down.
AACATAATTTAAACATCCTAAAAACCGTTGAAGTTGGGTTTTATCCTTGATTTCTTCTGGAAATTTATTTGAAAATTCTAAACTTCGTTGAATTGGTCTTATAGTACCTTGAGTAATATCATGTCCTAAAAATCTAATATTTGTTTGAAAAAGATGCATTTTTGATGCAGAAACAACTAATCCATTTTTAAAGATTAAATCATAAAATATATTTAAATGTTTAAAATATTGTTCTATTGATTTTGAAAAGATTAAAACATCATCTATATAAACAATAGCAAAATTGTTTATGGGGATGATAATATCATTCATAATATTTTGAAATTCTGAAGGAGCATTTTTGAGTCCAAAAGGCATAACATTCCATTCGTAATAACCAAAGGGAACATTAAAACCTATTTTGTATTTATCTTTTTCATGAATCTGTATTTGCCAAAAGCCTGATTTCATGTCAAATTTTGAAAAAATATTTGAATCATATAACTTTTTGAGTAAATCTCTTTTATTTGGAATTGGATATCTTATCCATTCTAAAACTTTATTTAAAGGATTATAATTTATAACTAATCTTGGAGAACCTCGTTCAATTTCAACAGCATTCATAACATAAAAGACTGAACATGACCAAGGTGATTTTGATGGTCTTATGAGTCTTTTATCTAAAAGTTCTTGTATTTCTTTTTTACAATGATCTTGTAATTCATTTGACATATGAATAGCTCTGGATTTTGAGGGTATGTTTATCTCATTAAAATCTTTTATATAAGGTAATCTAACTATATGTTGTTTTCTTTTCCAAAAGGCATTTGGAATATTTGAACATACATTCTTTTCAAATTTATCTTTTATTTGTTTTATTTTATTTTGATTCATTTGATTTTGAATTTGTTCAGAAATTCTTAAACTATTTATTTCTTCTTTTAAATATTTTATTTGATTTATTTTATGGTTCAATTGATTTAGTTTTGTAGAAACAATAGGACTTTCGAATTTAAAAATTATTTCTTTATCTAAAGCATTTGAAATAATTCCATCTTCTGTTGTTGAAAAAGGGTATAGTAGAGAAATAAATGGAGTTCCTAAAATTAAAACTGAAGTTAAATTCATTGCAAGTATTAATGATGTTCTAAAACAATATACATCGTTACATATATGAGCATTTGAAATCTTATATTCAATGTTGAGAGAGGAACCACTAGCGGTAGATAACCTGTTAGCAGTTTTTTCATAATATTTCGTAGGTATGAATCCTTCTTGAATACAATTCATATCAGCGCCAGTATCAATAAGTGCTAATACAGTTATTTTGAAATCATTTTGAATACATAATTGTATATAGGTATTCCATTTTTGGTATGATATTCTTTTTGGTATTTTTATTTCTTTTATGTTTCCTTCTAGATTATCTAATTTTATCTCTTGATCATTTTTAATAGTATCTTTTCCTCTTTCAATTTTTACTAATCGATCTTTAGTTATTCTTATTTCTGTTTTAACATTATTTAATTATTCTTGAAGGTCTTGAATAGAAATAGGTGTTTTGGATTTTGAAAATCTTTCATAGACATCTTGAAGATTGAATATTTCATTAGTTCTAGGGGTTGAAGGTTCTATTTTATTATAGTTTAGAATTTTATTTAAAGTTTGTTCTTTAATTATTTGATCAGGGATTTGATCTAAAATTTCTATTATTTCTCTATCTTTATCTGTAATTACATTTATTTGAGTACAAGTACATTTTCCTATACATTCGCAGTTTGAATTTGTCTCTGAGTCAGAGGTTGAGTAATTTTCTAAATTATTTAAATCTTTTTCTTCGTAATCTGACAAGCTAGATGATTCACTAGAACTATCTTGATTAAGCATAAGTTTACACATTTGATCTTTTAATTGATCAGAAATATTTAATTGATTAATCTTTCTTTTAACATAACAATCTTTTGTCATATGACCTGTTTTACCGCATTTATAACATATGATTATATCTCTAAATTCTTTTGATTTTGTATTAGATCTGTTTGAATATTTTTTATGATATTTTGGTTTCTTTTGATATTTTTCTGGTTTTTTATAATATTTTGGACTAGACTCTTTATTTGTAAATTTTTTCTTTGAGAATCGTTTTATTTTTCTAGATGAAGAAGGAGTTGAGATAGGTTGATAGCCATATTGTTGACAAAATTCTCCTAATTCGTTTTTGCTATTGATCCTATCTTTTTTAAGTTTAGCTTTGAATTTTAAGTCAGAACAAATAGCTAATCCTTCTTTATTAATTTCATTAATAATTTCGCCAAAGGTTAGATCCTTATATGGTATTTGATTATTTTATTTTTCTCTTAATTTATCTCTAATCTTTTCTGCAAATAATTTTGGTAATCCTGCAATGAACCTTTCTTTCCAGTAAGCTTCTTTGCAGTCTGGTCTTGTCATTACTTTAGCTAGAAACATATCTTTATACCATCTAAAATCTTTTAATTTTCTACACGTTAGATTGAGAATAATTTCTGCATTTCTTTCTTGAAATAGGGTTGGATCACCTACAAAGTTTTTTAATATTGCAAATACTAAAGTAGGAATAATATCATATTCTTGAGTAGTAACAGGTGTATTATTTTCAGTTTTGATTACAGTTTTTGTAGCATTTAGAATTGTAAGTTTTTCTACGGGAGTTACATAGAGATCCCACCACCCCTTTAAAGTGCCAGTGAATCCAGAAAGGATAGCATCGGCAATTTGTTTTTGATTATTTCCTTTAGTAGAATAAGCGTTAGCGACCATGTTTATTTCTTGTAAGAAGTTTAAAATTTGATGTTCTGCATAACCATCAATATTCCATTCATAAATTGATGTTCCATCGTAGGCACTTCTATTATTAGTTGTTTCGCGATCTTCAAATTGAATATCTGGAAGTGTTGGTCTTGGATAATAATTGAAAGTATATGGTCTTCTTGTTGATATAGGATTATGTCTACTGAAATTAACTTTATTAATATTATCAGATATTTGAGTATTTGAAAATTGTTCATTTAACTCATTTATATCTTCTTCAGAATAATCATCTGAATGTTGAGAGATAACATTAATTTTCATAATTCCTAATTTTTCACTTAATTCATTAACTATGTTTTTATTATATCCTAAATTCATATGTGGATCCATTTGTTGTGGAGTAAAGATTGGATTCTCTATTTGTTTTAATTTTGAGTCGTTTTTAATAGGTGATTCTAATTCTTTATTTAGGGAGTTCTTTTCGATTCTATTTAATTGTAGACTTATTGTATTTAATATTTCATTTGAATAATTATTTTGATATAATATACTTATAATTTTTGAATCATTATCCATTTTTGTAATATTTCCTATTAATGGAGAGGCTATATATGAATTTTCTATTTTAATGTCTTGTTTAGGAGGATGAATTGTTGTAACCTTATCATTATTTTTTATTATTATATATTCTTGAGTAATTTTTGGAGTCTTATGAATATTTAACATTGAAAAAGGACATTTAATATTCATTTGTTTACAAAAAACTAATTCATACCAGTTGAAGAATGTTATATGAACATTTTTGTTATAAATATATAATCTCCATTGGAGTTGATGATCTAATTCTATTTTACTATTATTTACAGAATTATAATAAATTTCTCTAATATCCTTATTATAATCTGCAAAAAAATCCTTTTTAAGTGCTTCTATATTCATTTTTTAATGAGTAAATTTGTTTACTTCTTTTGTTATTATTTTGATCCAAAATTTACTATTATGAATTTCTGCTTGAGTATCTTTAATTTCAGATTTTATTGCTTTATAGTCTAAATCTTCACTACTTATGTTATTTCTTTCTAGTTCTTCTATTAATTTATTCAATGTATCTAATTGTTTTGTTTCTCTTTTTAAAGTTTTCCAATGTAATTTTAGATCTTCAGTTCTCATTTTATTATCTAACGAACAATTAATTTGTATTTTATTACTCATACTTAACAAATTATTAATTTTTGTCTAGATTCTTGAATCCACTTGAACATTAAACTATTTCTTTCTTTTAAATGTTTGATTCGTAAAATTATTCTCCCTAAATATAATACTTGATTAATTGTCATCTTATTATATGTTTCCCATTCTAAATGAGTCATTAATTTGTCTTTTTGTTTTTGGAGTTCTATGATTTCTTTATGAGATATTTTGATAATATCCCAACAAGAATCTATTAATGATTTTTCTAATTTATTTTGATTACACAAAATTTGAGTTTTATTGCTCATTTTGATTTCTAATTCTTCTTAACTCTGCTTCGGTTACCATATTCATATCTGAATGTGTTGGACTATGTATTTTATCTGATTCGCTAGACTTATCTTCTTGATAAATTGGTTTTGGAATATCTTGATTAAAATCTACATATTTTAATGATTTAGATTTTTGAATAAAAGGATATTCTTTAAAACTATTATTACTTGTTGATCCTGTTGAAAATCTAGAAGGAAAAGGAATTGAATTAAAATTAATATCGACAGAACCATCTTCGTTTTCTATGATGTTAGATAGCCCATTTGATTCTCCTATAGGTTTGGGTATATTAATATCTTGAAGGTTCCAATTACAAGATTGAGTAATTTCATCCCATTTGAGTTTTTTGGGTGTTTGTACCTTTGTATGTTGAGGATTTGATTCAAATATAATAATTTCATTTTTAGGGCTAGTTATTCTAGACTTAGGTTCTATAGTAGAAGACATAGTCTTATAACTAATCCTATAGATTACTGCTATAGCTTTAGTATCTTCTTTAAATTCTAAATTTTGGTTTTAATTGTTAAAACTAAAGTGTCTAAGATATTTGGATCAGATAATCCTACTGTAAAATTTGGATAACAATTGAAGTAGATTGGACCGTTTGAGATATTAGTTTCGACCATGGCTAAAACTGAATTTTGAAAATTCGTATGCCTAGCATCTCTAAGTATTATTTGTACTGGAGTATCTATACCTAATCTAAATAAAGGTTTAATTGCTATTTGAACTAATCCCATGTGTAAGAATTTATATTTTTGCTTATGTTCAATTATGGATCTTTTTGATAGAAGGCAAATATTATCATAATCTTTATTAATAGAAACAGTTTGTTCAGTTGCTTTAATTGAGTAACCTTGGAGAAAATCTAAAGTTCCTATTTTGTATATCGTTTTGAAAGACTGTTTTGGAATTGTCCAATTTGTTAAACTCTGTTCTATATCAGATATATGAACTTCGGCAGAATTCATATGAAGACTAGGTTCATCATTATCCTCATTGTCCGTATTATTTCTTTTAGAAAATAAACTCAACATCGTATCTGTAAATAAAAGTGTATCTAGAAATAAATTTGATTTAGTGAGAAAAGTAGGTTTTAGTATGATTATTGGACTATTAACTGGACCACCACAACGGGACCACCTTCCACTGATCTGGTACGGTTGAGCGTCTTACACCACAACACTGCACCACTTATGCTACTCCAACGACCAAGGCTAAACCAACGCTAATATCCAATAAGTCATATAAAAACTTTATTTTCTTACATATCATATTTAATTCTAAATAACTCTTAATTAGACAGATATAATTAGGTTTGATTTTATAAAAGTTACAATAAGACAATAAAGAATAATTATGAATTTAATATTCATTTTCATCTACCAAAAGCATATGGCTCTGATACCAAGAGATACAGGATCGTAATATATATATATATATATATATATATATATATATATATATATATATATATATATATGCAACAAAAAGATAAAAGAAAGAATGAGTTGCTTACCAATTAAGAATGCTATTCGACCAACCATCCACACACTCTATTCTCTAATAGTAATCCCTTCAACAAATACTACTACTACTTAATAATAATAATAATAATAATCCATTAAATTAAATTAAGAGTAAACTACTATTTTCGTCCCTATGGTTTGTTGTTTATAACTATTTTCGTCCCTGGTCTTTAGAAACTGTCTTTTTCGTCCTTATGGTTTTTGTTTTATTTCCTTTTTCGTCCTTGAGATTAATGACATTAAAAAATTCTGTTAAATAAAGGATAATTCAGTCTTTTTACCTTTATTTATATTTTTTCCCTCTCAAGAAAAATCCTACCCATCTGACTTTTATTCCACCTTTGACACTCTTCCCTACAGAGAATAAAACCCACATCAAAGCCTTTACTCCTTATGTATTCTTCCTTCCAGGCCATGACCTCCATCACCAAATGGGACATGTCGTGGCTGCAAACCCAAATCGTGGGCCACCTTCACTTTCCTATCTGGATCAAGTTTGTTATCAACTTCAAAGATTTTCTCCAATGATTTCACTTGATGATTGCTTAATCTTCTCTTTTTTTATCACCAAATTGACCTGTTTCTTCTCCACAATAGTCTTCTCCATCTCCACCACCACCACCGTCCACCATTGACCGATGAAATTCTCCGTTGTAAATGCACTCCTCTTCTGCTTTCATCTCTCCTAAAAACAACAACAAAAAAATAAATTCTAGTTTAATTTGAGTATTTTGATGTCTAATTACTCATTTTTCAGCTAAAATCCAATGATTATATCAACTCAAAGACATCATGTTCAATTTTCCAAATTCAAAATCCACCCTTTATATATGCGGTTTCTTGAAAAGAAACTGTAAAATACAAGATTTTTCTTTAAAAAGCAAGTAAAATAATAAGTTGGGCAAATACCCTTTTCCAAATGGATATAACTTTTTTTATTGCACTATGTACAAGTATGTTTTGCACAAATGGTTTTTCTTGGTTTGATTTGCCATCATTAGTTTTGATTTGGGCAGTTATGAAACACCCTGAATTTTGGAAATAACAACTAATTTAAAATTTTCTAAATACACCAATAAAAGAATCATCTACAACCACAATTTAAGATTTAACCTCAATACAAACATTCATTCTATACAAAAGTCCTTGATAAGTACGGGTGCTACTAAACCCCATGCATAGTCACTATCTCCATAAAGCGGAAGACTTTGCCGAATACTTACTTTCGGATCTAGCTAAGACTCTACTCTTCATAGGATTGCTAGAACCAACTCTCAACCTTGAAACCTGATGCACATGCCGACAAATAAAAATGTTAGGCTTAACGCATATTGAGCTCAAAAGTTTTTCAACATATATAAAATAATCGTTTAAAAAGAAAGGATGCGGTTAAAATTATAGTCCTTCAATATGATACGGCTTACATGTGAAAACGACTCATTTTCCAATAATATGCATTTTAGACAAAGAACACCAATTTGGACATTTTCCAAACCAAACTACTTCAAAGATGATGATACCAATGTAAGCCGCCCATTCATAAATTAGCTTTAACCCAAAACTCACTCAAAACGTAAATATAAATTGAACTCTCCATTTATGAAGATACGGTTAAACCTTTTATCCCAAAACACCCAAAACACGGGTGGGGCACAACACTCAACCCATAAATCAAGGGTAAAACCCAATTATACAAAACGTCGCCAAAAACATGGATAATAAAACTCAATACCCAAAAACAACACCTTTCGGTGACGGGGGAGACCCGATTCTATAAAATGTGACGGTCCACAAAGTAAGCTCATTTTATGTTGTTAAGACTAGTCATAAAAACAATGTACACGCAAGAGATGTCAGGCTCAGTGGCTTTAAACATACACCCACATAAAGTCAAGTTCAACCCCGAAGGGTTCCTACGTCGAGCTCCTCATCCAATATCGTAATACTTGAGCACGAAGGACTTATACCTCATCCGGTACCTAACGTGCCTCGGCGTGGAAAACTAGCGTTCCATCATCGGACATAATAATTCCAAGCGCAAGGGATGTCAGGCTCAGTGGCTTTAAACATACACCCACGGGAACTCAAGTTCAACCGCGAACGGTCCTTACGTCGAGTCCCTCATCCAATATCGCAACCAAGGCTCGAAGTCGAGCTACCAAAACTGGACAATTGTCCAAAAACCCCATCAAAATAACAATGCCAAGCCGCAGGCTTAGCAATCCATTGACTCATTGATAAATGAAAATAAAAATATGATAAAACGCACTCGACCAACGGATATGCAAACACAACGACCAAAAGTAAGATTAGTTCAAAACTCAACATTAGTTGAGACAACCCATTTTCCAAATGAACTTATACCCTTATATTTTTCCAAATGTCTCATAACACAAAAATATGCATTTTCTAACTTTAACTGCTGATAAGAATGAAAATCATAAAATGAGACTATAAACATTCTTTCAAGTACCTCGCATAAATGTACAAGTAATACTTTATAAAACATTCCATTTCATGAATGATGAATAAAACCCGACAAACATTTAGTATTTCTTCGACCAAAGATCTATTTATGCAATAAGACCTCAAAACACATTCATTTGTGACACATATATTAAATGCCCAAAAATCCCAAATGTAGGTATTATACAAAGTTTGTAAAGTTAAATACATCAAATAAACAACGATTAGCAAATAACCCAACATTTAATAATTTCATGTAGAACACATAAACACTTTAAAATAGATATTTTGGCATGTACAACGTTTTCACAAATCAACTTGAACTCACCTTGCTAGATTTAGGCTAAATCTAGATTTCACCCAACGAGCTCTTTTGAAGGCCACCTGAATCCTCAAGCCGAAGACTTCCAAAACCTAGATCCAAACACTCCAAACCAATTAGAAACATTCCCCAAACATTAATTACTAAAATCCTCAACGAGGTCAAAACCCTAGTTTCCCCAAAACCGTCAAATCCGAGATTTGAGAAATCAAACACTAAAAACCCATTAATGGAGCATTTATAACATTATTTCAAGAAAACTTACCATTCTAGGTGATGAGACTTTTCGAGGACACTCAATACAACTTTTCAACCCGAGCTCCCAAACGATGAACTTGAGGAGGAAGATGAAGATGGAGGTTTGTGGTTCAAGGTTCCGCTAGCTAGATGGTGAGGAATCATATGGTTCAAGGGAAAAATCCTCAAAAATAGGCTAGGGTTCGGTTCTTGGGAGGGAGAGGTCGAGAGGGAGAGAACTTAGATGAAATGGGTGAGTTAGAAATGAGAAAGGGGCTAAAATCCGAATTTTAATCAAACAGACCCCGGCGGCGACCTTGCCATGCGATAGTGACATTGTCACTATCGCGAGGGCACTCTCGCGGAGATTGTACCACGGGTGGTACGCCTCCGGCGATTATGCCACGCGATAGTGACACATGTCACTATCGCGAGTCATTCTCGCGCCACCTGTACCGAGGCCTAAAAATGTCCAAAACTCGAGATTTTCGCATGGGTTGATTTAAGGTTCGAAAGTACAACTCATTTCACCCCAAAAGACAAACGAAAGGTGAGGAGATGGTTGGGGATGAACGGAAACTTACTAGGCGAAAATCTAGGTGTTACAATCCTCCCAACTTTAGAATTATTTCGTCCTCGAAATTTAGGTTCCCATGAAACCTTGCCCACAGAAGGATTTCCCTTAACCCAATTTCTGCCAACACCACTACCATGACCCTTGCACTGGTACCCACATCAATCGCCTCTCATGGGCATATCACATGTAACACCCTAAAACTGGGTGAAATTTAAAACTTAAAATTTCGGCAATATAACGGTTGTAAATTGATAAAAAACTGATTGAACAAAACCTGTCAAGGATTCCCAAAGTATCATCCCAACCGGGGAATAAAAAATTATGAGTACAACCCAAAGAATGAAGAATAAATAAACGACAACCTAAATAATCTAAGAGGCTCTAGTAGATTACAGTCGGGTGTCACTATTCTTCCAAAAACATGAACTATTCATCATCTATACCGGTCTCTAGATCTCCCAAAAAGACCGTTCTCGATCACACGATCGACCACTCATCCCCGAAGGTTCCCGCCACTAGGTTTTCCTGTCATACATGACAACCAAAGAACAAGTGTTAGGCTAAAGCCTAGTGAGCATTATAATCACAATATTTAAAGTAGAATAAAGTTTCAATACAATAACATGATACTTTCACAGTACTCTACCATGGCGCTTCACCTGACATTAAAACAGGAAAACCCAATATGAAGTCATCAATGCACTTATAATTTCTCCATAGCCAATTAACTTAAGTAGCATCAATCCAAACGAGATCTTTAGCTATTTAAGCACTCAACCCAAACCGGGTCTTTAGCTGTCTCATGACATCAACTCTAGCCAAGTCTTTAGCCAATCCGACAATCAACTCAAACCGAGTCTTTAGTTTAATTATGACCTCAACCCAAACCGGGTCTTTAGTTCATTTGTAACCTCAACCCAAACCGGGTCTTTAGTTCATTTTCTAACCTCAACCCAAACCGGGTCTTTAGTTCATTTATAACCTCAACCCAAACCGGGTCTTTAGTCCATTTATAACCTCAACCCAAACCGGGTCTTTAGTTCATTTATAACCTCAACCCAAACCGGGTCTTTAGTCCATTTATAACCTCAACCCAAACCGGGTCTTTAGTTCATTTATAACCTCAACCCAAACCGGGTCTTTAGTTCATTTATAATAGCAATAACAACCGAGACTTACGAATCAACATCATACTCCGAAATGACGTAACATATAACTCATTATTCATACACAACATGTTTCTATATGTCTAGGCCACATAGTATCTTTTTATACTCTCCTTATGTAGCTTTACCCACAAGTGGGGTATTAGGTCAACTCCACAAACTCAAGTAAGTAGATACATAATGTATATAATTACTAGCACAATATTTAAGCACATATGAGAGAAGGAGAGTTAAGAAGTACACTCACCTTGTTGATTTCTCACAAGAAATCAAACCCTAGAAATGGAGGATGTAGAGTTGGAGGCTTGAGAAGTTGCTACAAGATAGAATCCTTACAAGACCGCACCTAAGGATGCATTTACTTCACCATTAATACTCATTCAAGAACATTAAATGTGGTTGGTGGAAACTAGGGCACAAAGACTTACCAAAATTGCAGGAGCAAAACCCTTTATCAGCTCCCAAAATTAGCCCTAAATGAAGAAATCCCGTAAATGAGGTATTTAAACCCCAGCTGCCCGACGGAGATTGTGCCCCGGCGATAGTGACATTCGTCACTATCGCAGGCAATGTCGCGAGGAGTCCCCACCCCTCGGTACAAGTGGGGCGATTGTGCCCCGGCGATTGTGACATCCGTCACTATCGCGGGCATAGTCGCGAGGAGCCCCCACCCCTCGGTACAAGTGGGGCGATTGTGCCCCGGCGATTGTGACATCCGTCACTATCGCGGGCATAGTCGCGGAGACTGTACCGAAACCCAAAATGTTCCAGATTTGATCCTTTCCACCCACGATGCTCAAAACGGATAAAATTGGTATTTATTATAAATTCCCAACATTCAGAAGGTTCCCAAAATACGAAGAGAGTTACATGGGTTCTTAAAATTCGGGGTGTTATAATCCTCCCCAACTTGGGAATGATTTCGTCCCCGAAATCCTACTAACTAAACAAATGAGGGTATCTACGCCTCATGTCTTCTTCCGCTTCCCAAGTCACATTGGTGCCACGGTGATGCTTCCATTGAATCTTCACCATTGCCACCTCTTTGTGCCGAAGCTTCTTGATCACTCTTTCCAGAATAGCTTCGAGCTCTTCAACACAACGATTATCTTCTACCCGTATCTCGGACAATGGAATAACGCTTTCTTCTTCCGCTAAGCACTTCTGTAAATAACACACGTGGAACGTGGGATGAAAACCGTCCATCTCCGGCGGTAAGTCCAACTTGTAGGCTTGGAGTCCGATACGCTCAAGAATAGTAAACGGCCCAAGGAAACGGGGACTTAGCTTCCCGCGCTTCCCAAATCGAATCAATCCCTTCCAAGGAGATACCTTTAACATCACACGGTCTCCCACTTGAAACTCTACCGGTCTCCTCTTTTTGTCGGCGTAACTTTTCTGACGATCTTGCGCCGCTTTCAACCGTTCCCGAATAAATTTGACTTTGTCGGCCGTTTCTTGCACAATTTTCGGGTCGGCAAACTGCTTATCCCCCGCCTCTAGCCAACATACGGGGGTCCTACACTTCCGCCCGTACAAAGCTTCAAATGGCGCCATTCCGATACTAGAGTGATAACTATTGTTGTACGCAAATTCCACCAAAGGTAACGGGTATCCCAACTACCGCCAAAATCGATCACGCACGATCTAAGCATATCTTCAAGCGTTTGAATCGTCCTCTCACTTTGCCCGTCTGTTTGTGGGTTATAAGTCGTGCTCAAATTCACTCGTGTACCCAACTCTTGGTGTAACGCTTCCCAAAACCTCGATGTGAACCGACTATCGCGATCGGAGACTATCGACACGGGTATACCGTGCCTAGAGACGATTTCATCTATGTACAACTTTGCCAACTTATCCATTGTCAAAGTTTCTCGCATTGCTAGAAAATGGGCACTCTTCGTCAAACGGTCAACAAAAACCCAAATAGTATCGTTCCCTCTCACAGTCTTCGGTAACTTGGTCACAAAATCCATGGTGATCCTATCCCATTTCCACTCGGGTATTTCTAAAGGTTGTAGGCTCCCATAGGGACGTTGATGCCCGACCTTCACTTGCGAACAAGTCACGCATCGCTCTACGAAATGAGCTACGTCCAATTTCATAATTGGCCACCAAAAATGTAGTTTCAAATCCCGGTACATCTTGGTACTTCCCGGGTGGATAGAATACCTAGATTTATGCGCGTCCTCTAAAAGTAGTTCTCGGCAACCTCCAAACTTGGGTACCCAAACTCTTCCGTTGAAGCATTTGATCCCCCGACTATCTTCGGTCAACAATAACTGTTGCTTGGTCATCGCTTCATCCTTGAGGTTTTCTTCTTTTAATGCTTCGGTTTGCGCCTCTTTGATCTTTTCCATGAGACTTGACACTAACTCGATTCTTGTAAGTTTGGCTTGAAGTCTCCCGCTATACTCTTTCCGACTCAAGGCGTCGGCCACCACGTTTGCTTTACCCGGGTGGTAGAGTAATTCACAGTCGTAATCCTTGAGTAGCTCCAACCACCTTCGTTGCCTCATGTTGAGTTCCTTCTGGTCAAAAACATATTTTAGACTCTTGTGATCCATGTATAAGGTACACCTTGTGTCGTAAAGGTAATGTCGCCATAATTTTAACGCGAACACTACCGCCGCCAACTCTAAATCATGAGTGGGGTAGTTCTTCTCGTGCACCTTCAATTGTCTAGATGCGTACGCGATCACCTTCCCTCTTTGCATTAGTACACATCCAAGCCCCATTTTGGATGCATCGCTAAAGACCACAAAATCCTCCGATCCTTCCGGCAAGGATAAGATCAGGGCTTCACATAATTTCCTTTGCAAAGTCCGAAATGCTTCCTCCTGATCATCGGTCCACACAAACTTTACATTCTTCTTGGTCAACATTGTCAACGAAGAAGCAATCTTGGAGAAGTCCTGTATGAACCTTCGGTAATACCCCGCCAATCCTAGGAAACTTCGAATCTCGGATGGACTTTTGGGAGGTTCCCAATTCATCATAGCTTCAATCTTGGCCGGGTCTACTTTTACTCCATCTTTTGAAACTATATGCCCCAAAAACTGCACTTCCTTCAACCAAAACTCGCACTTGGAAAACTTCGCATAAAGTTTCTCTCTCCTCAAGATTTCTAAGACGTCCCGAAGGTGTCGAGCATGATCGACTTCATCCTTTGAGTAGATGAGAATGTCATCAATGAACACGATGACAGATTTATCTAAGAAGGGTCGGCACACGCGATTCATTAAGTCCATAAACACCGCTGGAGCGTTCGTCAAACCGAATGGCATTACTAGGAACTCGCAATGGCCATATCGCGTCCTAAAAGCAGTTTTCGAAATGTCTTCCTCTTTGACTTTCACTTGATGATAACCCGAACGGAGATCGATCTTCGAAAAGCAACCCGCTCCTTGAAGTTGGTCGAATAGATCATCGATTCTAGGGAGTGGGTATTTATTCTTCACGATAACCTTATTCAACTCCCTATAGTCGATACACATCCGCATAGTACCATCCTTCTTCTTTACAAATAAGACCGGTGCTCCCCAAGGTGAGGAACTCTGTCTTACGAACCCCTTCTCTAAAAGGTCTTGCAATTGGCTCATCATTTCCTTCATTTCTGACGGGGCCAAACGGTACGGAGCGCGGGCTATAGGAGCCGCTCCCGGTGTCAGATCAATCTTGAACTCCACTTGACGGTCGGTAGGTAGACCTGGCAAGTCGTCCGGAAATATGTCGGAAAACTCCCTTACCACAGCGACATCTTCTAACTTCTTCTTCTCAAGTCTGGCATCTATTACATATGCCAAAAAGGATGAGCATCCTTTCGCCAAACACTTTCGTGCTTTCACCATACTGATGATTGCAACTTCACCCTTTCGTCTTTCTCCGTACACGGTAACCATGTGACCATCCGAACCCGGAATTCGGATTAACTTCTTTGCACAAAGAATCTCAGCTTGATTAGTAGACAACCAATCCATACCGACCACCACATCAAATCCTCCGATGACCATAGGCATTAGGTCGATCGGGAACTCTCTTCCTTCGATTTCAAGTTTGCAATTTTTCACAACATTACGAACCACTACGTGATCCCCATCCGCTAGTTCAACTATTAACTCAACCTCTAAACTAGTAGTGGGCATGGATAGTTTTGGGCAAAACGAACTTGATACAAAAGAGAAACTAGCTCCGAGTCAAATAATACACGCGTAGGTATGGAGTTTAGGAGAAACGTACCCGACACTACATCAGTTGAAGCTTTCGCTTCTTTGGTGGTCATTTGAAATGCCCTTCCCGTAGCCCTTGGAGGGTCCACCTTCCTCGCTTCCTTTCCCCCAACCTTCAGCTTCGGGCACTCACTCCGGATATGACCTGGTTCTTTGCATTCAAAACACGTCATCCCTCGGACAGGGCAGTCACGACGATCATGACCCGACTTTCCGCACTTGAAACAATTCGATCCGCCCGAGTTGCACGGGCCAAAATGCTTGCTCCTACACTTAGAGCACCATTTAGCTTCGCGTCCATGATCATTCCCACGGTAGTTGTTGTTGAAAGGTTTTGTCCTTCTCGAAGGTGCGGAATTTCCTTCCCATCTCCTCTTCTCGACCGGTCCACTCCTCTCTGTTTTGCTGGGACCATATGAGTCTTCTACTAATTGAGCCTCTTCAATAGCTTCACGAAGAGTAGAGGCTTTAGACACTCGAACAAGATTCTTCATCTCACTCGGCAATCCTTTGGTGTAGGCCTTGATCTTTTCCTTCTCGGTCGGGACCAGATGTCCCACCAAGCCGAGCTTATCCATGAACTGTCAAGTATATTCCCTCAAGGACAAGTTCCCTTTCTTCAGGTTTTGGAATTCTTCTTTGATCCGGTCCATTATCCGTTCATTGCAAAATTCCTCTAGCAATTTCTCCTTGAAAGTAGCCCAAGATAGTTTCTCTAGAATCGTCGTCTCTACGGAGGCGGAATATACGTCCCACCACGTGAGAGCCGTACCCCTTAACATATGCGATCCGAAAATTACTTTTTGATCTTCTCCGCATTCACTTGAGCGAAAAGACTGCTCCATTTCTCTAATCCAGCACACACATGCGGCCGGGTCATCAAGTCCTTTGAACTCAGGTGGTCGGCATCCGAGGAATACCTTAAACGTACAAGACTTTGCCTCGTGACTAGCGGTCGGTGTTGTCGTCGCATTGGTAGGAATACGGGGTCCCGAACCCCCAGATCCCGCCACTATAACGTTTTCTGCCACCGTTTCATTCCTACGGTGGTTGACATCCCGGTCTTCCAGCAATTTCAGGAACACCTCGTGTTGTTGAGCCATGGTTGCACTCATGGCTTGCATCATCCTATCCATCATTCTGGTCTCCTGGGTTACTTCCTCCATGACCGGATGAGTTGCAACTATGTTGCGATGGGGTATGTGCTCCGGTCCTCCGCCCAGTGCGTTAATAAACGGCGGGGGAAGATCTGCATTGGTTACCCTTGGTTGGTCGGCCGTAGACGCCGCCGTATCTTGACCTTCTGGTCGATTACGAGTGTTTACCATAGTCTGCCACACACGCAAGAATATAAATAAGATATGGCTATACAACAATAAACAAGGAAACGTACTACCATATTCATTAATCATCACAACAACGGAAACAAGCATAATCACGTAAAACACCTTCATAATAACGTTAGCTAGGCGAAATTATGAATATGCGATACATAAAAATTTTCATTCTCATTACCATAACTCTCAACTTGTGTAGCCTCCGTCAACTCTAAGACTATCTTATCTTAAGAGTTCTACCCAATCTCACGAAATCATTGCCTAATTCCTCAGTTTAAGTCTAGGTACTATACATCCATACCTAGTTCCCTTAAACTAATGCTCTGATACCAACTTGTAACACCCTAAAACTGGGTGAAATTTAAAACTTAAAATTTCGGCAATATAACGGTTGTAAATTGATAAAAACCTGATTTAACAAAACCTGTCAAGGATTCCCAAAGTATCATCCCAACCGGGGAATATAAAATTATGAGTACAACCCAAAGAATGAAGAATAAATAAACGACAACCTAAATAATCTAAGAGGCTCTAGTAGATTACAGTCGGGTGTCGCTATTCTTCCAAAAACGTGAACTATTCATCATCTATACCGGTCTCTAGATGTCCCAAAAAGACCGTTCTCGATCACACGATCGACCACTCATCCCCGAAGGTTCCCGCCACTAGGTTTTCCTGTCATACATGCAACCAAAGAACAAGTGTTAGGCTAAAGCCTAGTGAGCATTATAATCACAATATTTAAAGTAGAATAAAGTTTCAATACAATAACATGATACTTTCACAGTACTCTACCATGGCGCTTCACCTGACATTAAAACAGGAAAACCCAATATGAAGTCATCAATGTACTTATAATTTCTCCATAGCCAATTAACTTGAGTAGCATCAATCCAAACGAGATCTTTAGCTATTTAAGCACTCAACCCAAACCGGGTCTTTAGCCGTCTCATGACATCAACTCTATCCAAGTCTTTAGCCAATCCGACAATCAACTCAAACCGAGTCTTTAGTTTAATTATGACCTCAACCCAAACCGGGTCTTTAGTTCATTTGTAACCTCAACCCAAACCGGGTCTTTAGTTCATTTATAACCTCAACCCAAACCGGGTCTTTAGTCCATTTATAACCTCAACCCAAACCGGGTCTTTAGTCCATTTATAACCTCAACCCAAACCGGGTCTTTAGTTCATTTATAATAGCAATAACAACCGAGACTTACGAATCAACATCTTACTCCGAAATGACGTAACATATAACTCATTATTCATACACAACATGTTTCTATATGTCTAGGCCACATAGTATCTTTTTATACTCTCCTTGTGTAGCTTTACCCACAAGTGGGGTATTAGGTCAACTCCACAAACTCAAGTAAGTAGATACATAATGTATATAATTACTAGCACAATATTTAAGCACATATGAGAGAAGGAGAGTTAAGAAGTACACTCACCTTGTTGATTTCTCACAAGAAATCAAACCCTAGAAATGGAGGATGTAGAGTTGGAGGCTTGAGAAGTTGCTACAAGCTAGAATCCTTACAAGACCGCACCTAAGGATGCATTTACTTCACCATTAATACTCATTCAAGAACATTAAATGTGGTTGGTGGAAACTAGGGCACAAAGACTTACCAAAATCGCAGGAGCAAAACCCTTTATCAGCTCCCAAAATTAGCCCTAAATGAAGAAATCCCGTAAATGAGGTATTTAAACCCCAGCTGCCCGACGGCGATAGTGACATTCGTCACTATCGCGGGCAATGTCGCGAGGAGTCCCCACCCCTCGGTACAAGTGGGGCGATTGTGCCCCAGAGATTGTGACATCCGTCACTATCGTGGGCATAGTCGCGAGGAGCCCCCACCCCTCGGTACAAGTGGGGCGATTGTGCCCCGGCGATTGTGACATCCGTCACTATCGCGGGCATAGTCGCGGATACTGTACCGAAACCCAAAATGTTCCAGATTTGATCCTTTCCACCCACGATGCTCAAAACGGATAAAATTGGTATTTATTATAAATTCCCAACATTCAGAAGGTTCCCAAAATACGAAGAGAGTTACATGGGTTCTTAAAATTCGGGGTGTTACATCACACTCATAACCAAGCGAACACTTACTCTCCAAAGTAACCTTTACTTACAAGGTTACGGTCGTCTCCCAACCTTGGGCGACAATTACCACCTCCAGGCAATTTGCGACCTCAACTTCTCGCCGACCAAACCCCTTCGGATCTACATGGTTCTGAACCCAGAGTCAAAGATAGCAACCAAACTCTCATGAATCCTCAGGGTCCTACTGATCCATTCTTAATATTGAACAAGGTGTCCTTTTAAGGCGTCCCTTTGCGTCTTTCAGGTAACCGGTTAACACAGATTCAGCTATCACCCAACTCCGTTCCAACCCTGGCCTCACAACATTCTTTATAATAAAATCATTATCACCACGGGAATGCTTACATACACAGGTATGCGATCAACAATACCTAACCTTCTTATAGATTCCACCACCGAAAGGTTAATATTTTCCATGATCTAACCAGAATACACCCCGAACATTCCCGAATCCAATGGCTCCAAGAAAACAAGTCGACGCCCAGGTCTAATTGGTGACCTCGAAAACGTGGATGTCTCGCCTCAAATTCCAATCCAGACAGATTGTTGCACCAAGGTTGACTCCTACCAGAAAGCTAGAACTCCAAGTCTTACATTTCTAACAGACCGATCACCAAAATTTCCTTTGATCGCGGAACGCACTAAGACGGTACACCATCAACATAAACCATAATGTCACACCGACGAGCAACCCACCAAGTCGTACTCAATTCAAGCGCAGATAATCACATGAGACCTTATCCCGCATGCTTACCAAAGTATAACATCATCCCTTAATTAACTGAGAAGACTTAATCTAATATCTCCATTATTCATGCATTACCCAAACAAAATCTGAAACCCCAAAATTCAGAATCACCCACAAGTCGGATCTTCCGACGCTTCGCTTCCCAAGGACTCTTCTAGTCCCGAATTACAACATCCTTTTTCGATAGGGTTTTAAATCTATAGCCCTAATGAGTTCAAGGTTTTTCAACCATTACGCCAATTTGAAATTTATAAACTTTCAACTACATAAATTTTATAACAGTTAATCGTGCAGTAAAATACACTACCGTTCAAAACTGATTACCAACACTACGCATGTAAAACCATTTCCAAAACTCATTTGATCGCTACTTACGTTAATAAAACGGTAACATAAGATGCACAACAAAATTTTCAAACGGACTACCAGAGTCCCAACATACAACAAATTATACTATGTATACCAAAATAACTTTCTGCACCAAACGCGTGTAATAATTGTTCGTACAGCTCCAAAAGAGAACTTCACAACTTTTAACTTTTCCTTCTTTAACCGAAAGCGTTGCGGCATAAAATTTTCAACAAGTCTCCTATGCATCAGTTTATTCCCCAAAACTTTGTAAAATGAATGGAAAGAAAATAAATTTTCAAATCGAGTTTAAAGCCTTGAGCCGCCTCGATAAAACACATTTGACCAAGATGGTAACTACAACGATATGCAATCCGAAAATTTATTTCATGCCTTGCAGAAAATTTATAACAGCAAGGTCCACAATCGAAACACATTTAGATTAAAAGTGTAATATGAGATAACATAAATATTTCACATATTTACTCACGCGAGTGAAAATCAGGTCCAACCCAAAAGTATGTACATATCCCCGTGTGAAACTCAAGATGCCATCGCGTGACATTAAGATTTCCAAGGTGCTTCTTACGGTTGCAAAATGTAGGTGCAAGACTCGCATGAGACAAAGTATTAAACAAAACTCGTAATTTAACGCACACAATAATGCAAGTCTACCCGTTCCAAAATTTCTTTTTATTACACGATTCTAATGGTCATAAAATAAAACGCCATAAACCCAACTAAACTTTCATAAACTCATTGACGGTAAAATCAAGCAGTGTCAAAATCTATGTTTCTCAACATAAAAAGCGTAAAACGACAATAAGTCTAAAATGTCAAAACTCTAAAACCACCACGTAGGATAAAGTGACCCTTTTCCACAAAACTCACATTAGATACGTCACTCAAAAGCTCGTAATTTATATGCCATAAAATTAAAACTCACGCATCTCAAAATATACTCACGAACTCAAAAAGGTTGTAGAATTATACCCCGTAAAATTAAACACGACTCGTACAGACTAAAATTCTCTAGAAATTCCGACTCGAGAACAGTGGGACAACTCTTCCTTTAAAACCTTAACATACGTGGACGAGATCCAATGTCAAGGTTAAAAATTCTACAGTCACTTGCCCAATACCACATGTGGCATTAAAACACGGATCTTAAGATGTCCAAAAATAGCGTTAAACACAAAACAGGGACGGGGAGATTTTTCCATATAAATTGTAATAACTTGCAACAAACAATTCCATGCATGCTTAAGCTCACAGTTTAAAAAACTGATGAGTGCTAAATGTTTTACCAAGACTTCAAAGTATAACACACTTTATGCTTCGAATACATGAGAAACAATTGATGCAAACTTATTTTAGAAGTAAATTTCGTGCATGAACTTGGTAGGCACTCAGCATCTCAGGACTACACTCCTCCATTTTCCCGACATACTATTGCCATCCGGATACATCAAACACCTTAGAGCCACGAACCCACTAATTGGGTTAACTTACAATTTTCCCTCGAAATAAAATTGGTCTAACGAACTTATAGTTCTAATCCAACCAATAATTCTTACTCAAGCTGATTAACTTAATGCATTCAACGCATTTAACTATCACTTCAACGTCACATCACTATAGACATCAACCTTTCCTTAGATTACTCGCTTAGAAACTTTCTCACTACCCCAACGGTCATCATACTAAGGTAGTTCAAGTATACACATATGATATGTAGGTTCACCATAACACTGTCCAGGTGCCATTATGAACGTACCATACATGATCATCCTTGCGACCCTTGACAATTTCCCGTTTTTAGCGACCCGATCAACTCCAAGATATCTTATCTTAAGGCGCCTAATGTGCAACTTCACTTTCAATCACTTATAAGAACGCTAGTTTGAGTTTAGGCATCCAAAAATCAATACCTAAATCTCTCAAACTTAAGCTCTGATACCAACTTGAAACACCCTGAATTCTGGAAATAGCAACTAATTTAAAATTTTCTAAATATACCAATAAAAGAATCATCTACAACCACAATTTAAGATTTAATCACAATACAAACATTCATTCTATACAAAAGTCCATGATAAGTACGGGTACTACTAAACCCCATGCATAGTCACTATCTCCATAAAGCGGAAGACTTTGTCGAATACTTACTTTCGGATCTAGCTAAGGCTCTACTCTTCATAGGATTTCTAGAAACCAACTCCCAACCTTGAAACCTGATGCACATGCCGACAAATAAAAAGGTTAGGCTTAACGCCTAGTGAGCTCAAGAGTTTTTCAACATATATAAAATAATCGTTTAAAAAGAAAGGATGCGGTTAAAGTTATAGTCCTTCAATATGATACGTCTTACATGTGAAAACGACTCATTTTCCAATAATATGCATTTTAAACAAAGAACACCAATTTGGACATTTTCCAAACCAAACTACTTCAAAGATGATGATACCAATGTAAGTCGCCCATTCATAAATTATCTTTAACCCAAAACTCACTCAAAGCGTAAATATAAATTGAACTCTCCATTTATGAAGATACGGTTAAACCTTTTATCCCAAAACACCCAAAACACGGGTGGGGCACAACACTCAACCCATAAATCAAGGGTAAAACCCAATTATACAAAACGTCGCCGAAAACTTGGATAATAAAACTCAATACCCAAAAACAACACCTTTCGGTGACGGGGGAGACCCGATTCCATAAAATATGATGGTCCACAAAGTAAGCCCATTTTATGTTGTTAAGACTAGTCATAAAAACAAGAGTAAACTACGATTTTCGTCCTTGTGGTTTGTTGTTTATAACCATTTTCGTCCCTTACTTTAAAAGTTGCTTTTTTGGTCCTTGTGGTTTGCAATTCCTTTCCCTTTTCGTCCCTGAAACTAATATTCTCAAGGACTAAAAGCGAAAATAATTGCAAACCACAATGACCAAAAAAGCAATTTTTAAAAACCAGGGACGAAAATAGCTATAAACAACAAACCACAAGGACGAAAATAGTAGTTTACTCTAAAAACAAAGTACACGCAAGGGATGTCAGGCTCAGTGGCTTTAAACATACACCCACGGAAAGTCAAGTTCAACCCCGAAGGGTTCCTACGTCGAGCTCCTCATCCAATATCGTAATACTTGAGCATGAAGGACTTATACCTCATTCGGTACCTAACGTGCCTCGACGTGGAAAACTAGCGTTCCATCATCGTACGTAATAATTCCAAGCGCAAGGGATGTCAGGCTCAGTGGCTTTAAACATACACCCATGGAAACTCAAGTTCAACCGCGAACAGTCCTTACGTCGAGTCCCTCATCCAATATCGCAACCAAGGCTCGAAGTCGAGCTACCAAAACTGGACAATTGTCCAAAAACCCCATCAAAATAACAATGCCAAGTCGCAGGCTTAGCAACCCATTGACTCATTGATAAATGAAAATAAAAATACGATAAAACGCACTCGACCAATGGATATGCAAACACAACGACCAAAAGTAAGATTAGTTCAAAACTCAACATTAGTTGAGACAACCCATTTTCCAAATGAACTTATACCCTTATATTTTTCCAAAGGAACTTATACCCTTATACTTTTCCAAATGTCTCATAACACAAAAATATGCATTTTCCAACTTTAACTGCTGATAAGAATGAAAATCATAAAATGAGACTATAAACATTTTTTCAAGTACCTCGCATAAATGTGCAAGTAATACTTTATAAAACATTCCATTTCATGAATGATGCATAAAACCCGACAAACATTTAGTATTTCTTCGACCAAAGATCTATTTATACAATAAGACCTCAAAACACATTCATTTGTGACACATATATTAAATGCCCAAAAATCCCAAATGTAGGTATTATACAAAGTTTGTAAAGTTAAATACATCAAATAAACAACGATTAGCAAATAACCCAACATTTGATAATTTCATGTAGAACACATAAACACTTTAAAATAGACATTTTGGCATGTACAACGTTTTCACAAATCAACTTGAACTCACCTTGCTAGATTTAGGCTAAATCTAGATTTCACCCCACGAGCTCTTTTGAAGGCCACCTGAATCCTCAAGCCGAAGACTTCCAAAACCTAGATCCAAACACTCCAAACCAATTAGAAACATTCCCCAAACATTAATTACTAAAATCCTCAACGAGGTCAAAACCCTAGTTTCCCCAAAACCGTCAAATCCGATATTTGAGAAATCAAACACTAAAAACCCATTAATGGAGCATTTATAACATTATTTCAAGAAAACTTACCATTCTAGGTGATGAGACTTTCCGAGGACACCCAATCCAACTTTTCAACCCGAGCTCCCAAACGATGAACTTGAGGAGGAAGATGAAGATGGAGGTTTTGTGGTTCAAGGGAAAAATCCTCAAAAATGGGCTAGGGTTCGGTTCTTGGGAGGGAGAGGTCGAGAGGGAGAGAACTTAGATGAAATGGGTGAGTTAGAAATGAGAAAGGGGCTAAAATCCGAATTTTAACCAAACAGACCCCGGCGGCGACCTTGCCACGCGATAGTGACATTGTCACTATCGCGAGGGCACTCTCGCGGAGATTGTACCGCAGGTGGTACGCCTCCGGCGATTGTGCCACGCGATAGTGACACATGTCACTATCGCGAGTCATTCTCGCGCCACCTGTACCGAGGCCCAAAAATGTCCAAAACTCGAGATTTTCGCATGGGTTGATTTGAGGTTCGAAAGTACAACTCATTTCATCCCAAAAGACAGACGAAAGGTGAGGAGATGGCTGGGGATGAACGGAAATTTACTAGGCGAAAATCCGGGTGTTACAAGTTAGCCACCAAGGTCTTCCAAAATTTCTTGGTATGAAGGGTTGTTTAAAAAATCAACCAACAAAGATGGTGATGAAAGCATAAATAGAGGTTGATCGTGGCGCAATTAGTTACCCGACGTCGGAGATGATGATGATGATGATGATAGCTATTCAAGTCTTTAAGAACATCGTTTGAATGGGAAAAAAACTTAAAAAACCCATTTAATCAACAACCCTAAATCTAGATTAAAAGCTTAAATATATCCACAAAAACCAACACCATCAAATATTCCGGTTCTCGCTCTTCTTTCTGCCATAAATCGAACATCACAATCTGGAAACAAAACCCAAAACAAAACAAAATACATAAGCAACAACTGTAACCACCAACTGTGAAGGTTTAATCGTTGTGATATGGATGTGGTTGTATGGTGGTTGGTGAAGTACACCGGAGATGGAGGAGAGAAGGGGGGAGGAGGCCTGTCACTGAGTACACATCAGATTTGGGGAAGGAGATAGATGCATTTTGTTGGTATTTGTATGCGGCTAGACGTGGTGTTTGTGTTCACCGAGATGGTTGGTCGACGATGGTCGTTGCTGGAGGGGTATCAAGTCAGCGATGATGGTTGCCGGAGGCCGGAGGGTTATCGAGTCGATGATGGTAATCAAAATTGGAAAGGATAAGGAAAGAGATAGTGTTTAACTTTTTAATTCAAAATTAGATAAATATGAAAAGACCAAAGTGTCCCTTATTTAACAGACTTTTTTAACAGAGTTAGTCTTATGGACAAAAATAGCAATGATTCACAAACCACAGGGACGAAAAAAAACAGTTTTTAAACCAAAAGGACGAAAATCGTTATAAACACTAAACCACATGGACGAAAATCGTAGTTTACTCTTAAATTAAATAAAATAAATATACGACGAGAATCGAGTCCCCCAAGTGAAGTGGGTGAAGATCTCCATCCAGATCTTTTCCCGACAGAAACAGGGCCACATCCAACAAACAATTGCAATTTATTTATTATTAGGGACATCCTTTTTCCAAAACACAAATAACTTTTATTATTTCTTTCAATTACTACTACTCTTCTTCTTATTTCTTTAACCCAACAAAATCAAAAACAAAAAGAAGAGAGCAGCAGCAGCAGCAGCAGCTTCAATTAAAATAAAACAAGAAGAACGAAGAAAAAGAAAAAGACCCAACAACATAAAGTTGCAAACAGAAGGATTAAAAACAAAACAAAAGAAAAATATTCAAGTGAACCATTGGAAGGCCACAATATCTGCTGTCGGTGTGGATGAAGGTGCAACAGTTGGGCTCTTACAAACACTGCCATCGGATAACATTGTCATTCTGCCATCTCCATCTCCATCTCCGGTGGGGTATCGAGCCACCAAACTTAAACTTGGTGGCAGGACTTCCGCCAGTGGACCGCCACAAGAAACTTCACCAAATCCATTGCTGTTTGCCATAGCCATGGACAGATCCAGAGCAAGATTCCCAGCTGAATCTTTGGATTTGTCCTCGTCAAAATCTCTTCTTGAGCCAAGATAATCATCGTGGGAAGTTGCGAAATCTGTAAAAGATAAGGCCGACTCTACCCCAAAATCATTAGTATTATTGAAAATAGACCGACTTGTCTGCATAATCTGTCGCCATTGTTGCTCACATCCACCTTCCGTGCTCCAATCCCTATAAAAAAAATTACATCTCTCAGAAATTAAGAAACCCCAAAAGGAGAAGAGGATGAAAAAAAAAAATCAGACCGTTGCATATTATGAAGAAAGAATGGGGGTTGGGTGGCAGATGGTAAAATTGTAGATCCCACAACTTTGGGTGAAGGATTGTTGTTGTTTTTGGCAAGCAATGGATTAGAAATAGTAGAAGGGTTGGTTGGATTTTTAGAAGGTTCCACATGCTTTCTTGAACGGGGACGGCCTCTGTGCATATGGCGTTCACAGTATTTCTGATTAGGCGCCACATCTCTTGAACACCTCCATTTCTTGCCGTCGGTTCTCTTGCACCTGCCGGGCTCTAGATCTTGTTTGGTTGAATACCTTACCACTGTAACATCCACATATTTATTGATTAAATATAACATGAAACATATTATATATATAACAAGTTGAAAAGGATTGAAGTTATTTATTTACATGGATGATGAGAGTGGGTAGCAGAAGCAGTAGGAGGAGTATTTGGGATATTTTGGATGATGGGTAAGAGAAGTTGGTAAGGAACAGGAACAGAGGCGACCATGTACTTGTAGATCATTGCTTGTGTTTCCAGTTCCTTCCACTGAGCAGCAGTAAATGGAAACCCAAATGTTGCAGCCATCTCCTGTACAAGAATCCTCAAATAAAAAAACAAACAAAGACAGTGATGCTAGAAATTGACTTTGGAAAAAGGAACAACCTTTATTATTATTATTAATCAATTTACCTTGGAATTTGAAGGCGGTTGAAAGTTGTATTGGGTTCAAGGATTATTAAAAAAATTGTCAACAGAGGAGTAGGAGTAGGAGTAGGAGTAAAAGAAAGAAGAAGAGGATGCAAAGTAGAAATATAGAGAGAGATGTTATGATGATGATCATTATTATTATTATTATTATCACTGCACCTCGTTACAAGGGATGGTGGGCCGGGACCACCATTTTGTTTGTTTTGGATCAACATCAACCTCCATCTCCTACTACTTATTAGTTTGAGTTGTGTGCACCTTCAAACCCAGACACCATATACATACATATATAATATATATATATATATAGGTATTGTGTGATCATGATGAGCGAGCCTTGGTTGTACAAATTTACTTCCTACAAACGTCAAACCTAAATAGAATAGAATAGAATAGAATAGAATAGAATAGAATACAAACACTAACAACAACTTCAACCAACCACTTGTTTTCCTTTTCAAACCAACTTTCTTTCTATGCACAACAACAATATTACATGTCTATATACAAAGACCAGGGAATTTAAAATACAACAATATTTATGAAATATGATACCATTTATTTATTGTAACTATTGCTTTAAATTAATAAACAACTTACATGTTTATAAAATCAAATATCTATTAAGTTAAATGAATAATTAGAATTAGTTTATAAAATTTCCATGTGATTAAATTTGGTTTTGACTACAGAAAAAAAAAATCCAATCATTGTTATAAAACACATTAAAAATGGTGCTAAAACCTTTGTGTTTATGGCTGCAATGAAACAAGTAAGATTATTTGTTTTAAATTGAAATTTGGCGTTGATGTGGGAATGTCTGGTTTAGTCAATTTTTTGTTGTTTAGTAACAAAGTGTTGCTTATTTATTCACTCAATTCAAGTCTAAATACCTCACCTACAAGGATTATGACATAGTGGTTGAGACCTTGGGGGATGTGGTGAATATCTCATATGCCCACAATAATTATGGTCACTAAGTTTATAAGGATTGATTTCTTACAGTTAAAATTTGCTATGAATAGTTTAGATATAGTCTTGGACACTCTTCAAAAAAAAAAAAAGTCTAAGGTGCAGTTTGTTTTTTAAGAGGTCTAAAGTCTGAAGTCTTATTTTACTTCTGATTAATAAGAGGTGGTGCTGAAGTCTGAAATATGAATCAACAAGACTGTATGGTTTTGTAACCAGGGGCGGATGCAGTAAGGAGGAGTAGGGGTCTTGGGTCCCCTACCAGCCCTGCACGTGACAGCTAAATTTTTTTTTTACTTGTATTTTAGTTTAGTATAGCTTCTGGGACCCCAACAAAATATATCAAAGGCCCCTTAACCCCTTTCCAATTCCTAAAAACAGAAAACACTCCTTGGTCTAGCGTCGGCGACGTTGTAGTTCTCGTTGTTCGCCTCATCGCCTGTTCCTCGGGCCCCCATCAATTATTTTTTCTGGATCCGCCACTGTTTGTAACGTTTGGAGACGTTTTGAAAAAAAGAAGACATGAGGTGGTAATAAGAGGTTTTAAGAAGTTAGGTTACCACTTCTTATTTCAAAAGTATTCAAGTGTTAAGAGGTTCTGAAAACTGGAAAAAAACAAACAGTCTAAATCTAAAAAAGTCTGAACGATTCAGACAAGAGTCATTAAGAGGGTTTTTTTACAAAAAACAAATAGCCCCTAAGTACCCCCAAAAATATATAGATATATATAAAAAAATAATTGTTATTATAATAAAAACCCAACTCAATATCTTTAGTTTTTCCTTTCGTTTATTTTATAGTACCTTTTTTTTGTCCCAAATTACTAATTTAATTTAAGTTTTTAGTTTTTTTTTTTTTTAATTTTATCATGAGATGAAAAAAATTATCTAATAAAAATATAATAATTTTTATTATAGAATAAGTGAGGAAATATATATAATTATTTGAATCATAGAAGATGATGGTATATTGTCTTAAAATATATATATATATATATATATGATTGTATTGTGTATAGAGAAAGAAAACACACAAGTAGGGGAGAAGCTACATGTGTTTGATGCCCGGGAAACAAAGGGATTTGTGTATTGGTCCCCACACACCCCCTTCCGTACTCATTCCCGATGCTACCACCGCTAAGGAAACAACACCCACACCCCCCATCCTTTCTTTTGTCTTTTACCACCCTATTTATTTATTAATATTATTCTCTTCTCATCTCATTTTTATTTTTAACATTTATTTATCATTTCAATATTATTTTCTAAACACTTTTAACATAAATATTTAAACTCTTCAAATTTTTAAAAACAAATATAATTAATATGTGGTTTTAAAATTCTAACTTTAGAAGATAAAAGTGAAAGGTTGATACGTGTAATTGGGAAGCCAAAGGATGGTCCCCTCGCCTCATGAGTGAAAACTACAATTCCTTTGTTTCTTTATTTTATATATAATAATAGAAAGAGAGAGAGAGAGAGAGAGAGAGAGTGTGTGTGTATTTTTAAATAACAACTTTAACATAAACATCTCGACTTGTCTTATCCGTACCCAGCCAGCAGAGGACCACCCGCACATGTTCTCATCTCTTCTTTTAATTCAAAATTCCATGTTTACTTGCAAATAAATTTTCAACATCATCACTGCAACACACAAACAACAGCTACTACTACTTAATACCTGTTTCATACTTATACAAAGCAGAAACATCAGCAGCAGCAAATGAACAACCAGAAACAAGGCATCCAGGTTGTTGGTTAAATGGCAATTATCACTTTCTCACCTTAACTAGTTTAGTCTAGAATAGATTGCTGCCAATGGCATCTACTACTTACTGCTTTATAGTAGTATGCCCCCCACCACCACCACCAAAACAATATATATATATATATATATATATATATTCTTCCAATACATACTAGTACTACCTGCTTATATTATATCACCATCCAATCGACAAAAACATTCATTAATCCTTCCTCAATGTCTTCTCCCTTGGTAACCATCACACCATCCAGAGTGTCTCCTGTCCATCCAAAACATACACACACTTCAATACTACTATCAATTACCCATGCAATTACCAAATCATCATGTGTATGTAGTAGAAGCAGGCAGCATAAACTCAACATAAATACGTTGTCTAGTCATTCTTCAACTGTTAGTTTGGATATGAGCAAGGCTATATATAATTTACTTTGATTTTTAAAAAAATCCAAGTGTTTTCAGACATCATAAGAAAGCAACAGCATGGGTCTATAATCCCATGACTCATAAAAAAAGACATTACTCTATAAATTCAACAAAAGTTTCAACTTTCTACTCACATCTTCTGGAATTCGGCAGAGCCCCACCAGACCTGTCACATAATAAGCTTCATCATCTAAATCAACATCATATACAGAATCAAACAAAAAGAAATCCTTATGAGGTCCCAGTAATCTTTACCTTCCCTGCTGTTTCCCAGGAACACCACTGATAGCCTTACTTTGAGAACTGCCTAAATGACTTATGTTGCCAATTGTTCTTCCATTACCATTTGCCAAGTGTATGGAGGTCTGGTGATGACTAATTTCTGGGCCATTGCGGTCCATTTGGTCATTGTGTTTGCTAAGAATTCTCACACTTGAAATACTGCCAACAGCAGTTGATGGAACACCATTGGAAGCTTGATTCTGCATTCCCAATAGTTGTGACTCAATGAACCTGCTTTCGACCTTCACAGAATTTGAATTAATTGACGGGGCCTTCTTCAGACGTGATTGTGCCATCGGAGTGACAGCAACTGAAGGCAATAGTGATGAATTAGAAGACATTGCAGCAGCTGCTGCTGCTGCAACAGCGGCAGCACGGACCTTCGCATGAGCTGCCATGGCAGCTATAATTTCTTGTGCACCCTCTCGAACCTGAATATGGTCCCCTTCAATGAAAAACAACTGAAACAGAAGATGAGATTTGGCTACATGCCTATAATTGAAGTTGATATGTTAACACAACATTTGACAAAAGGGAGCCAATATTCAATAAAATCTAGAGGGCAATAATTAACTATCAGAAAGACTAAAAGCTTTAAACCGTCCAAGAAAAAATTGAGATGTTGCAGCTGTTCCTACAATTAAAGGATGAAGGAAATATGACCGATTAAATAGAAAAAATGAAGTCAACAGGCCGAAAATAAAAACTCACTTCAGAATGAACTGCCAGGAAATCATCAAGTTCTCCAAACTTCCTCTTGTAATCAGCCCAATTTAGGGGGGCAAGCATTTTGTTCAGCCTATTCAGAAGCTGCCACAAGAGTATAGCCAGTTACAACACAGAAGTGTTTTTTACTGTGACATAAAAGATGCTAATGACCCTACGAACAGTGGGTAGATATGTTATTACAAGCCTCAACTGTCGTGCATGCCTGAAGAACGACATATAAACATACAGACATTTGACTTAGTGTTAGGATAATTGACACTACCGTATCGCTAATTCGTATTCTTCCACCAGGAGCTGGTGGTATTGTGCGAACAACACAAGCAAGCAAAGATTCTTCATCAAGAAGAACTGTCTCAGCTATCTTGCCCACTACCGACAACCTTCTCTGCCCAATACCAGCAAAGCCATCTGGAATGGTGGTGCCAGTTACTTTATTCTTCGTGGTTTCACTAAACTTTGCTGCACGAAGAGATTCAGTTGCATTTGTAGGAGGATCGATATTCTCTGTAGTTGAACTTTGAGCCTCACCTCCAAGATTTGACGAAGCATTGGCATTGTTCTCCTGTAGTAGTCAGGACTGAAAATCAGCATACTAGAACATAACAAGCAGTCGTTTGGAAAGAACATATGCTATCAGCACCACAAAAAAATCAATTTACTACTAACATGGTGCTCGTTGTCAGGATCAGGATGATTCAAGTTTATAGATCCCTGAAATTGAGAAGAGATATGTTGCAAGATCTGCTGTGATTGGGGTTCTCCGGTGTAGGTATGGTTGATTGATTCATGAACCTGAAGAAGTTGATGTGGATTCACAACATTGGAATATATAGATCAAACAAATGTATTCAAAGACCACTTATTATGCATGCATATTATACCTGCCCTCCAGCATTTGGTGATAGAGCCACAGAACGGGATTCCAATCCTTGACTGATATGAACATCAGAATAATCAGAAAGAATGGCTGGCCCAGTGACGGACACTTCATGGTCATAGTTGGTTTCTGATCTCGACAAATTCTGATCACTTTGGGAAGGGTGGTGTTCATGGTTTGGCACTTGTGAACCGTCTGATAATGCCTTGAAAACATAAAAGGAGACAAGAAAATCAGACCATTGTTTTAGGAACCACTGGAAATTAGAGACGCGACAGATTATACTTGCCCACACCTGTTGATTTTGCCAGCGTGGGAGAGAAGAATCTGTAGGTATAGAATGGAACTGGCCAACATGAGAATGAAGAAGATGTGCATTCACATTTTGGGGTACTCCCTGTTGGTGCATAACAAATGGATGCAAAGCTGTCAGTTGTCCCGGCGGAAGAAAAGTTGGCATTCCATGTAATGATTGGGCCATTTGAGAAGCAGGGATTTGGTTGGTCTGAAAACAAGCCATAGGATACATGTTTAGGTGCAGTTAAACCAGAGAGACAACGAGCCTACCATCTATCGTAAACTAGTTGGTATATAGTAACAATCAAAATGACCAAACAACAAAGCTGTCAACACTTAAATGGGTACATGCATATTTAGCAATTCATGTCATGCATTCATTTCTACCAGCATGAACAGGAGCATACCAATTTCTTAGCTGCTGCTATATATGGTTTTTTCTATATCACAAAATTCAAGCTTGATACGATTACGCTATAGTCTTTAAAATATTCACCTAATAAATAACCGACCCCAGGTGCACAGCATGAATGCCAATAAACAATGCCTTGGGGTAAAAGATTCATTCAATTCAATAAGAGATCTGATAGACAACTACGCAAGTGCCAAGCTCAATCATCTATCATTAAATCTGAAGGTCATTAAACCTGAAGGGTGCATTTTCTTGATGCACATCAGACCTACGACCTAAGCGAAACAGCAGACAAGATGACTAACAGAAATTCAAACGGTGAGGCAAGTTGTTGGCACATAATGATGCATACAATTTATAAATAGTATATCCAAGGAACGGTCATGATGGCATCGAATTGACGAACCAAAAACCACTTGAGATGGTTTGGTTATCACCAACAAAACCTTAGGATGCAGTGGTAAGAACACAATTCTTTTGGGCCAAGAGAAAGACATGATAAAATGTAGTGGTGGGCCTAAATTCGCATGAAAGCAGCATAGAAGGATTTGTACAGATCAAGTATGCCAAAGAGGCTATTCATGAAAGCAGCATAGAAGGATGCAGTGTACATAGAGGCTATTCATGTTCTGCAACCATAGACTGTTAGTCTCTTTCATATTTGTTGGCTATGCTGTTAAAATCGATGTAATAGCGATTCAACACCAGTAGTAAAATAGCGGTATAAATTTATAATAGTGGTGCCAAAAAATGCGGTGCAACTTGCCGCTAAATCACCGCTTTTTAACACAAAATAGCAGTCCGCAATACCGCTATTTGCGGTTGGGCTTTTTTTGTGTAACCAGCTTACATTAGACTTGTTTGGGCTTTTATTTAAATGATTTGGGCCTTTATTTTAAATTTGGTCTTGTTTTATTTTGATCATTTAAATCATTTAATCCAACAAATCACGTTCTTTAGCAGTCGACGAATTAGATTAGATTTTAGGTTTTCAAGTTTCGACACCATAGTCCTCCACGAGACCACGACTTGACTTGAGTTCGATTACTCCAGCCACGAGTTCATCATCCCAGGCCCAGCCTCCTCGCCGACACTTCATCATCCAGCCACGACTCAATTACTCCAGCCATCAGCCTCCGCATCAACACCTCCTCCAGCCTCCTCGTCCACACCTCCAGCCTCCATTCTTGAATCTTGATTCGACAGCCCTGCTTGTGCTCCAGGTAATCAAGGTCCTCACTCCTCAGTCATTCTGTTTATTAATTGTGCACTTGTAAGTCCCTCTTTTTTTGACCATCCAAATGTGTGCTACAAGCAGGGCTTAGTTAGATACCATTATTCTTATTTTTGCTGCTGGCCTCTGCCCTTGAAAGGAAATTATTGACATTGTTTAGTTACTCTAATTTGGACTTAGTTAGATACCATTATTCTTATTTTTGTTGTTAGGGCTTAGTTAAAGAAATTTATGGAAAGTAGAGAAGGGGGTCAATCTTCGAGGCATCTATGACTCCGACTACTATGACATCATCAGATGCAGGTACAAAATGCATCAACGGTGATATGGCTTGGGAATGGGGAGTATGGAAAGATCCAAGAAAAAAATCTAACATTTGGTGTACATGTGGGATAAAAAAAATTATGTGGAGGAATAAACATCTTACTCACATCGGAGGACAAGTGGTTGTCCTGATGTGAGTAATGACAAGAGTCCTTGCATCGATGAATGAAAACGGTAAGAAAAAGAAAGAAAGACAAAGAAGAGTAGAACTTCCTCAAAAATATCCAGTTGAGCCCGGTGAAGATAATGATGATGAGGGGCAAGAAGAAGATGAAATAGAAGTTATTGAAAGAGGAAGAGCACAAGCCAAAAAGCCATCTCGTGATTTGAAACGAAAAGCCGCTAGTGAAAAACTTTGTATATATTAATATTCTATCTATTTGATAATTGTTTAGTAACTAATTGTTATTTTTACTTATACTAGTTTGTTATCGATAATGGGTCCAACTTTAAAGATGCAGAAAAAATCTTAGAAGAACATCCTTAGATAATTTAGACACCATGGGCAACACATTGTATGAATCTTAGCACATTGTATGAATCTTATGATAGAAGACCTTGGAGAAAAAGTGCCAAAGATAAAGTGTTTTGGCCAATGCAAGAGCGGTCGTGGTTTATATTTATAACTACGAAATAATTTTGAACATGATGCGGAAGCTTACCAAAAATAGGGAATTGCACAGATCTTGTGTTACAAGATTTGTAACACAATTCTACACTATTCATCAAAGCATACATGAGAACCGACATCATATTCAAGTGTTACTTGTTTCAGAACAATGAAGGAAGAGTGACTTTGCAAAGAAGGTTATTGGAAAGAGAATCGAGAGAATAATAACAAATCAAGAGTTTTGGGACAATATTTTTCTTGCTTGTCAGGTTTTGGCACCATTGGTTAATGTTGTTCAATTGATTGACACTGAAAAGAAGTCGTGCATGGGTTATATATAGATTGTTGTGGAAACGATCAAATTAAGAAGAACCTAACCACCACCGCACACGAGAGATTGATCACCAGAGTGTAGTCTATGATTTAAGCATGATGGAGTGACAACTTCATCATCCTTTGCTTGCAGGTGTAATTTATAAAATGTTGTAATATTTTATTTAATTTTAAAGTTAATACAATTATAGATATGAAGTTTTAGTACATTTACAGCCGGACATTACCTCAACCCCTCCATTATTATGCACAAGATTCAAAAGTTGAGAATAATAGATATATTAAGACGAGACTATACGAGGCATTGATCTACTTGTGTGTGATGAAGAAAAAATGATACTTTAAGGTAGAAATTGGATCAATATATCGAGTCAAAGGGGCAATTTGGATCTACAACTGCTATATGAAACAGAGTTGAAGTTGCACCACGTAAGTATGATATATATATATATATAAACGAGCCTTGGCGCCGCCATGGTGCCAAGGCGTGGCCTTGCCGCCACGTTTACCCTCTTGGCATGGATACAAGGCGACGAGCTCGTTATGGCACGCCATGGCGGGCGTTACAAATATGTACCTTTGATTCTTTGAATATGTGCACTTTGAAATTCGATTAGAATTTGCCCATTAGTATCGATTAAAATTTAGAAATTCTTTTGTTTATCGTTTTATGTGAAGATAAATTGTCGCTAACTTAATCATTATTGTTCAAGACAAAGACACTGACATAAACACACAGGCACACGTATGTATACATATATATTATATACAAAGTGTGCCGCCTTAAGTCACGCCTTGGAAAACACCATGGCCTGCGGTAAATCGTAAGGCTTGAGGCTTGACCTCGCGGCCACGCCATTTAGAACCTTCATATATATATATATATATACACACACACACACACACACACATATCCTAAGTTGTTGACACGGTCGGTTGCGGAAATTGCGGTCAGGACCCATCTCGATGAGATAGCGGTGCAATAGAGGTAAAAAAAATAGGTTCATAAAGTAAATATGAATATATATATATATATAACTTAATATATTGTATGCCTAATACATATCAAGTCAAACAATTCATTAATTTAAAAAAGATGTCAAACCACACAAGCAACATAGTAATATTGTTTATAAAGCTCGTAGATGATTAAATGAGCTAATAGTAATCCACCGGCTCCGCATATGAATCGACATCATTTAGTACATCGATTGTATCATTTATGTCATCATCCCTATCTTCCCCTTCTTCCTCTTCATCTCCAACTCCAAATTGAGGTGTAGCAATCGAGTAGGAGTCAAGTGGTCTGAAGTCGAGGGTTCACGATTTCAAGTCAGAAGTTGAGAGTTTAGAGTTGGTACTTGGTAGTCGATCGATGAAGATAGAAAGGTAGGGAGATGGAGTTAATTTAGGTCAAACTAAAGTCTAAAAGTAAAAGGTCATAATAAATTAGAAGCCCATAAAAAGAAAGCCTAAACATATTAAACTAAAAGGCCATAGAAAAAAAGTCCAAATGTTCTAATAACTCAAAAAACTCTTAACATACTTATTGCGGTGCAATAGCACCGCTAATTGCGGCACCGCAATTTTCCTCGAGGCCGCAATCCGCAATTTCGCCGCAATTAACTGCATAGTACATATCCTAACGTATTTATGTGTTTTTATTAACTTAATATACCTATAAAATGTAAATGTATGGTAGCGTTCTTATGACATCGACACACCTTTGCTCCAACAATTTGCTATCAGTGTTCTAAGTCAAACTTGTGGCGCTTTACCTTTCGAGCGCAATTGGAGTGCAA
The DNA here is from genome assembly GCA_954870635.1 of Arctium minus. Taxonomy (NCBI): domain Eukaryota; kingdom Viridiplantae; phylum Streptophyta; class Magnoliopsida; order Asterales; family Asteraceae; genus Arctium; species Arctium minus. The sequence goes on along the minus strand of OX941083.1, from coordinate 148,282,872 downwards.
TTGATCATGTAACTTGTAAGTGTTCTTTGTTATGGAAAATAAATTAGCTCAAATGGAACTTCAACTCAAGTTTTTTTTAAAGTTATCAATTCAGTTGCACTCTAAGGAGAGATTGTCTTTTGCAAAAGAGGTTGAATGGTCTCGTATTCATTCAATACAACAGAAGACTAGAGAGACGCTACAAATCTCTTAAGGATAACAAACCTTCAAATCCTATTTTCTTGAGAGATGTGGAAAAAAATGATGATTGGGTGGTTCTTACCGACGTTGAGCTACAAGATTTTGTGGATGCAAAAGATGGTCTCCTTTGGTCAGATGTACGAGAAGCAATGAGACGTAATGAACAAGTTGGGTTAAGTACAAGAAGTAAAAGCGAGCGCTATAGCCTATAGGGATGATGATGATCATGTTGGAGATGAAGGGAAGAATGGGAAGCTAACCTAAATGAAGAAGTGAACGTATTAGATGATGTTGACTTGGATCTTGTACCTATTGCTTGCCATTAGCTCGTTCATGAAAAAAAAAATCAATTTTGTTTGTATGAAACTTACTTGTTTAAGTCGATGTTTTGATGTTGAAACTATTAAATTTTTAATGAACACATAAAATATGTAACTGTTAAGTAATGTATGCATACATAAATATGATATATATATATAATTCTAATAATTATTATATGAACCGCTATTTTTGGACCACTATATCCAATGCTTTACCACCGCGATAACCGCTATTTCAAATCACAGTACTGATCGTTATTTGTACTTTGACCGCTATAACAGCATAGTTTGTTGGTTCCATTTTCAGCATATCCTAGCTGGTTAGGGACTAAAGATTTGACGTTGGTGGGGTATGTTAGAAAACCTGTTGCTACAGAAAGAAAAACAACTAACTAAACAGAAGAGCAACTCTTACTTGTGTTGATGCATTCCCAGTTGAAGCAAATGATGAAACAATTTCTGCATTCCCATTTTGAAGACCCTGTGAAAAATCAGCAGGCGAGCTTCCCCCACTACCCTCCTGTTCACTTTCTTTGATATGCCCAAAATGAGAGGCATCCTTTAGATTCTTTTGGGTAGCCCGTGCATCATCAGAGTATGTGCCACTTCTTTCCCTTGCCTCAGACAACTCAATCTGGAGCTGTTGCAAAGCATGCAGATGGAGCCTTTCCATTTCAGTAAACTGTCACAGATCAATATGATTATTACTACAAAAATCAACTAAAAGAGAAACATGGCACTGACAGCCAAGCAGAAATAGAATATCGACTTTCAAGGGTCCACTCAAATATTCAATAAATTTTCAATGATGTGAAATACAATGAGACGAACAATCGACGTGAGGTATCTGTGTAAAATTTAACTGTCAATTTGTCACTTCTGTAATTTAACAACCTGTCTCTGACAACCAAGCCAAAGCTGATTATACTGTTCCATGCGCTCTCGCAATTCAGCTTGCAGCGAGTGATTCGTAGTCGACTGCAAGACATCCATCTCTTGAGCACGTGTTATCCAAGCCTGCGCCTCCCTTATCTGTTCATCTTTATATATAATGGTTTCTTGAGCAACCCTATGCTGAAAGAGAGCAAAATCAATTTAAAGAAGAAAAGTCGACAAGAGTTTTCAAAGGCCGCTAGTCCATACTGCAACCAGAAACCACTCTTCCCATGTCTGGCTAGAGTGATTTAATCAACCACCCAAAAGAAACTCTCCCTATGCCTTCAACTGAAGTCAAGCATAATTGGATTGGACACCAGACTCAAAAGACACACAAGTACCTGCTCCTGCATTTCAATTAACTGTTGATCCTTTTCTTGAATACGCTCTTGTAGGTCATGAATTTTTTGGAGATGTTGAGCCCTTTCTGCTTCAGAATTATCACGCTCTCTCCTGCAAAAGCACATATGACTGGAATTAAAACCATCAAACACCAAATAACCCCATTCTGTGACTATGTATAATAAGACGACTAGCAATCACAAACCAAAAAAGTTGTTCAGAAAATCTAGGCAGTTTGCAAGGAAAATCAAGTCAAGCAGGGGAGGGGAATTGCTTTATGAGAGTGGAAATTTGCCTTGTTCAGGCTTGCCTTACTGTGTTTTTAGCTACTTCTCCGAAAAAGGAAAAAACAAACCACCTTCCCCAAGCATTCAAACTAGTAAAACCGATTGCGCTCTTTAGTGATAAGACTTTGTGTAAGATTCACACTTGCGAAAAGCTGGCATGTGTACAACCAACATAAAGAAACAAATCAAACGATCGGTAACGACCATGAGCAATACGTTATGGAAGGTAAATACATTCCCTGCTATCTCAAAAGATAAATTTTTGATGAACAGAAAATAAGCAATCCAAGCTATACATGACCAGCCTGAAACAGGATTTTCAGATAGCCCTGTCAGATGCCAAACTAAAAAGGAACAGGTAACTACAGTTTAGAAGTTGATCAGGTCAGGGAAAAAATCCTAGAGTCATCTTGAACAGCCAAAAAACTGATGGAAGAATTAAGTGGAAACAGATGACATTAAGATGTAAAGACAAACCTAAAGGTTGCCAATTCTTTGTTTTGTTCTCGTAATAGGTCCTCTTTAGCCCATGCCTGTAACAATGGATGATAGTGATTATATGTATGTGATATGTAATAACAAGGTGCATTAGTTCAGCAGCATATGAAAACCATTCCGATCGAATCATCAAGTACAAACCGCTTCATGGTCTAATCTAATTGCATGTAGCTCTTTATCTTTATCTTCCAAAGTCCTTTCCAAGTCCTGTAGGGTGTTTTCCCTTTCATGTAATTGCTCCTAATACACCACCACACACTAACTAAGACAAAAGTTCATGGGATTAGATAAACTCTTGGATAAAGAGATTGGGAATTAGAGACCTGGAGTTTAAGGTTGGCGGTAATATGTTCCTTGATTTGAGAATCAAAACGCTCCTGCATCTCCATGACTTGTGATCTTGCTATAAGGCGAGCCTTGAGATTAACCTCTAAATGCTGAAGTTGTTCCCTTTGTTTGATAACATCATCAAGACGCAGTTCATGATCGGCACCGCCGGCAACAGTGACTGAAAAGAAGTCTAGATCCATGGATTCTCTACCCTGTTGCACCTTAACAATCAACGAAATCACAGTTATGTATTTTCTACGTGGTTGTGATAAGTAAATAAAACACACACCGAGAGAAGGTGAGGGAGAAAAACCTCGAAAACAGAAGCACAAGAGAAGACATATTTACCTCGTATATCAGTCTCTCATCACCCTGCACCAACTTTGAAGGGTCCAAGTCCCAAGTGTAAAATCAACCTCATGCACATTATGACCAGAAAGAAAGAAAGAAAACAAAAAAACAATCCAAAACCCTAATACCGGTAAAGGGGAAGAAGGAGAGCGCAATCGCTAAAGACGTACCTCGTTACCAGGGTTTTGAAGAGGGTGATCAGAAACAACACGCCATTCTTTGCGAGACGAGGGCATGGGCATAGAAATGCCGCGTGGTGCGACGGCGACGGTAGTGGCCGCCTCCATCGAAAATCAAAATGATGCGTTCCAATTAGGAGATGGAAACCCTAACCTTCCAAAAATCCTAACACACACCCCCCTTTCAGTGAATAATAGGAGGAGAACTGGAGAGGAGAGGCAGATTGCGGATTGAATGAAAGAAGGGTTTTTGAGTAGGAAAGTGAAAACGTTGACGACAGACAGATGATTAATTGATTGAGGGAAAAGTTTGACGATACGCTACCCTCCCACCATTTATACCCATTTTTTCCATTACCTCTATCTACTATAATCTCCTCGTAAGAGAGTTAAATTGGTTAGAGATTAAGATTAAAAAGTTAATAAATAACATTAAATTTAGTACATAAAACATTAATGGTTGTTTTTAAGTGAATTTAAATAATTAGGATTAAATAACGGTATATTAACCTTTAACCAGGGACGGAGCCAGAAATTTATCAGAGGGGGTGCACGATATAAAATAGAAAAAAGCGTAAGTTAACATTATAAAAATAGCAAAAATAACGATATTATATATCTATATTGATAATATTCCATCTTTACATATTTAACTGTGTCCTCGACGAGTTTTCATTTTTTGGAACTTATATATGATATCTTCATTATCAACCTCGGCAAAAACATCTTTTTCAATATAAGTAACTAAGCAATCGTTCATCCATTGATCTCCCATTCTATTGCGCAACCTATTCTTCACGACGTTCATAGCTGAAAATGTCCTCTCAACTATCGCAGTCGCAACGGGTAATATCATTGCTAGTTTTATAAGCAAATACACAAGAGTGAACACCTTATCCCTTTTTGATTCCACCATCTTTTGCGCAAGATCACTGATCCCTTTTAGGTTAGAAAACTTTGACGTCGTCCGCATATCAACGATATAAGTCTCTAGTTGATCATCAAGTATCAAAAGTTCAACATCAGAAAAATCATTCAAATAGAAATGAGCAAGATGAATAAATTTGCTCTTATCAAAAGCTGCAAAAGAGTCTCTTGGATTTAGACAGGCCATGGAAATCAACAAATCAGTGTTAGTCAACAGAAACCGAATGCAATCAATCGATGCAATCAAACGTAACTTATAATCCATCCTAGCTTGGTCTGAATGCTTGATGATAATAGATTCAATATGTTGCTTTCTGTTCAACAAAGCTTCACACTTTCCCCAAGCTTGGTTGTGAGCACTATTAACGCCTCCAATATGAATCGTTAGCTTTTCTTTCTTCGCCCAATTTGTGAAGCCTAAGCCAACAAAAGACTCACCACCTCCTTTATAGCAGCATAAACAGTAAGTTGCATTCTTACTGATACTATACTCGAGCCAAGTAGAAAATTCATCAAACCAAGTAGGGTTGAATCTTCGTGATCTTTTCCTGAATGTCGTATAAGGAAAATCATGGCTTCGATGTTGGCAAGGCCCTTTCAACAGATATGCTCTACGAACTTCATCACGAATATTAGGATTGTAATCCAAAATCCTAATCCGCAGTCCAGGGTCGGTTGGAAGATCGGATAAGTTGATTTTGATACGACTTTGTTTACAACTATCAGTGTTATTATTATTTTGTGTAGATGACGAATCACCGATTGCTTTTCTCTTTATTAGAAATTTATCCATGATTGTTATTCTGTTAAACATTAAATAGAAATGCACAATTGGAAAGGGGTTCATAATCAAAAACCAGTAAGCAAGTAAGCAACCATTAAGTAAACAAGTTCACTGTTAAACTAAACCAGTGATCAACCAGTAAACTATACAAGTTCACTGTTAAACTAAAATACTAAACAATCAAACAAGTTCACTGTTAATTGTTAAACTAAAATAATAAACAACCAGTTTACTTAATTACTTCGCTGTTAAACTAAAATAATAAACAAGTAAGTAATCTGTAATCAAGATGCCAAATGCCCAAACAAGTTCACTAATCAAGTAAGTAATCAACAGTTCAACACTGGAAAACAGGAAAAGTCATCAAAAATTTTAGAAATTTTAAAGTTTAAACCCTAACCTGATGCAGTCGGTAGTCTGGCGACCGGCGGCAACAGCAAACCGTCGTATAGGGCTGACTCTAGGCGTCCAGCGGCAGCAACAAGTCAACAATAACCACTGCAGTCGATCTCGATCATGAGAACCTGAACAGGGGCAGAGACATCGATCATCGTTTGTTGCGTCATTCGTAACTTGGCGGTAATAATTGAAATCGTAAGTAAGTGAATGTAAAGGCGAGCGAGAGCGTGATAATTGGGAATCTCTAATTTCATTTTCAGCAGCCTGCTATTAAGAAAATTAATAATATGTTCATTAAGCCTATCTATTTTCGGCGCCTATCTATTTTTTTTAGCAGATAAAAAAAATTAAAAATATCAGGGGGTGCCAATGCACTTGTGGTGCAGTAATGGCTCCGTCCCTGCCTTTAACAATTGTTTTTAATAGTTTTAACCTTTAACAATTATTTTTAATAGTTTTTTTTATATGTGATTTATAATATAGTATAGAAGTTTAATAATAATGTAATTTATTTTAGATTTAATAATACTATAAGCGTACTCGCGCAATACAGTGAGATACTGTGGGTCCACAATACTATCAAGTTCTATCAATACAAACACATTAACGATTACCAACCTGTATTGATTAATAACAATGGTTACAAGGTTTGATCTTTGAAGCTCTCGTGTGTGTTCTCTTTGTATTACACCTTTTGTGTGTGTGTAAAAGTGATCTGATATCTTGATCAATAGCTTCTCTTACACACTACCAAACTAATATCTAAACTTATATATTAAACTAAAACTAATATCTAGATATTATCTAACACCTAAATTCTAACATAATAACTAACTAACTAAATAAACTAATATCTAACATAACTAGATTTTTAAACTAAGTTAAACTAAATACTAAAATTACAATAGACAATAATTTACTTTGACATTTATTACAAGCGACATTAGACTTTGTATCGAGAGTCGACTTTTCGGCATTAGCTTCAGATTGGATCTTCAGTTTGAATGATCTTGAATCCAATAGATATGTGATCTAACAATCTCCCCCTTTGGATCAAGATAATTACTAAAAAGATTTTAACAATTCAATCTTCTTCTTCAGCTCAGAAGATACAATCTCTTTCTCTAACTCATAATGCTTTAGCAAAGTATCTTCAAAGAAAATTTATCTGAAATCAGCATGTCTTCATAATACTTTGATCTCGCAGTTCTTGGTTAGCTTTTCTCTTCTCCAATGTCTTGTAATGTAATGGACTGAACATTTCTTCAAGCTTTAGATTCTCCCCCTTTTTGATGAAAAGTGCAACGACTTCATCAAAACTTTGAGTAAGAAATGTCAACCACTTGGAGCCTCTGATCCGTCAATTCAAAAGATATTCATCCAGATCTTTTCAAATCCAGACAAAATAGTCGTGTAACACCTGAATCAACCAATGAATCAGTTAACATGCCTGTCAGTAACACTAAGTCACTGTGTGTAACGAATACACATTGTAAAGGAGTTGTGTGATGTTGACTCCCCCAGGGATTCCATTTAATCATTGAAACACCACAAAGGTAATTTCTATAAACGTTATGACAAAGAAACTAATTATTTGTGTGTTCGTGCTTGTGATAGAAAGAATTAAGCACATGATGTTTGCTTATAGGCTCAAAATTGTGTAAACCACTGAGACAACAGTAAGTTAAACACATACTCAATGTGCATGATTTAAGTGCGAAGGTGGGGCAGACTTCCTTATTTTCAATATCCAGATTTTCCAAATGAAAATCAGATAGCAAATGTGTTGCTTCTCCTTTGAAAATGTGAAACACTTTCTTGTTGAGAAGAAAATGAGTAGTTGGTGAGGTTTGATCAAGAGTTGGCATGGGCTAGTTGCCTGTTTCAATAATGATCACCAAAGAGTTGTGAATCATTAGAATTGTGGTTGCCCGACTCAGAAAAAGTTGGTGCAGAGTTGTGATATTCTTTTAACTCTGTTCTCTCATGCTCTTTCTTTTAAACATTAAGCTCACTCTAATCAAACTCATTTCTTTTCGACTTCTCACACTCAATCACTAATTCACTACGGATTAACTTATTGGGTAGAAATCACTAGTTAACGTGATTCCATAGAAGTTTCTTGTAAGTCCTAGCACACTGATCCCGTATATCCTATAAAGAATATGTTGCTCAAACTGGTTTAGCTTATCATGTAAGCTCATGTAAAACATTTAAAGTACACTCCCAAAATATAAAATCTGATGAAAAATCGGGAAGTTATTTGAACATTTAAGAACATGATTCCAAATGATTGAAAGTTATCCTTCTTTCAACCATTTATGAGATTAAGATAAAGGATTGTACCTTTACGTGCGATCTTATATCTCATGAAGCTAAGGTTAAAGTCATAAACATATGAACTTGTAAGCTTCTCTCAAAATTTTTGCAAAAGTCTTATGTCAAGTCAAAGTAAAATTTATTCACTTAAATTGAAAAGACAAAAAGCAGTAAAACTTATGAAAGTACGAGTTCTGATAAGAAATAATCAGAAGTCATATCCAAACTCCTTTGACTTGAAGAGCTCCCCCTAAAATCTTGCATTACAAAAATTTGACATAAAAGGTAAATGCAAAAATCTTATGAGCTCCCCCTCAAAATAAGATTGACCACTTGTCAATTTCTTCTTCTACTCCCCCTTGGATCATGAACAGAATATAGAAGTGCAGATATCAATCAAAATTAAGAATTTAAGAAATGATGAAAAAGTATACAATTAGAAAACTTTGATAGGTAACTACTGATTAAATCTTAAGATTTAGCATACCAAACTTAGAGACAAGAAAATTAAACCTCTTTTCGTCTAAAGGTTTGGTAAACAAATCGGCACGCTGATAATCATTTTTTACAAAGAAAAGTTCAATTGTTCCTTTTTCGACATGATCTTTAATAAAATGATATCTGACGTCTATGTGTTTGGTTTTGGTGTGTTGAACAGGATTCGCTGTTATTGCGATGGCGCTCTTGGAGTCACAGTATACCGGGATTTTGTTGAAGTGGAAACCGTAGTCGCGCAATTGAGTTCTCATCCATAAGACCTGAGAACAGCAGCTAGCATCAGCTACATATTCTGCTTCGGCCGTAGAAGTTGAAACACAAAGTTGCTTCTTCGATGCCCAACTTACGAGTTTGTCACCGAGGAACTGTACATGTCCTGACGTGCTCTTCCTGTCTAACATACAACCTGCATGATCTGCATCTGTATACGCTGTTAGTTCAAAACTTGTATCTTTTGGATACCACAGACCAAGATCTGCAGTGCCCTTTAGATACCTAAATATGCACTTAACTGCAGACATATGGAGTTCTTTTGGATTGGCCTGATATCGTGCACATAAGCATGTTTAGAACATTATATCTGGCCTACTAGAAGTAAGATACATCAAAGAACCTATCATCCCTCTGTAAGTCCTAACATCAACAGTCTTTCCCGTAGGATCGGTGCTAATCTTAGTACCTGGTGCCATTTGGGTACCAATCGGTTTTGAATTTTCCATTTTGAACTTCCGAAGAATATCCATAATGTATTTTGATTGATTGATAAAAATACCCGATGAAAACTGATTGACTTGTAATCCGAGAAAGAAATTCATCTCTCCCATCATATTCATCTGAAATCTGGACACCATAAGGTTTGAAAAATTCTTACAGTACTTTGGATTTGTAGAGCTAAAAATAATATCATCTACATAGATTTGAATTAGAATGATATCGGCTTTTTCCTTTTTGATAAACAAAGTGGTATCCACCGTACCTTTTGAAAAACCAGACTTGACTAGAAATTTGGAAAGGACATCATACCAGGCTCGAGGAGCTTGTTTCAGACCGTAGAGTGCTTTGTTGAGAATGTAAACGTGAGTCGGCTTCTCTTGATTAACAAAACCCTCTGGCTGAGAGACGTAGACTTCCTCCTTCAGAATGTCATTCAGAAAGACAGTCTTCACGTCCATTTGAAAGACCGTGAAGTTCTTGTGGGTTGCATAGGCTAGAAACATTCTAATTGCCTCTAATCGCGCCACAAGAGCATAAGTCTCATCGTAGTCGATTCCTTCCTCTTGTCTGTATCCTTTGGCTACTAGTCTTGCCTTGTTTCGGATAACGGTACCACATTCGTCCTTTTTGATCTTAAAAACCCATTTCGTACCTATAATGGTTTTACCTTGAGGTTTTGGTACGAGTCTCCAGACTTGAAGTGCGTCGAACTGATTCAGCTCTTCTTGCATTGAGATCACCCATTCTGGATCAGCAAGTGCCTCTGATACGCGAGTTGGCTCAAACTTGCTCAAAAAGGAGTCATGTATGCACATGTTCATTGACGCTGACCTAGTTTGCACCGGTTTCATTGGATCGCCAATGATTTGGCTTGTCGGGTGCTCTTTGGTCCATTTGTGTTCATGAGGCAGTGGATTATATGAATGTATGTCAATTGTATCATCTAAAAATCCACTTATACCTTCTTCGGTATGTTCAGGAGGAATGATGATTGCAGTTGAAGTGGGAGGTGCAGAAGGCTCAGCAGGTACAACTTGGTCCGGCTGTAGATGGATCTGTACAGAACATCCTACTGTTTCAGCTACTTCTGTCTCTTCATTACATGTCACTTCTTCAACTGTTGGAGTTGGCATTTGAACTGGAATTTCTTGTTGAATCGGGGTGTTGGATTCAATAGGAATATCTGAACTGGTTGGATGAGTAGTCGTTAAGTCTTCTATCCTGTCAACCACAACAGATTTCTTTACATTAGATCCAAGAAATTCATCATAAAACAATTCAAATAATAAGTCTAACAGATACATCACGATTTTAATGTTTTATTTTACTTTTTTGTTGATTTACAATATTATTTTGGATGGTTTTGAGAAAGTGATAATGTTTTTTTTTTAAATTTGTTTAATTTAGGGTTAATAATATAATGTTTTTTATATAAAAAAATTAAATATGTTGTTAGAATTCAAATGATTATCTTATATATTTTAATGACATCTAGAAAAAATAACCAATTACATATTTAATAATATAATTAAAACAAATTTATATTAATATAATATATTAATTAATAGTGATACATGGAAATGTCTTTATAAAAGGAAGGTCTTGTACATACCAAATTGGTGGGTGTTAGAAACCTCCAATAGTAATATGTATCTTGTGCTTTGATACTTGTAAATTAAGAGATTTTTAAAATCTTGCATAAAATGATGGTACCTTGTGCCTAATAATTTGTATTTAAGAGTTTTTTATCCGTGCTTTATAATATGGTATAAATAATGTTTTTTAAAATAAACATTAAATATTTTGTTAGATTTTCTTAATTATATTTTAGATTTTCTTAAATATTCTCTTAGATTTTCCCTAGTCATATTTGGTTCACGGAATAATTTTGATTGGTTTCCATCGAATTCCACGGTTGAGGGATTTGATCATTCTTTAGCATATGTGAATGGTTTGAATTCTATTTTATGGCAAATGTAATATAATTTATAATTTCATTTTAAAAAGACAAAAATGACCTTTGCATCCAATTTAATCACCACCCTCGCCCTGCTCTCACCACTCCCGCCTGTAACAAATCTACCACCACCACTATTGTCGTCGCCACCACTGTAACACCCCGAAAATTCAAAATCTAGCTTTGGATGTTATCATATTAAACTTACCGTGTTTTGGGATTTATCGTTAATTAATGATTTGGTCTGTTTTGAACATCGTGGGTTGAAAGTTGGCAAATCTGGAAAAAATTGGACTTTCGGTACCTTTTCCGCGATAGTGCCCGCGATAGTGACATGGGTCACTATCGTGAGGGCACAATCGCCCCATCTGTACCGTAGGTGGTTGGAGCCCTGCGACCTTGCCCGCGATAGTGACAAGTGTCACTATCGCCGACATTGTGCAGGTATAAATTGTTCAAGTCGCGATTTTAGGGCATTTTATCTGATTTTGAAGAGGGTAGTAGCGATTTTCTCTCTAGAGGACTGGTAAGTTCGATCTTTTCCTCCCTTAGCATTAATGTCTCTCAACTACTTCAATCCTTTGATCATTTATGTGTTATAGGGGAGTGTGAATCTTCATAGTGCTAGTGAAGTTATCTCAAGTTCTCAACCCATCTTCTTCTTGCTTAAGCTTTGGGTCTTAGGGTTTAAACTACAACCCTACAAGGTGAGTTCATACACTTTTATAAAACTCTATACATGTCAAATGTGGGTTTTAAATGCCTAAACATCTCCTTTTTCATATACTTGAATTGTGGGTTTTGTACCAAGTCTAACTTTTGGAGATTTTATGGTTTATGATAATTTTATGGAATATGCTTGTATGAGCTTTGTTGATGTTGCTATTAACTTACCTTCACTTGGGGAATGTATTTCAAAAGATGACTCTATTCATGTATAACTTATGAGTTTTGGAAATGATAATCTTGTGGTTAACTGCTGATAAGTTTGTATTTGGGAATTTATCATGCTTTGAAGAGTATGGCTTATAATAGTCATTTATGTTTCAACTAATGATCGTTCGGTAAAGAATGAAATTTGTCTTGGGGAAAATCATCACTTATGTCCTTTATGCATATTTTCAATTGTTGGAATATTCGTTGGGCCTTATGAGCATTATTTGGCTTATTTGTTGCACTTGGGAGTCATGACCCCGTAAGTTGTTGTATTATTGTTCCGGCGTTGGGACGACTAGTTTTCCACGTCGAGGTACGTTAGGCATCAGAATGGATTATAAGTCCTTCGTGCTCAAGTATTACGATATTGGATGAGGAGCTCGACGTAAGGACCCCTCAGGGTTGAACTTGAGTTTCCGTGGGTGTACGTTTAAAGCCATTGAGCCTGACATCCTTGTGTGTACTTTATTTGTATTGGCTTTACTGACTCATAAAATGACTTACTTTTGTGTTCCGTCATTTGTGTTAGTAAGCGGGTCTCCCCCGTTAACCCAAGAGGTAATTGCTATGTTTTAAGAGCATTATTATTATCATTATTACTATTGTTGTCATAAGTAGAACTCTTTTACTCACTTTTACGTTTGATTATTTAAACTGCAAATGTTTGATCTCACTAGGCTTTAGCCTAACATTTTTTCTTAAAATGACATGTATAACAGGTCAGGTTTCCGGTGTGGTTCGTCGGGACTGAGCGGATAACTTTGAGGTCGAGAGCGGTCTTTTTGGGAAATGTATAGACCGACATTTTTGATTAGCTTACACGTTTTTTGAAGAATAGCAACACCCGATCCTAATCTTTCTTATTTAAGTTAGATTATTAGGTTGTTAGTGTATTCTTCATTTGATCAATTGTAAAGGTCATAACTTGTTTCCCCGTTTTATCGGGATGATACTTTGGGATTGTTTTAACAGGTTGTTATACCCATGTTTACCAATTTATAGCCGTCATATTGCAAAATTTTCGAATTTTTATTTTGCTAAAATTTAGGGTGTTACAACCACCACCATCAAATAATATTATCATTCCACCAGCGCCACCCTACCCACCATCCCCACCCCTTATCATCATCACCATGCCACTATTTTTTGCTGTCACAGTCACCACCCATCCCGCCCCACCTACCCACCCCCAACACTATCACACCACTATTGTCGTCATCACAACCGTCACCCCCCCACCCCTGGCGGATGCATTATTCTATTATTTCCTTGTCAACCAAACACATGGCCAAATTCCATCAAATTTCATTCCAAATCTTTCAAAGTCATATTATTTTGATGAACTCCAATTCCACTAAATTTCATTCAATGAACTAAACGACTCTTGAGAGTAATTTATGCTTTTAGTTCTTGTGGTTGTCACTCGCTATCAAAGTTTGTCTTTATTTTGAATCAATTACGCTTTTACTCACTATGGCTGGCATTTTCTTGCATTTCTGGTCTTTATCACTAACTCAATCATCTTAAGGGCATGTTATGTTAACAATCTGGCAACAACAATTAACAAAAACAAAACAAAGTGCAATCACCGTGAGCAAAAGTATAATTAGTTCAAAATAGGAAACGCGAGTTGATAGTGGGTGACAATTACAAGTGCTAAAAGGGTAATTTACTCTAAAATTAAATACCATATAGTATCTACAACTGACATTTGTCGGCTAATCCTCATTAAAACAAAAACCTCTTTCAATCACACATTAACGTTGTGTTTTCGAATTTGGGGAGAAAATAAAAGAAATTTTTATTTGCATTCTCAGGATAAAAGGAAGAGATATAAAATATTCTTTTATGTTCTCGAATAGGAGAATAAGGAAATATCAAATATGTCAACTTTACAAACATAATTTTTATAAATATATATCCATTAAAATGAAATTTTGGATAGTTTTGTAATTTTAATAATTTTTTTAGAGAGTTTTAATTTATTTAATTTTCTTTTTTTTTCTTACCTTTCATTTCGTTTCTCTAACTTAAAGGGTTTCAAGAACACAAACCTCTTACTTTCATCTCTTTCTTTCATCTCATTCGTAATAAAGGTTTTGAGGATATAGCTTAAAACACAAAACTCTAAAAATCATTATCATACACATTTTTAAAAGTATACCTCTAAATATAGAGGTCTACTTCAATTTAACCCCCCCCCCCCCCCCCCCCCCCAAAAAAAAAAAATGTGTTTTAGAGTGGTTTGGAACAAACATAACTTTTACTTTAATGTTCTAGTGATGGGTTGGATATGCCTTAACAAGTAACAACACAAAATAAGTCTACTAATTTTTTTGTGTCAAAAAATGATAAGTTTTTAAGTGACATGAAATTCGCTATTTATCCATTTTGCTCTAAAAACAAAATCTATGTATATTTGAATTCAATCATGCTTGACAAAAAAACAAGTTTTAACATTTTCAAACTTAATAAAATTATAACTTATATCTAATGTTAAAAGTTAATCACTTTAAATTTGTGGATTCTATCGTTTATTGATGTCGCCCATTTGTTATAATTTGGAACAATGTCTAAGTTCTTTAACTAATTATTTAATGTAAAAGATTTATCGCCTATATCATTCATTTCAATATATCATGTTAAATGTTTTTGTTTCACGTATCTCTTGTACTTTTTAAAATTTGAGTTTAGGCTAAATATTTTCATGAAAACGGCCTCTCTAAAAGAAATAAATACACATATTCAATCCAAGTAAATAATGTTTGAAAATTAATGTGAGTCGTGTTGAAAAACTGATTCAAAGTGTGGGATCGTAATTTAACAAGGATATAGAATGTAGGGTTTTTCTGCCAATTTTGAAAATATTCATTAAGGCGACGTTCGTTTTTTAAGAGGTGCTGAAGTCTGAAATCTGATTTCATTTCGGATTAATAAGAGGTGATGTTGAAGTTTGAAATCTGAATAATAAGACTGTTTATTTTTGTAAATTGGTAAATGTCTGGATCTAAATAATTGTTTATTTTACCCTTCAAAATATTATTATAATGTTGAATTTATATTATTTGTACAATTTCATCCGTTTATTTATCATCATTACAAAATTTACATCTAATATGAACAAAGTTTCATAATAATTAAAATCAATCTTGATTTACATTTAAATCACATTACAAGGTGCAAAGTTGATAAAACCAACACATAAAACCCATAAACCCAAGAGTAAAAATCATTCACAAACAGTTGAAGCATACCATGGAAACATGTTTAAAAAAAACAGAAGGGCTTGCCTAAACAAACCCTGCTTCATGAACTTGATTGTAGTTTTGAAGGCACAAAGAAAACTGGATCAAGTTTACACATTACTTGTCATATATATACATTTATATAGTGGGTTCAAATTCCTTTATTCATAACAGATAAACAGAAAGACTGTACCTCGAGGTCATTCTGCAGAGTTTCATTTTTATATCCTAGTTTCTACAACCAAAAAGTAGAGAAATGCATATTATCTAAATCAACTTAAACCCAAGATAGATTAAATACACAATATAGATACTTATTCTAAAATAAATGAAACTCTTTAATTTCTTTAAAACTAATAACTTGGGGCAATTTTAAAATAAATGAAAAGTTGATGGACTGATTTGTAATAACCTTTTGGCCTAAGTATATAAGACTTGAAAGTAAAGGGTTGATTCTGTCAAAACTCCAAAAACTTATAAACATTCCCCACGTAACAGACTTGGATGCCGCCGGCTACTTCATGTAACACCCTCAAATTTGGAAAGAGCGACTAATTTAAAATTTTCAATAATACCTCATAGAAGGATAAAATCTCTTACGACAAGTTCACACCTGAAATACTATTCTAGATTTAACCGTCGACAAAATAAATAAAGTCTTACATAAGGACTAATTTAAGTCGGGTGCTACTAAAACCCAATGACAGTCGCTATATCCAAAGTGCGGAAGGCTTCACCCAAGCTACTCTCTCTTGTGCATATATCTAGCACTCATCTCTTCACAATAACGCTAGATCCATTCCCCAACTGAACCTGATGCACATGCCGACAAATAAAAAGGTTAGGCGAATGCCTAATGAGTTCAAGAGTTTTCAACATGAATAAATATAATATTAAAATGAGAGAATGCAATTTAAATCATAATCTTCCAAAATGATTTACTTTAAATATGAAACGACCCATTTTCCAATAACACACATTTTTAAAAGACGAATACCCCAACATAACACATTTCATCGTAAAGTAAATTCAACCCAAAACTCACTCAAAACGTGAATAGAAATTGAACTCCCAATTTAAAAGCACTTATAAAACTTTATTTCCCGAAACACCTAAAACATGGGTGGGGCATAATACTCAACTCATAAATCATGGATAAAAAATCCATATATATAAAACGTCACCGAAAACATGGATAATAAAACTCAATACCTAAAACAGCACCTTTCGGTGACGGGGGAGACCTGAATTCCATCGAGAGTGGCGGGCACACAAAGTTAAGCCACTTCTCGATGTTCTCGAGCTTCACATAGAGTCATGGATCCCCGTATCTGGCTCACCATGGGCACCACCGCAAGATACACAAATGACCCTAATGTTTACTCGACCTCTAGATGAGTGTCACCACAAAAGCCACAAGTCTCCGTATCCGGCTCACCATGGGCACCACCGCAAGACTTAGCTCCGTATACGGCTCTATAGAGCACCACCACAAACTTACATAAAAACATGACTTGGGGACCACTCATTAGACTTCAAACGCGGACACTAAATTCCACGATGAATAACCATACTGGATTACAATCGGGCATCGAGTTCAACCACCCACGATCTATACCGCGAGCCCTTCACTAAATGTTACACGGTTATCGAGTTCAACCACCCACGATCTATACCTCGAGCTCCCGCTAAACATAAATAATTCCCAGTCCCAAAACATGGATAAAGTCCCCAACTAAACCAACTGACTGACTCATATGCCTATGGATCCAATGCATTACAACCTAAAACGTTACATGGCTCCAAATGAATGACCACACACTCGAAACATGTAACTTGAAAATAAATATGACAAAACTACATATAACTCCAAAATCCCGATATGGAGCAAAAATTAAATAGTAATGTCCCCCAAGACTCATCCCAAGTTAAAGTCGAGCCAATAGCTTAATAACACCATTGACTATAAAATAAAAGTCGTCATAAACAATAAAATGTATTTAACGAACGTTTATGATTTTAATTGCTCCAAAGTATGATTAACTCAAAAACCCATCATGAGTCGGGACAAATCATTTTTCAAATGAAATTATATCATTTATAATTTCAAAATGTTTTATAATTTGATAATATAATTTTTTCATACTATTTATGAAACCAAATATATTAAAATTGCATTTACGTCAAATGACCTCCGTTTATACAATAAATCATCAAAAGAACATATTAATATGATTTCTTTATCATAATGTCCAAAAACGTCAAATGTGGTCATTTTACAATATTTAGAAAATTGAATGTATCCAAAATGTAAATTTCATCTAATAAGCAACACATTTGATAAACATCGAGTAAGGCATTTTAATACTTTAAAACAGACATTTTTAGCATGTACAACGTTTTCACAAAGCAACTTGAACTTACCTTGCTAGGTTATGTTAAACCTAATTTTTATCCAACTTGCACAAACTTCTCGCTACCTAGATAAACCATGCGTAATCACCAAATCAATGAAAGAACTCTAAATAGAAATTTAGACAACCTTTTGAACTTTCGAACTCATTAAGAGTCACCCACAACGGATTAAAAACCAATTTTATATGAATATTTGAAGACGGTTTACTTAATCCCGTCATGAAACATTGCTGTCCTAAAACCCGATTTTTGGCATACTTACACTCTGAATCAACTCTTCCTTAAAACATACGGTTTCTTAAGGACATCTCAACGGTTCCAAAAACATATTATACGCCTCAAACCGATCTACAAGCGATTTATTAAGATTTTTACAATATCTGGACAACACCTAAAATAAACCACACCCACTTCAAATTATATAAAACCATTTAATCCATACATCCTATTGATAAATTCATCAAAACCCATTTAAAAATTATAAAATTTAAACTTTCAAATTTGAAATTCTTAAACCCAAAATGAACTTATCAACAAAATAAATACCTCAATTTATTTCATTTGTAAAATACTAACAAATCCACTATTTTCCATATAAGATATTCCTTCCAACAAATAACTTTAATAACATCAAAATTTATAATATTTCAATCACGTAAATATGAAATATTAGAGTGGATTATATCGGAGTTCTAGTGAGTTGATCTTGAACCGATAAATATGAAATATTATTAGTAGTTCACAATCACGTAAATCATTTGCATGACCTTGAAAGATCACATTACCTTTTTGGGTATCTAGCCACGATAGTCGCATCATAGATTATAACACCCTAAAAACCAGAGTGAATTTAAAACGCGGAAACTGGACAAATAAATATCAACACTTGGTATAAACCTCCCAAAAGGGGAATGTACTTAACCTTTACAAAACCTGTATGCGGATATGGAATTCAACAACAAACTAATCTAAACATAAACTATCTAGATTACATCGGTTGTTAATCCAATATCACCAAAAGAATGGGACTTAAACAATTGCCCAACATCAAATAATAGTCATCTCAAAAGCCCCCGAGATCAAGCTCGTCACTCAAGCCCTTGGCAACCCACCGCTAATGGGAACCTGTTATACATATCATTTGAGAAAAAGTGTTAGGCTTAAAGCCTAGTGAGAACATACAGTTTATAATTTCAAGAGATATAAACAATTGTATCAAAAGGAAATATTTTCAATAAGTTCAGTTTACAAAAGAAATCTTTTCCACATAAGGACTGATCGGTCCTAAAATTCATCTTGCGATGACGGGGGAAACCCGATTTACCAAGGATTGCGGCGGAACACAAAAGTAGGCCACAATCCGAGTTGTGAGCTAAATAACTGGAATCCATGGCCATGAACAACAAGGTCCGTACTAAGATGTGAGGGAGGGCCCCCGAGGAAACCAAGTCATACTCGTTCACTAGGACTACATTATGACCCATGGCTAGTAACCGATCTCACATAACCGTACCAAAGGCCCCCGAGGGTCAAATGCATCCATAGCTACAAAAAGGGGAATAGACATCCCAATAATAATAGCCGACTCAAAACCTAGGGATCCACTAGTAATGGTACAGACTTGTCACAATAACATATGTGACCAACCATAGATAGTCATATGGTATAAAAACATTTTATAAACAAAATGCTTTCTTTCAAGTTTAACTGCTGGTAAGAATGAAAATCATAAAAATGAGTTTATATACATTCTTTCAAATAATCCACATAAATGTGCAAGTAAAACCTCATTTTACTTCAAATAAGATGGAACCCATCATTTTAGTCGAAAATGATCGGGAACCCTAAAATCTCCCAAAAACTCAAGTTATGCCAAAATGTAGTAAACTTAGATCCAAAACCGTGGAGATATATAGGAGTTCAAAATGTAACCTTTGACATGTATAAATTTTAGAAAAAGGTAGTAGGAACTCACCAAATAGGTTTTAGACGAAAACCCGAAAAACCAGATATCGACCACCGAGAGAAGACGAAGTTTTCTATACCGAACCCTTGCTAGATGCACTTAATACTAACAATAAATGGTAGCTTGAAGCTAACCAAACAAACAAATGAAGAAAGAGAGAGAGAGAGAGAGAGAGAGAGAGAGAGAGAGAGAGAGAGAGAGAGAGAGAGAAAAGGGAGGCTTGAGATTGAGATATTTCAGAAATAATACAAATGAGATATTTCCCAGGAAAATATCTTTTAAACCACTCAGGCCACCGCGCGGATACACTCGCGCCGCTCACTGGAATTCCCCAAACAAGCAGTGCACCGTGCGGGTTATGGCACGGGCTAAGCCGCGCGGCAACTCGCGCCGGCCACTGCCTTAGCTTCTTCTTCCAAATTGGTCAAACGAAACTCGGGGTGTTACAATCCTCCCTAACTTGGAGATGATTTCGTCCCCGAAATCCCAACTATCCAAAAAGGTGAGGATATCTTCGCTTCATATCCTCTTCAGCTTCCCACGTCACATTGGCTCCCCGATGATGCTTCCACTGCACCTTGACCATAGTGACCTCTTTGTGACGCAACTTGTTAGACTTTCTCTCTAAGATAGCGCCAGACTCTTCTACACAACGGTTACCCTCGTCCACTCTTAACTCTGAGAGGGGAATGACACTTTCTTCCTTCGCCAAACACTTCCGAATGTAACAAATATGGAACGTGTTGTGGATTCTTCTCAACTCTGGCGGCAGTTCTAATTGATAGGCTTGGAAACCCACCTGCTTAAACACTTTGAAAGGTCCCAACTACCTACAAAGGTAGGTGAGAGTCCCAACTAAATACTGCCCCAGGCTTACATTACAGAGTACAAGGTTTACAACTATCTCTTCTTACTACACAATTGAGTTTAAAAAGGTAAACTACTGCAGGAAGTCTTCTATCTCCTGCTTATAGCTCATATCTTCTCTTTACCCTTATCTGTACCTGCTACTTTCCGATAACCTGAAACAGGATTTAAAATTTTGAAATAGCGAGGGTTAGACCAAAGGTCTAGTGAGTCCCCTCCACTCACTACTGCAACAGTTCAAATATTAATTAAAACATTTAAACAAAGCTTTATATCTCAAAACATAACCTGCTCTTTTAATCAAACTTTAAAACACTTTATGCTTCGCAGGCATAACTCAATCTACTGGCCATCACTGATGACTTTTTACGCTTTGCAAGCGTACCTTAAGCTACTGACCAACATTCCCGTCAAAGACGGTATGTCTGTCTCGCACTGCCTTATTTTAGGGACACACCCTAATGGCATAAACGGGTCACACTCCCCGGTACGAGCAGGCGGGTCACACTTCCCGACTTAGGTCAGACTTCTGACTCAAATGTATGCATACACCTAGTCCTGACTGTATATAAAATAAGTTTATATAAACTGAGCATAAACATGCCAAACTGATTAATTCAATCTTTTGCAATAATTCTGCATAACTTTCAATACTATAAGGGTGCGTTTGGTTTGCAGACCGGGTGGGATAGGACGGGACAAAAATTCACTGTCCTATGTTTGGCGTGACATGGGACAGGACAAAAGTTCACTGTCCCATGTTTGGCGCGACATGGGACAGGGACAAAGACTGGACAGGGTGGGACAAGATGGGACAAAAAGGGGTATTTTCTTGTTCCACCAAAATAGGTGGAACAACATGGGACAGAAATGAGACAGAAACTAAAAATCACTAATTTACCGCCATTTGATATATAATCCTAATATGGTATTAGTCTTAAGGGTCACCACTACCCATCGTCGCTACTACCACCATCGGCGGCCACTAGTAGCCACCGCTAACCATCTTGATCAAAACCTCTTAGACCGATTAATAAAATACTGGTCGAATACATACACTGATAAACACCGGTTAAATCACTACACCGGTCGAGTCTCTATACCGGTCGAGCCTCTATACCGGTCGAGCCTCTATACCGGTCGAGCCTCTATACCGGTCGAGTCTTTATATCGGTCAACAACATCATACCGGTCGACCGATACCTCTACCGGTCCTTATAACCTACCGGTCTTTACAATCTATCGGTCTTTACAACCTATCGGTCTTTACAACCTACCGATCTTTACATCATCGTCCCAGACATCTACCGGTCGAGTTCATACTTAAGTCGGCGACTCACAGTTCGAACCCAGAAAACTTTTTGATCATTAAATCGATCAAATACACGGTTAAAAGCTTGAATAGCAAGACTATTTACAGACTATAACATGCAGATAGAAGTATTAAGCTAAAATCATACCTCTATTTGACCAAAAACGATCGATCCTTCAAGATCTCTTTCTCTTTCTCTCTGCCTTGCTCTGCTTTCTCTCTTTTCTCTCTAAGTAGGCTTACTTACTCAAAATATCAGTATGAGATATGAATCTCACTTATCTGATATTTAGGTTATATAAAACCAAATTTTCAATTAACCCCCTTGTACTTTGGGTCTCGCTTCACTTTTCACCCAACTTCCAAAATTAATAAAAATTTTGGATCCGGATATTACAAAAACCCTGAGTTCGACCTCCACCACGGTTTCCTGTATGCTTTCGACCCCTCACAGAAGCTGAACTTTCTTGATGAGAAGTTTCTTGTTCTGATCTTACTTCAACACTTCTAGCTCGACGAATACCACTAGCCGTCTTCCCACCTCGAGTTCCCACAGTGGAAACCCTTGCCTGAGTAGTCACCTTCTGAACCGTCTTACCTCTAGGTCGACCTCAACTCTTTCCTCGATTAGCAGTCGGGTTGACAACAGTCGTTCGATCTTCGGCAACGACTTCATTAACTGGCTCAATTTCAGGATTCAGCATAGACCTACTCCTTGTTACTCGCTCAGACATAGTTCTGATAAGAAGAAACATAAGACATTCAATCTAACATGCTACACATTACGGCAGTTTAAGCACAAACATGTACTTGTAAATTCACAATTACACTGGCCAGATGAAATTCCAAATTTACCTTACA
Source organism: Arctium minus (assembly GCA_954870635.1). NCBI lineage: Eukaryota > Viridiplantae > Streptophyta > Magnoliopsida > Asterales > Asteraceae > Arctium > Arctium minus. The sequence goes on along the minus strand of OX941083.1, from coordinate 148,260,249 downwards.
TGCTAGTCCTTATTACCTTAATGTTATCTTCCTACGGTCTTCCTACTGCTCAGTTGTGCTTCTACTATCTTAGTTTAAGTCTAGGCCCATCTGGTCACCTAGATCTCTTAAACTAATGCTCTGATACCAATTGTAACAACATGTACATTTATATATACATCAAAATAACTTTTCTTTCTAAAAACTACCCCAGGCTTACATTTCAGAGTACAAGGTTTACAACTATCACCTATTATACAACTGAGTCAAAAAGTAAACTATTGCAGGAAGTCTTCTAGATCTTGAAAATAGCTCACATCTTCTCCTTACCTTTATCTGGACCTGCTATCTTTCGATAAACTGAAACAAGATTATAAATTTTGAAAGAGCGAGGGTTAGACCAATGGTCTAGTTAGTCCCCTCCAATCACTACTGCAACAGTTCAAATATTATTTAAACATTTAAACAAAGCTTTATATCTCAAAAACATAACTTGCTCTTTTAATCAAACTTTAAACATACTTTACGCTTCACAAGCATAACTCAATCTACTGGCCATCACTAACCACTCTTTACGCTTCGCAAGCGTACCTTAAACTACTGACCAACATTGCCGTCAAAGACGGTATGTCTGTCTCGTACTGCCTTATTTTAGGGACACACCCTAATGGCATAAATGAGCCACACTCCCCGGTACGAGCAGACAGGTCACACTCCCCGACTTAGGTCAGACTTCTGACTCAAATGTATGCATACACTTAGTCCTGACTTTATATAAAACAAGTTTATATAAACATAGCATAAACATGCCAAACTGATTAAATCAACATTTTTCAATAAATCTGCATAACTTTCAATACTATAAATGTGCAGTTTATAAAACCCACATTTATCAAATAACTGTCAAAATCATAAAAGATTTAGTTTGAAAGACTCACCTCTGATTCTTCTTGCTTAAACTCTGACTTCTAACGATTAACATCACCTACGATGGTATCAAAATACAAAGGTAAGCTAACTTGCAACTAACATTCTTTCCTTATCTAAACAATCAAATACAACACAATGTGCGACCCGGTCAAAACCTCTCCGGTCGACTTACCCCAGTCGAGACCATCTTACCGGTCGCTACATCTTACCGGTTAACATATGTCGGTCAACTACATATACCGGTCACTACACCGGTTAGTCGATACCGGTCGCAACATACAGGTCGACGAGACCGGTCAACACAACATACCGGTCACCCTAGGTTCCGGTCGATAACTATACCGGTCAACACAACTTACCGGTCGATATCTATACCGGTCGATACTCATACAAAGTCGGCAACTCGACCCAGAAAACTTCAGATCCATGAATCGATCATAATATACGGTTAAAAGCTTGAATAACAAGGTGATTTACCGACTATAACATGCAGATAGAAGTATTAAGCTAGAATCATACCTCTATTTGACAAAAACTGATCGATTCTTCAAAACCTCGTTCTTCTTCGCCCTGCTCTCGCTCTGCTCTCTTTCTCTTGAGTCGGTCTGTAAAGTTATCAGTATGAAATCTGATAACTTTACTTACGGTTAAGGTTATATAAATATAACCAAAGTTTCAAATAACCCCCCAAAACTTTGGGTCTCGCTTAACTTTTCACCCAACTAACAAAATTAATAAAAAATTTCGGACCCAGATATTACATACCCCCACATCTTAGTACGAGTCGACGTGCTCGTGGTCAGGGGTCCTAGTATGGTGAGCTCGGTAACTTGGAATGTGGCCTACTTTTGTGTTCCCCACTAGCCTTGGAATTCGGGATTCCCCCGTCACCGAGAAGTGTTGTTTTGAGGTATTTAGTTTTATCCTCGTTTTCAGTGACGCTTTGAGTTTGGGATATCTCTCTTATGCTTTAGTTTTGGAGACTTGAGTTTACTCATATCTTGGTCGTTTGTTTTATAAAGTTTTCTCAAATTTCATTATTCAAGCATTACCATTATTATCGTTTTGAGTATGTGTTGGATTGCAATATTTCATGAAAGAGTGTTTTGGCGTTGAGGCGTCCATCTATAAAATGCATATTATTGGTAAATGAGTTGTTCTTTTATGTTAACGTAAATCATTTTAAAGGATCATGATTATATGTTGGGAACTGAAGATGTGACTAAGTCATTAATGCTGCCAGTTCAGAGTTAGTGCTGCCAGAGGATTTCAAAGATTAATACTGCTAGGTATTACTACTTCTAGTAGAATTAATACTGCTAGTCAAAGTTAGTACTGCTTGAACAAAGTTAGTACTGCTTAGCTAGTTAGTACTGCTAGAGGTTAGTGCTGCTTAGTAGTTAATGCTGCCAAGATTCAGTTAATACTTCCAAGGTAATTAATACTGCTTCTGAGATAAACTGAAGATAATATTGAAGAGACCGCGTCTGAAGATATACATGGAAAGCTTGAAGATAATTATGAAGATTATCTTGAAGATCTTTTTAAGTTTTGTAATTATCTTTTATTATTCAGTATATATATAATTGCTTAGAATAGTTAGATAGAACTTTAATTCTGAGTTTTTGTTTTAGAGAGAATCAACCTCAAGGCATAGTTCCTAATTCTAGAGAAGTAGAATTCGTCTTGAAAGAGTCTGTTCTTCAAGATTGAGGTTGTGTGTGTAATCTTGTAACTTCAATCATTCAATACAAGTTTGCAAGTTATTCATAAGATTTACTGTTTGTTTACTGTTTCATTAAATATCAAAGTGTTATTCCGCAAACTTCTTTGATATTGTTTCTGAGTATTTATAATCCTTGTTAAGAATTCGATCCTGACATTATAAGTTACAATATTTCTATTTTACGTTTTCATTTATAATCATGATATAAAACTCTTGAACTCACCAAGCGTTAGCCTAACCTTTTTATTTGTCGGCATGTGCATCAGGTTCCATTCCGGGATTAGTTCTAGAGACACTTAGAAGTGATGAGTGCTAGTTGTGTGCTCGAAGAAGTGATTAGCTTGATGAAGTCTTCCGCACTTATATTGGAGATAGCGATTGTTATTGGGATATAGTAACACTCGACTTTAGTTAGTCTTTATGTAAGACTTTATTTATTTGTTGATGGTTCAACCTAGATATGTATTTCAATTATGGACTAGTAGTAAGAGATTTTATTATCCTTTAAGGTATTGTTGAAAGTTTTTGTTTAGTCGCTCTTTCCAAATTTGAGGGTGTTACAAGTTGGTATCAGAGTTTAAGTTTGAGAGAATTAGGTATTGATTTTTGAATGCCTAGACTCAAACTAGCGAAATTTTCAGTAATTGAGTGTGAGATTGCACAATTAGGCACTTTAAGATTTGATGATTCGAGGTGAGTGGAGCCACTAGGAACGGGAATTACGCCGAAGGTGGCAAGGATGATTATGTACAGTACGTTCATAATAGCACTTGGCCAGTGTTATGGTGAACCTACGAGTTACGTGTGTATGCTTGAACTGCCTTGGTATGATAACCGTTGGGGTAGTGAAACAGTTTCTATATGGGTATCCATTAGAAGAAGTTGATGATTTTAGTATTCATCACTTGGAGTGACGGTAAGCATGGTGATTGAATTAAGTGAGCCGTTTTGGGTCGGATTGATTGGTTGGATTAGAACCATAGACCTTTTGATCGATGTATTTCGAGGAGAAATTGTGAGGTGAACCTATGAAGTCCGTGATCTTTGCCTTAAAATGTTGAGCATCTGGATGGCGATAGTGTAACTAAGAAAATCGAGGAGCGTGGTTTTGAGGTGTTGAGTGCCGATCAAATTCATGCACGAGATTTATTTCTGAAATAAATTGCATCGATTATTTCTCATGTTTCCAAAAACACCATGTGGATCATACCACGAAATCTTGAAATGTTTAGCACACACAAGTTTTAGACCATGATCTTAAACATGCATAAAATTATTTTATTGCATGTGGTTGCAAGCTTTGTCGAGGCTTGGTTTATTCTCATTGCTGCCTAACGTTATTTTCGAATATGGTAATGTTCGTATTTTGACACTGCTTAGAGTCTTGCGCAAGTAACTACGGCTTATGACCTTAATATTGTATCTCCTCCACATATGTTAAGGTTTTGGACGAAGAGTTACCTTTCATTATTTTGATGTCTGAGTTTTATTGAGAATTTTATTTTCTGGGGTTTTGTTGATTTGACGTGGAAATTTTATTGGCGTCCAGTGGTGTTGTTTTTCCCTTTGGGTTTCGTGTGAGCAGTTTGGCTGCACATAGCATGTATGCATATTTTATTGAGGATTTTCATCACAGTGTTTTAGCCAATGTTTTAGAACGATGAGAGCATATTTTTATTTGTCTTTGAACTCGAAACCGGCATAAATTATTTCATGTTTTAACCAAGGGCATATACATATCACCCTATTAGTTTTGTGAAATAAACGGTCGCATGCAAGTTTTGTTGTGAAATATTATTCCATGCCGCTTTCTGGCTAAAAGAGAGAAAACTTTGAGAGTTCGATATCATGAACATGTTTTTTTGGGTTTTGCAAACATTTTAATTGTACAGCCTAAAGTTTGGAATCAAAATAAATTACTCTTACAATTGCTCAAATTGCATGCATATGTCTTTACTAAATTTTGGGGAATAAATCGATGTATGCGAGTCACGTTGGGAAGTTTTATTTCGTGACATTTCATGGTTAAATGTGAAATTTTGGGATTCGATTTCTTGAATATTTTCTTCTATAGTTTTGTACAAACGCCTTGTTATACACTGTTTTAGTATGTAAAACTATTTCTCATTCATTACATAAATTTATACATGTTGAGAACATAGCGGTTCCTTTGAAAAAGGTAGTTGAAAAATCTTTCGTTGGTGTCAGTATTACCTTGTTTATTGATCAAATAATTTTTGAAATGTTTTTATATGTGTGGGGTTTGTGACCACTTTGCACAATTGCCGAGTAAGTGGTAGCGAATTTTTACACGTATGATTAATTGTTATAAAGATTTTTTTTATGTTTGAAAGTCTTATAAAATTTCAATTGACATATTGTTGAGTCTTTCACTTGAAACCTTGAACTCATTAGTACCTTGGGAAGGTTAAGCAACCCCGGTTAAGAATAAGGACGTGTAGAACCTCGACAGTGGAAGGTTGGGTTTTCCAATACGTAGTACTACCGTAGGTTGAGTGGTATCGTTTGCAGAGTCGATGTACTTTTTATAGCAGTAGAGTGAGGCTCGTGGTATCTCCTGTTAATGCTTGTGGTAAATTGTTCGTTTCGACAACCTGTGTTATGGAACCAGTCAGTTATTGCATAAGGGATGTGTAGAACCCTTTAGTCACCGTATGTATGTATGTATATAATTATATCTTTCTAGAGTTAAAGTGCCATTTGGTACCACTAATTGAATGTACTTTCAACCCCTCAATATGTATTATCCACAATTGCAAATTATGGACAGTTGAGTATTGACTCTAGTTGCAAATAATGCAACTATTTATGATCTAACAATGTGGTTGTCTAATAATGCAACTATTCAATAATGCAGAACAGAAGAAGATCATCTAATAAACACAATTTATAGTGTGGTTGTCTAAGCATTGTGATTTGGGGAGGGGGAGGGATAGGCCAAATATTATTTGATAAACAACAATACCTCTTGGTCAAAGTTGGAAAGTAGGGACCTTTAGTTAAGACAAAATCGTTGAAATTTTCAATTAAAAGAATAGGGAGAAGTGTGTGTGTGTGTGGTGGTGGTGGTGGTGGTGGGGGGGGGGGGGTAACGACAATAAAATTTACAAAGATCAATAGTTTTCATTAAGTAGACTGACCTTGACTTGTGAGCTTAGGAACTGTAATGTGCGTAAAGTTTACTGTGTTTCATCACCAGGCTTGCGGTGGGGCACGCTCAAGATAAAGGCAGTTTGATCCTATGTAGCAGCTGTTGACGTAATATAGTAATCATTATCCCAACGCCTATGGATGCCCTCACTTGGATAAAGAAAGTCAAGCTCCACCACCTACAAAATAGAAGGCATTACTCAGAGAGAGATTACAACATTTTGCTACATGGCAGGTTGCAAATAATAGAGATTATACTACAAATATGTTCCTATTCTAAACTAATTATTCTCACATCAGTCCTCAAACTCTTTCGGATTGGAATGGATTTTAAATTGTGATTTTGAGCTGCATCTGCCCCACGGTATGTTTGGTATGCTTTTTGCATAACTGTAAATCAAGTTTGATAGTTATTTTCCTTCATCATCTATATTTGAAAACCAAAAGTACCAAAAAAGAAGGATAAAATACTCTTCATTACAACATAGTCTTGACTTGAATGCATCAAGAAAATCTCAAATGTCCTTTCTATAAATCTTAGTACATAATTCAATTTAAAAAAAAAAGATTACCAATGGCTTTGAGTTCCAGAATGAATTTATTTGCATGGGACTCCAATGTAAGCCTTCCTAATGATTTAAAAATCATTTCCCTATTCTCCTTTATGAAACTTTCTTTATGTCTATTGTTTTTAACAGCATTGACACATCTTGCCTATCTACTTCACACAAGGCTTCCAAATAACTTTATGCAATATCAACAGTGTCAATAAGGTTCTGATATGGACATTTATGCATATTAATAATCCAATATGCAAGAAAAACGCAGAGAAATAACAATTGCACCAGACCCCATTTTTGTTACCTTTTACAAAAAGAAGATATCAGGATCGTTGTTGAGCTTTAAAAAGATGCAATATTTAGGATTCTTGACATACCAAAAGTTGCTCCAAGAAACAAAAGTAAGCTAGCATGACTACAATCACAAGAACAGGTACATGCTGCCACAACCTGATACACCCTTTTGCCTCATTAGTTATATACAATATATATATATATCCAAGAATCATATGTGTTTTGTATAGAAATGTAGTATCACAAATAAAAAAAAAGAGAAAATTCTTAAGCAACAAACACTAAAACCAATTAGATATGGAGTAAACATAAAAAAATGATGATTACCCGCTTTAAATCTTGAAGAACTGAAATCACAACATTGATCTTGGGGAAAAGCCTGCAGAGCCAAACAAACAATAAAGACAACAAATAAGGAATTTGAGATAAAATGCCACTCGTATTCAAAGATTCTACAAAGGCATTTTAAACTCTCCCACCTTTTCGACCTTGCCTCACCTCTTTTCCTGGCTCTTAGCACCGCCATATAGAATAAAAACCTATAATCGAGATCAAACAAAACCTTGAAATATTTTAGTAATATGTAAGGTAAAATCAAAATGCGAGCAACTAATTAGAGATTGGGATTTCTCTTTTACATGTTGGAGAACCTTTTGCGATCATTTAGGATAAAATCCTAAAACCGGAAATCAAACAAAACCCAAAGTTTTTTTTTGCTATATCTAAGGTAAAATCAAGATGAAATAAACAAATCAAGGATTCAGATTTTTCTTTTACCTGTTGGGAAACTCGTGGTATATTCAATCAACATGGTTAATTGAAGCTTGAAATTGATGAAGAGGGAGGTCAAAGGTGAGTTGAGAAAAAAAATACCATACCAAAGAAACCAAATCAGTAAAAGAATCGGTAGAAGCTCTCCATCAATTGGGTTCGGGGAGAAGATAGATTCATGTCACTGATGGAATTCAATTTTTTCAGCTTCTTTGATGATTTATGCAAAATTCCATCACTATCCCCACCTTCTATTTCAAAAGAAATATAAAAATAAATTAAAAGAGCCAAGAAAGAGAGAGAATCAGAGGAATCAATATGAACAGGATAGTTTAAGAACGATTGAGGATGGATAAAAACATAGAAAAGGACGAACTTTGCTTGGATTATTCGTTTTCATCGTCACCATTTTTGTTGGGATTTTGCTGAATTTGATCAAGAAGCAGGGGTGGTAACGTAAATTCAATTGGAAGATGTGAATGTTTACCTGTTTGTCGTGTCACAGCTGAGAAACGACTGGATCTTTTCGCCATTTTCTGTAAAATTTGAACATAATTCACATTAAAATCAACTGAAAACTTTCAAATTCCAAAAACTGAAATCATGAACGAAATCAACCATTTCATGAAAAATTGGGATTTAATCTGAACTTTGTTTTGAGATTAATAGCACAGATAAAGAGGGTTTTTAATGCTGTTATAATTCATTTCTTCAAACATTTATATGTATGAAGAATGTTCATACATTTCTATGTATGAAGAATGAAAATTTTCCAGATCTTGATTACCGTTTGTAATCTCGATATATACATACATACATCTCGCTCTAAATGATCACCAAAATGACTATTGATTGTTTGTTGCCTTCATGGTGGGAGGTCCAAGTCACCGTCGCCGCTACGTTCTTCTTCATTGCGGCATACTGGTTCTTCGCATTCGACGGTGATATCAGGCGTGAACGTGGAGGTTGAACCCTTTCGTTGTTTACTCCAACCACCACCACCGGCATTATTTTCTGGTTGGTTTTTTTCTTTTTAATTGCAAATGCAGGTTCAGGGCTTAGGGCTTTCCAAATTGAGAGGTTGAAGGCGATCGTGCGAGAGAAATTAACGAGTGAGGGATTTGGAGGAGATATAATCGTCTTTCGGTTCCATTCTTGGGGGTTGACGTGGGGTTAGGATTCAGAGGTGTGGGCTAAAAGGGAGAGAGATTAGCGCTATTTTAGGGCATGGAGAAGAGGTGGGGTTAGAATTAGGGTTTAGTACATGATGCTTGATCAATAGTATTTCTTAATTTAGACGGTTCAGATTAAAAGTTGGATGATTTTAAACGGTCAAGATCAAATCACCAGACGGTTGACTCGTCTCCATCCATATATATATATAATTGATGCCCTAATATTTCTGATAGATTGATGCTTGAAACTGGGCCTTGGGGTAGGCTTACCATGCTGGGCTAATGAATTTATCATTGGGCCGAGACTGGCTCTTTTACTAAAAAAAGAAACTATAAATAGTAACCCCCAGGATTCGAATCCTGCACTAACAACATGCAAGTGCACCTCTACCAACCTGCCACAACTCGTTTTATGTTATGATATATTCTTTATTTTCTTTATTCTTTTTTTCAGTATATCCAACTTTTCCCTCAACTTCGGCATTGGTTTCGGATCCTATGCGAGTCGAATTTGTTAAAACTCAAAACACAAAGATTGTAGTTATGAGTGTTGAATTTTCAAAGGATCTTGAATCACTTAAATTTGGGCTCAAACGCAAGAGACATGATCAGAATGGCACAGCGTCGCAAAAATATCAAATGTCTTTTTTTTTGCTATTTTTTTTTTTGCTCCAAAGTGCTCCGAACTAAAAATCCGGGTGTTACACTTCATTTCTAAGACAACTCACCGGAAAATTGCAACCATTCGTTCGACCTCGTTTTTTAACCGTTTTCATCAATTCTTTTTGCAAAACTCTAGAAAATCATTTTATCTAACCATAGGAACAAAAATCAACCAAAACCATCAACTATTGAGTCCCATTTCTTCATTTAAAGTTTCGGTATTCAACAAACTCGAAAATTTGTAAAAACTCAAAATCGGACATCTTAAACTCAAATATGAGACATAAGGCTACTAAGGTTCGATAAAGGACTTAAAAACGAAGCTAACCATATAAAGAACTTGGAATTTGGTTGAGTATTTTACCTCAAATCGTCAATAAACGGAGATTTCGAACGGTAACTTTGAGCTCCGATTTCTCTTTCGATTATCAGGAAAACCTCGACCTCTTTGAACGAAAAATGTAAAGGAGAGTCTTAGCTTTTTAACCATGTAAATTTTTGGCTTTTTCGTTGACTTTACAAGCCAATAGGAGTCTTCAAAGATCACCCGTCGTTTTCGAATCAGAAACTTGCAGATCTGAAAATTTTACAAAACTGGTCCCTCTGGACCTGTTGACATCTAACAACAACCCTGGACTTTCAGGAAATAACATTCGGCCCCCTGACTTCCACACTTTGGCCAACTTTACGCTTTTAATCCTCAAGCTAAAGATTTTCTATCCAATTTAGTTCGATTGCTATAAACATTTTTATTCACTTATTATTTTCATTAAACGGCATAATTGTTTCCCTTTTCATGTTTTTTTCTTCGCATTATTGATCAATAAAATAAACCCATTTTATTTTATTTACCTTTTTCTTTTTTTATATTTATTTATTTACCTTTTTTTTGGGTGTCACAGAAATTATGGGAGCGAAATCAAAGTAACCCTTTATAGAATCGACATGATATCAAGCCTAGTGGAGGACATCAAAGAAAGTCAAGTCGAAGCATTTTGTGAAGAGAATCTCAAGGCCGAAATCATGGTGAAGCAATGTCAGGATCGAAATTCAAACAAGAATTTAATTCACACACACTCAGAATCAATGCTAAAGAAGTTGCGGAAAAACACTTTAACACTAACAATCAATGAAACAGTATATGCACTTAAATCACAAGTTATATTGATTAAACTTGATGATTACACACAAAACCTCAATCTGTTGAACAGGCTCAACAGACGTTCTATACTTCTCTATAGAAGGGATCTAAACTAATCTTGAGGTTAATTCTCTCTAAAACAAAACGTATGAATGATTATTATTTTTTCTATCAAAGACTTCTATACTATATAAACAAGACTGATTACAAGATAATTATCAAAATAAAATTGATCTTCAGTCCATAATTATCTCCTTTACTTTAGCTTCAATCTTTACAGTTGTCTTCATTCTCATACGGAGTCTTCATCTCATAAGCAGTACTATCTTCATGAGCAGTATTAATTCTGAACTAGCAGTATTAATCTCAGCAAGCAGTATTAATTTTGTCTCAGCAGCATTAACTCCTTCAAGCAGTAGTAATTGTGATCTGGCAGTACTAACTTCCTCAGGCAGTAGTAATAGTCATGTCTAGCAGTAGTAACCATCCTTAGCACATTTCAGACCCAACAATCTCCCCCTAACTTAGCTTTTCAAATTGAGAAGTTAAGTTCTTCAAAAACTGGTCTTCATGATGCTTTCAAAACCTAAGTTTACACCCCTAGATTAGGATCCAAACCCAAGCTTTGATTGATGATCCTGCTAACCACAATCCTTGCCATTTCTGAGCCTTGAGGACAGATTAGTTTGGCTTTCAGCATCCCATGTAGCTTGGCTAGGCTATGGTTGTATATCTTATCCACCAGGTAATATTCATGGAAACTTTTGTCAATGGTTAAGATATATACCCCACACCTTTCTATAAGCATCCAGTTGTCCACAGACTTGAAGACATCTTTGATGACATGCTTGACAAGATCTGGACTAAACATCATGCATAAATACTCCATTGCTAGTTTCTTGATGTTTATCCCTGGAGTCTTCAGCACATCCCCATACAGATTCATTCCCACTTTAAACATTTCTTCCAAGTCTGACCTTGAACAACATCTGACTATCTTCCCCCAAGTAGAATAGACTTCAAAGTGATCACCCATTCTTTTGATTCTGAAATATTATTTGCCTTGATCTTCAAGAATATCCCAGTGGATGATTTCAGGGGCTTGGACTGAAATGGGATCTGCCTTCACTGGATCATTATCTGTTACAGTCATGTAAAGTTCAAAATGCACATCAGATTGACTTGGTTGCTGTGCACTTTGACTTGATTGATCAGCTTGTCCTGTAACAGATGGTTCTGTTTCTTTCTCAGCTTCTGCAACCTTTGGCTTCTTAGACAGTTTCTTGGAAGCTATTGTCTTCAACCTTTTAACAGATTTGACTTCTTTAGTATTAGCTTCCTCTTTCTTTTCTTCAACCTTAGGGGTGGTCTCCTCACTCTCAGGGAAGGGTTGTTGAATATTGAGATCATGTCTCTCTTTCATTTGTCTTTCAAATTCTATCCTTTGAGTGAAGTCCCCTTGAAGCTTTGTCATTTCCTTCTTGTATATATCTTCAACTCTTGAGTAGGACATATCAGCAAACATTTCTTCCTTAACCCCCACTTATCCTTTCAGAAAGTTGATCATCTTTCTCCTTTCTTGATTGGCCAGGTAAGTTTTAGAAAGTTGTCTTTTCTGCTTCTTTGCTGGCAGTATTTGTATGGAAGCTTTCACAGTGCTTTTCTTGGCCTCAGCTGCAGCCCTTAAGCTTTCTTGATATTCCTCATTCAGCCTAGTGGACAGATCTAGAGCAATCTGCCTATCTTTGGCCTTCTGAGTTTCTTCTTCTTATTGTAGCTCAGCCTGCAGCTTCTTAGCCAGTCCCTCATCTAGTTCAATCTGTTTTAGCTTCTTTGGTGGCTTTGCAGATTCATCCACCTTTGCCTTTCCTTTCCTCTTCAGTTCAGCCTCACTGATTTCTTTCCTTTTTAGCTCAGGGCCTCCCTCTTTGATTTCCACTCCCTTGGCCTTTTGAGAGGCTTTGGGAGTGTCTGTTTTGGCCTTTAGAAGGGTTTCTGCTATCTCTATTTCTTCAACAGAAAGCCCTGTTACTGCTGCTGTACTTATTTCTGCTGCTAAGCCAATTGATGTTGCTTTTTTGAACGTTTCTACTGCTGGCTCTGTTTCTACTGCTGTACTGGTTTCTGCTTCTTTGCCCTTCTCCCCCTCAAAAGTAGAGTCAATTCCAACCGGACTCTGTTTCTCAGATTCAGCTCTATTCTCCCCCTTTTTGGAAGCATCATGAGGGATGCTCCTCTTCTTCAGTATGAATTTGGTTCTCTTCTTCTTTTGCACATGCTTGAGGACCATTTTCTTGAGGTTGGAAATCTGGACTTGTTGGGATAAGATCACTTGTTGCAGCTTCTCAATAAGTGTGCCCTGAGATAGGACATCATTGTTGATATTGGCAATAGTTTCCATGAATTCATCATATGTATATCTATCCTCACCACCTTTAGGTGTGTTTACCACCTTTGGAGGATCACTGGAACTTTTAGTAGGGGTCCTCTGCCTAGCAGAGGCACCTTCTACCCCCATGGTTTCTTGGAACCGGGGACCTTTGGATGATTGCTCACCCAAAGTTGCCGTGGGGAAGGTCTTAGAGATGTTCACACTGTCATGTCCTGCACTTTGTGCAGAAACAGTAGTGTGAGCCTTTTTGCCCACATGCTTAACCTTCTCCTTAGTAAGCACCTTCTTGGGGATGGGAGACACCCCTTTGGTTTCCCTTTGGATATTCTCTAATGAAGAATGCTCCATTAGAGGGCTTGTAGGCTTAGAGGGTGTTGGTACATGAAGAGAAGGATCCTTCTGCACCTTCTTTTTAGTGTATAATTTGGTGATGGGAGGGGTTGGTCTGTTCAGAAGGGACGGAGGAATTGTTTTTATGGTGGAAGGTGTGGGTAGGTCATCAGTGGGTTGGTCCAATGAGGCTTGGGACCTTGATGCCTCACCTGTAGAGTGGGACACAACCATCATTGTTGAGAACAATGGTGTGTCAATACCTGAGAAGCCCTTACAGGTCCTCCTCATATTAGAAAACGCCTTCCCTTTCGGGACCTTAGGTACATATACCTCATTAAAATGAGGTAATTCCGTCAATTCCTTATTCAATATAGCTTGTACAAACCTGGGATACATATAAAAGGATTTTGACTTGGTATCCAGGTTTGACAGAAAATCATTTAAGATCATTTGCGAAAAATTGAACTTTCTGGAGGTTGCTAAGCAGACCAAAGCATAAGCAATGGTACTGCTGAACTCACTCCAGCCAGTTGTTTTCTTTGAAATGCAATGCTGGAGAGTATGAACAAAGAATCTCCACTGAGGTGAGAATTTGTTCTTAAAGAACTTATAAATCTCAGTGGGACCTTCATATCCCATTCTGCTTATATTTTCAAAAAGATCTTCCTTGGTTAGAGATGTTATACCTGCGGCATCATCTAAAAGTAGATGAATGTGAATGGTCTCCTCGGAGATGATCAGGGGTTTATCACAAACCCTTGACTTGATAACCTGAGTACCCTCTTCATTATGGATGGTGGCATTTTCCCAGAACTGTCTTTGATGCTCCACATTGATTGTGGGATTGACCGTTAAAGCATGGGTGATATGTGTGGATTTTAGGAAGTCCACAATCTGATGAAATCCTTCGACTTGGTTGGGCTTATTCAGCATTGCCAACTCATTGTGGTCATCGACAAATACAAGACCTGCCATTTGAGAGAGATTTGACTGCGAACTAGGGTTAAGAGCTTGAAAAGCAAGAGCGTTAGCGAGAACGAGAGAGAAAGAAGATAAATGAGCGCAGAAATTCAAAGAGTCGTTTTGATTTTTGGCGGACTAAGGGGGTATTTATACAATCAGTGAAACAGTTAAGAGCAGTACTAATTTAAATTAGCAGTAGTAACTGACCCCCGCAGTAGTAACTACAGACTAGCAGTAGTAATACATACTAGCAGTATTAACACAGACTAGCAGCATTAACACAGACTGGCAGTAGGAAAACTAACCAGCAGTTGTAACACAGACTAGCAGTGGTAATACAGACTAGCAGTAGTAATACATACTAGCAGTATTAACTATACTTCACTTTTGTTTGGCCTTTCTTCCTGAAACACTTAAGCACACAAGGGTTAATAGCACCAATTTAATGAAAGAAAATAAGGAGGAATCTATATAGGTACATAAAGAGAATGAGAATATACTTATTCATTGTTCATCATGCCCACACTTGTGACCAAGAATGTGAATTTACTCACATCAAAAGCTTTTGTGAATAGATCAGCAAACTGGTTACTTGTGTGTACTTTCTAAACATGAATTAGCTTATTCTCATTACAGTCTCTGATAAAATGGTACCTTATTTCTATATGCTTTGTTTTTAAATGCTTGACAGGATTATTAACAATGCTAATAACACTGCTGTTGTCTATGAAAATAGGAGTGTAAAGAAATGTCATACCATAGTCCATCATTTGATTCTGAATCCATAGCACTTGTGAGCAGCAGCTTGCAGCAGCTATGTATTCTGCTTCTGTTGTTCAAGTGGACACTGTGGTTTGCTTCTTACACTGCCATGATACTAGTCTTGCACCCAAAAACTGACATCCTCCAGTTGTAGACTTTCTGTCCAAGTTAGCTCCACCCAAATCACTATCTGAATATGCCAGTAGGTCAAATGATGAGTCATGAGGATACCAAAGTCCTAATTTGGGCTGACCTTTGAGATATCTGAATATCCTCTTGACTGCTTGAAAATGTGATTGCTTTAGCCTAACTTGAAATCTTGCACACACACAAACAGGGAACATGATATCTGGTCTAGAAGTTGTGAGATACATGAGAGAGCCAATCATGGATCTGTAATAATGAACATCCACATTCTCCCCCTCAAGATCTGCAGTTATTTGTTTGTGTGTCTCCATGGGTGTGCTTGCAGGCTTGGAATCTGAGAACCCGAACTTGGTTAAGATGTCCTGCACATACTTGGTTTGGCTTATGAAGATTCCATCTTGTTTCTGCTTAACCTGTAGCCCAAGGAAGAAAGTAAGTTCACCCATAGAACTCATCTTGAATCTCTTATGCATTAATTCTTCAAAATCTCTGCACAATTGATCTTTTGTGGATCCAAAGATGATGTCATCAACATAGATTTGCACTAACAGGATGTCCTTCTTCTTCTTTTGAATGAACAGAGTCTTGTCAATGAGTCCTCTCTCAAAACCATTTTCCAAGAGATAGGTAGACAATGTGTCATACCAAGCTCTTGGTGCTTGATGTAGTCCATACAGTGCTTTCTTCAATTTGTATACTCTGTCAGGGTACTTGGGATTTTCAAACCCTGGGGGCTGACAGACATATACTTCTTCTTCAATTTTGCCATATAGAAAAGCACTTTTCACATCCATTTGGTAGACTTTGAACTTCATGAAAGAAGCATAGGCTAAAAACAGCCTAATTGCCTCAATCCTAGCCACTGGTGCAAAAACCTCTTCATAATCAATTCCTTCTTCTTGAGTGTACCCCTGTGCTACCAATCTAGCCTTGTTCTTGATCACTATCCCTCTCTCATCCTTCTTGTTTCTGAAAATCCATTTTGTCCCTATAGCTCTGTGTCCTTTAGGCAGTTTTACCAAGTCCTATACATTTTGCAGTACAAACTGCAGCAGCTCCTCTTGCATTGCTTCTATCCAGCTTGGATCTTTCATTGCATCATGCGCCTTTTTGGGCTCAACCTGAGATAGAAAGCAAGATAGTAAGCCTGATTGTATGTCTTTTAATCCTCCCAACTTACTCTGATTCCTTGTGATGATTGGAGAATTGATGTCACCAATCACCAACTGAGGAGGATAATCTTTATGCACTTTTGTTTGATGAATAGCCTCTTCAATAATCTCTGCATCCAGATTAGAGTCATTCTCTTCAGGAGAGCTGCCACCAAACACTGAGGAGTTCTCATCATCAGTATCATCTTCTGCCAAAGCAGGCATCTCAGGTTCTAGATGTTCTGAAGTCAAAAGTTGATCCTCCTTTTCACCTCTCTCCTCTTCAATCTGAGCAGTTTCAGTATCCTTTGAATCTGAAGCATCTTTCTTCTCTTGAACACAGAGTTCAATAGGATTTGCTGTAGAGATTGGGAACAACACAAACTCTTGTCTTCTGTCTGGTACTGATTCTGTCCCTGTTCCTGCATTATTCTCATAACTGAAACCCAAAGAATTAGTTAGTGAATCAATGTCAAAAAGCCAATCAGGGCCTGTACCAAGTTTATTTGGAGTGCTCTCGTTGCATTTGACATTGTCACTTTCCTCAATTATTCTAGAAGAGGTATTAAATACTCTATAAGCCTTACTTTGGGATGAGTAACCAACCAGAAATCTATCATCTGCTTTGCTATCAAACTTGCCTAAATGAGTTTTGGTATTAAGAATTGTGCAAGGACACCCAAATGGTTTAAAAAAACCAATAAAAGGTTTCTTCTTGTTAAGTAGTTCATATGGTGTCTTGCCTTGAGATTTAACTATTAGAACCCTGTTTTGAACATAACAAACAGTATTAACTGCTTCTGCCCAAAATGTAACTGGCAGTTTTGAATCTGCCAACAGGGATCTTGCAGCTTCAATTAGTGTCCTATTTCTCCTCTCAGCAACTCCATTCTGTTGAGGGGTCCTAGGAGCACTGTATTGTTTCTCAATGCCTTTTTCCTCACAAAAGCTTTTTAGGTCATTATTCTTAAATTCAGTTCCATTATCAGACCTAATGACTTTGACTCTTAGATTTGTTTGGTTTTCAATTCTAAGAACAAAGGATTTGATCAGTCCACATGTCTCATCCTTAGTCCTCAGAAAATAGACCCAAGTGAATCTAGAGAAATCATCAACAATAACCAAGCAGTAGGATTTCTTACCAATACTCATCACATTTGTAGGACCAAACAGATCCATATGCAATAATTGGAGAGGTGTAGAGATAGTATTTATCTCTTTGGACTTATGAGAAGTTTTGTGCTGTTTGCCTTTAAGACATGCAACACAATGATCATCACATGAAAATACCTTTTGTGGCAAACCTCTTACAAGGTTGTTTTTCACAAGTTTATTCATTGTTTTAAAGTTCATGTGACACATCCTTCTGTGCCAAAGAGATGATTCATCAACAGAAGCTTTTGAAAATAGACAATTAAATGATGAATCATTAGATACATTCTCTAAATCCAAGCAATAAACATTGTCCTTTCTTGGTGTTCTCAGTAGTATCATACTTTCATCAACTACCTTGAACCCTTTAGCAAGGATAATACATTAAGTATCAGTAAACAATATACTATGTTTCTTGTCACAAACCTGTGATACACTTAACAGGTTGTATCACAATTGCTCAACATAGTAGACATCCTCAAAGGTCATCTTACCCTTTGACACATTACCTTTTCCACTAATCTTTCCTCCAGATGGATTATCACCAAATGCAACATGTCCTCCATCAATTCTTTTGAAGTTTTGTAGGCAGGACTTGTTGCCTGTCATGTGCCTAGAGCAACCACTATCAACATGCCAAATGCTCTTCCCTTTTAGCTGTTGGTTGCCCTGCACATAAAGTAGAACAGTTAGTTTTTAATAGGAACCCAAGCCAAAGTGGTCTTGGGTTTCCCATTCTCATCATCATATTCATAATCAGTTTTGATGAGCTTTAAAAACTAGGGAATCTTATGGCTTGAGTATTTTGTTAGGATAATAGGTCTTGCAGTACTAACACTGGAAGCAGTACTAACTGAATTAGCAGTACTAACTAGGTTAGCAGTACTAACTCTGTTAGCAGCACTAACATTGGTAGCAACACTATTTCTGTTAGCAGTACTATTTAAGATAGTAGTACTAACAGGTTTAGTGCTCTTTGGGACCCAAACCTGGACAAATTTGTTTGTTTTCTTCTTCATTAAGTTACTCCTTGACTTGTTTGGAGTATTTTTCTTTGATTTTGCAAACTTGTTTTGAACATTAGCTTTTAAAGGTGCTCTTTTTACATTTTCAGCCATATGATTCCTTCTTTGATTCCTATCACCAACAGGATTTTGTATATGACTTTGAAAATTTATCCTTTGGTTCATGGGATTGAAATAACAGTATTTGGCAATATGATTAAGCTTTCCACAAATAAAACAAGGTTTTGGTCTATTGATTTTACTCAGATCAACCCCTTGTTTTTGTGCCCACTGATTATTCCAGTTTCTTTGATTACCCCTTGTTTTATCATGTTTTTGGGGCTGATGTTGTTTACATGTACAGGGATTCACAACTGTGGTATGCATATAGTGGACTCCTTGTACCTTTCCCTTTTCTCTCTTTGAGCTATCCACTTTTTCACTCTTGATGAATGGTTTACCCCCCCTTTCATTTGTAAGGATATGATTTTCTACAGGAATCTCTTCTGCATTCTTACTCTCAGAATTCTCTTCCTCATTCTCTTCTTCAACCACCACACTATCTATAGGATCTACTTCTGTTGCTCCTATAGGTAAGTCCTCCTTATTTTGGTTCTCTAAGAGATCTGAAGAGGGAGGGATGTAATTATTGTTATAAGGTGGAGGTGTTGCATTGTATCCTATACCACTCTTGATCTTATCATGAACTTGAGCTTTAAGCAAATAGTCCATTGCTTTGGAAGCATAAGAGAACTTCTCAATGTCAAGCTTAGCTTTCTCATACTCACTCTTTATCTTCTCACACTCCTCTTTAGACTTTTCTATTTGAATCTCTAATTGATCTTTCTCCCACTTCCAGTAATTTGTGTCATAGTAATGCTGAAGTTCATTGGCCTTGTAAGCCTTGATTTGATTTTCAAACTTCTCAACAATCACTTTATACTCTCTTATATCTCTTTCTAACCTTTTAAGGTCGTCACTCATGCTTTGGTTATGATCCCTGTACTTTTGTACAGTCTGATGACACTCTTTAGTGCACAGTTTAGTTTTTACCTCTGTTGGAATATCTGTGCTTGAAGATTCTGAGACTTCTGCCATCAAGGCTTGATTCTGAACAACTTCTTCTGCTTGATCACTCCAATCAAATCCCATTCCTTCTTGAGAAACAAGAGCTTGAGTGGAGTTTCTGTTGTTTTGGACGCTTGTGGAATGTGCTTGCTGGTGGTTGCTGCCATGTTGTTGAGGAATTCCTCCTCTGCATTCTTTTGCAAAGTGTCCCATCTTGTGACACTTGTAGCACTCCATCTTTGACTTTTCAAACCCAACACCATCTTCTCTCCTCTGAGAGAAGTTGTTCCTTCCAGTCCTCTTTATGAATCTCTTGACCCTCATAGTTAGCATGGCCATCTGCCACTTTATATCCATATCCTCAAGGTCATCTGCATTAATTTGTTCAAGATCATCATTAATTAAACCAGAATTAGCATGACTAGCAAGAAACGCTTCTAATACAGAGTCATTAGATACATCCTGCTTAGATACATAAGCAGTAGTAACTGATTCTGTATTAGCAGCAGAATCAGTGGAAGAATAAGATGATAAAAGAGCAACATTATGAGTGTATCCAGATGGTCTCTTTTTGGCTTCAACTTCAGCCTCAAACACCCTTAAGTCATTATAAAGATCGTCTAGTTCTTTGTCCTCCAGTTTGTCATTCTGTCTGAAGGAGACAGTATACATGGTCCATTCATCTCCAAGGGACCTTAAGAACTTTCTGTTTACATCATCTTGATCAATCTGCACTCCAACAGTAGCTAGTTCACCAATCAGCTTGTTAAACCTGTCAAAAGTTTGAGTCATGGACTCATTCTTAGTTGACATGAAGTTTTCATACAATTGCTTCAATATTGCCTTCTGATTTCTCTTGGTACTTTTGGTACCAGAGAATCTCTTTTCTAGAGCATTCCAAAGCATCTGGGCATCAGTGCAGTTGCAGAATTGGTGTTGATACTCATTAGGAATAGCCAAGAGCAGTGTGCTCAAGGCTTTCATCTCTGTCTGCCTTATCTTCCTCTCTCCATCCGTCTTTGGTGGGATTCTTTTTCCATCTGCTCCAATCTTTCCTTCATTAGATGGGTCATTCTCAATGATGTCCCACATAGAGTAATCTGTGAGAATAATGTATTGTCTGATCCTAATCTTCCACATGTCAAACTCATTAGATCTGAGCATTGGAACCTTTAAGACAAGAACGCTATCACTTGAACCGTCCATGATGATTGTTGTTTTTCTGAGTTTAACAAAGCTCTGATACCACTTGTCAGGATCGAAATTTAAATAAGAATTTAATTCACACACACTCAGAATCAATGCTAAAGAAGTTGCGGAAAAACACTTTAACACTAACAATCAATGAAACAATATATGCACTTAAATCACAAGTTATATTGATTAAACTTGATGATTACACACAAAACCTCAATCTGTTGAACAGGCTCAACAGACGTTCTATACTTCTCTATAGAAGGGATCTAAACTAATCTTGAGGTTAATTCTCTCTAAAACAAAACGTATGAATGATTATTATTTTTTTCTATCAAAGACTTCTATACTATATAAACAAGACTGATTACAAGATAATTATCAAAATAAAATTGATCTTCAGTCCATAATTATCTCCTTTACTTTAGCTTCAATCTTTACAGTTGTCTTCATTCTCATACGGAGTCTTCATCTCATAAGCAGTACTATCTTCATGAGAAGTATTAATTCTGAACTAGCAGTATTAATCTCAGCAAGCAGTATTAATTTTGTCTCAGCAGCATTAACTTCTTCAAGCAGTAGTAATTGTGATATGGCAGTACTAACTTCCTCAGGCAGTAGTAATAGTCATGTCTAGCAGTAGTAACCATCCTTAGCACATTTCAGACCCAACAAGCAACGAGAGCTACTAACGGAAGATAGACGCGACCTCAATCTATTTCAAGGAAGAATTTGGGTACCGAAGATTGGAGGGACCCGTGAGTTGCTTTTAACGGAAGCTCACAACTCCAAGTACTTTATACATCCCGGTAGCACCAAGATGTATAAAGATTTGAAGTTGCACTACTGGTGGCCAATAATGAAGCTAAATGTGGCTAATTACGTGGAAAAGTGTGTTACTTGCCTTCAAGTCAAAGCGGAGCATCAAAATCCCTACGGTTGTTTGCAACCATTGGCCATTCCGGAATGGAAGTGAGAACATATCATGATGGATTTCATCACCAAGCTACCCAGAACCTTGAGGGGTCATGATACCATTTGGGTGGTGGCGGATCAACTCACGAAGAGCGCACACTTTTTGGCTATGCGAGAGACGTTGCCGATGGAAAAATTAGCCAAGCTTTATATTGATGAAGTGGTATCACGACATGGTGTTCTACTATCTATAGTTTCGGATCGAGATAGTCGTTTCACTTCCAAGTTTTGGGATGGTCTATAAAAGGAATTGGGCACGAGAGTCAAATTGAGCACGGCCTACCATCCTCTGACGGACGGATAGAGCGAGAGGACGATCCAGACTCTCAAAGATATGCTCCGATCGTGTGTTATAGATTGCGGGGGAAATTGGGACTCGCACCTACCCTTGGTGGAGTTCGCCTACAACAATAGCCACCACTCGAGCATTGGGATGGCACCATTTGAAGCCTTATATGGACGGAAATGTAGCACACCGGTGTGTTGGCTCGAAGCGAGAGAAAAACAATTCGTGAGACCGGAGATGGTACAAGAGACGACAGACAAAGTGAAGGGAATCCGAGAATGTTTGAAGGCGACCCAAGACCGTCAGAAAAGTTATGCGGACAAGAAGAGGAGACCGGTCGACTTCCAGGTGGGTGAGCGGGTTATGTTGAAGGTATCGTCGTGGAAGGGGATTATCCATTTCGGGAAGCGCGTAAAGCTTAGTCTCCGTTTCCTTGGACCCTTCACGATTTTGGAGATGATTGGACTTCAAGCCTATAGATTGGACTTACCACCGGAGATGGACATGATTCACCCTATGTTTCACGTATGTTACCTTCGCAAGTGTTTAGCCGAAGAGGAAAGCGTTATCCCTTTAACGGAGATTCGGGTGGATAATGGAAATCAATGTGTGAAAGAGCCGGAAGCCATATTGGATTCAAAGACGAAGAAGCTCCGACATAAAGAGGTGACCTTGGTCAAGGTACAATGGAAGCACCACCGAGGTGCCAACGTGACGTGGGAGTTGGAAGAAGACATGAAAAAAAGATATCCCCATTTGTTTGACGGATGAGATTTCGCGTACGAGATACTCTTCAAGATGGGGATGATTGTAACACCCGGGAAAATCGAATTAGGTAACGTAGGGAATTCGACTCTCAAATCCTTAAATTTTAATTCTAGATAGAGCTTCTTTATTGTGATAAGTAAGTCTTGATCTTTAAAATCTACACGTGTTTCATCGAGTCGAGACTGTCGAGAATTTGTCGGGTTCGGACACTGGAGCGATAGTGCCAGCTACTATGACAAAAGTCATAGTCTCGGGACGGGGGATGGTCTCGGTACATCCCCGACGACACTGACCAGCGAGAGTGATAAGGGCATTGTCGCCCTGTCACAATCGCCTGGATGGTACCGTAAGTGGGTGAGAGGCCGCGACAGTGCCGACGACTATGCCACTTGGGCAATGTCGCCGAGCATAGTCGCCTGATGTGTCTTTGTGTATAAAATGACCTCTAGCCGATTTTATTACCACTTCTCCCCAAATCAGTTTTCTAGGTCGATTTTAGAGAGCAAAAGGGGGCGGTTTCTTCTCCATCCAAGCCTCTCTACATTTAATGCAAACTTAGGGTTTGTTGGGTTAATTGTTTTGGACATTAATGCATCATTGAAGATCTTTAAGGGTGGTTGGCAAACAAGATTCAAGCATATTAAACTCATCCCCTCCACATTTCTAGGGTTCTTGCAAGTTTTCTAGGGTTTTTACATAAAAATAGTTAGTGAGTTTTCTAACTATTTTAAAATGAGATACATATCTTTATGTGCTTTCCATCATCATTTCATGCTTATTTCCATCATATTGATCATTTGATAAATTTAAAGGTAAACTTGCTATAATGGGAAATATTGAGGGTTTGGTTGCTGTTAAGTGCATTTTATTCACCTAACTTTGTATATTTTAGTTGCATTTTCTTTTTATTTTAGTGTTTAGTTTAGCATTTTCATGCATCATTTTTCATTTCTCTCTTATTCTCTCTCATCACGGTTGGAAATTCTTTTGGGGATAGTTTTTATGCTTTTGGTATATGTTTTGTGCAGATTGTGCGTTCTAAAGGTGGGATAGGTGAAGGTGTGCTCAAGGAGAATGAAGAGAAGAAGAAGATGATCGAGAGTAAAGAGGAGAAGTCGTCGAATAAGATGAAGTCGGAAGAGATTGGTTGTTCTCCATGCTTCGCAGGAGCGAAGAAAGTTATTTGATTCAAGATCTAGAGTTTCTGCCACGGTTTCGCGGGCGCGAAGATTTATTCGGGGTCGCGAAGCCCTGCTCCTGAAACGTTTTTAATTTTCTGCTGTACCTTCACGGGCATGAAGATTTCTTCACGGTCGCGAAGGTCGTTGGGCTTATTCGTTTGTTGGGATTTTTGGCTTAGACTTTTAAAACCCTATTAGGTTTTTTTTTTGGGAACACGTTTTTGAATTGAGAGAAGGAAGAGTCGACTTTTCTTTTGCTTGGGAAGAAATTCTTGGTCGATCTCCAAGATTTGGGAAGAGGATTGCAGTACAAGCTTAGGCCATTGGGATCCGATTCACCATCGGTTTTTCATACATCTAGTATCTTCTTCCCTAATTTCTTGATTGTATCTAGTTGAAATTTTGTTTTTATTGGAAGATTGCTAGTTATCTAATCATTCTTGGATTTCTTCATCAATCCTTCTTTACTCCTGTTTATTTGTATCAAGTTTTAGTTTTCTACATCTCCCTATGTGTATTTCATTATCTTTCTCCCTTTTGTATCTCTATTCTTTATTCTCTATCCTAATTTTCTACATTTGATTCATCTCTTGCTCTCTACCCTAATTTACTGCATTTATGTAATTTTCTGCACCCATTAGATTAGGTTAAATTAATTTCATGCATATGTTACTTAGTAGTTTATTGTTCTTTCTTAGTTTTCGTTAATGTTAATTGTTAATAGATTGCATCTTATGTAGCTATTGTGTTAATTTAGTTTTCTTTTATCTTTAGCTTTGTTAGAGTTTAATTAGATTACTTATTTCTTGGTCTTAAATTAGTGATCGTTTTATTGGGTAATCGTCGCTTAGGACCGAGGCTTTGGTATTGACCAATTGTTCTTAAAACGAATGTTGGTTTTTAATCCATTTTGATTCCAATGAAAGTTGGAGTTAATTTAATTGGTTTTTTAACAAAGCATTTAGTCAATTTAATTAGTTTTTGATGTAAACGAAAGTTTAGTCTTTTACTTGGATTAAATTGGTCAATGACAACGACTCTAACATGCGAATAGTTAGGGACGTTGATTGGGAAAAATCATTTGTTTTAAATCTTAATGTTTCTTTCCGATGTACATATATTGCGAAAGTAAATATATGTCTTGGCTTAGAAAAGCTTTTCCACCTCGAAAGAGGGTTAAAGTAATTTTGCAAAACGAATTCCCACCATTACCAAAATCCTAGGTTGACGTTACCCAGTGCCCCTTTAGTTGTAGTTGTCTTTTATTTTCCTCCTTTTGTCTCTCTTTCCTTTAATCTCGTTTATTTTTATGTCCACTTAGTTTAATCATCAAATCAACTATCTGATTCGCATAGCTAGACATGATTATTAAGTGGTTAGTGTTTAGACCGTCACCTCCTTGTGATCGACCCGTATGCTACAATACCCGTACGCTTGCGGCTATAAATTTAAAACTACACCAGTTGCTAACATTTTTAAGAGATTATGATGATATTATTTTGTTGGTTAATATTTGGTTATATTCATGAGAAATATATGGTTGAGGAATGTTATATGGGGTCTTACATGATTTAGGGTGTTGACCTAAATTGAGGATTGAAATTATATATAATTTTTATATGTATTTTGCTTGGAGTAAAATGTATATAATGAGGAATGGAATATTGGATGAATCGCGAGCATGCACTAGGAGGATGTAGTATTGGGCGCCATCTTGATGGTATGTGCCTAGACCTCCGCCTTTTGGAGTAATGCTTTGGAGGTAGTCTTCAATTGTGTCGGGCCTTCGGGATGTTGCTCGTGCAAGTGAACATCTAGGTACATCGACTCTTGAGATGAAACTCGTTGGTGTTTTGGGTCTCCACCATTGATTCCTCTATAAACCCTTATGACTTTGGACCTTTAAATGATCATGTTATGTTATTGTTCATACTTATTAGACTCTGTTGGCCTAACACTTGTTTGGTTTGATGTGTATCTCAGGTTCTAGCGGTGTGACCGCTAAGAGGGTTTAGCAAGCCTTAGATGGGAGCTTGAGGAGCATTTCGGGACGTCATTAGAAGATGTTTATTTTGGAAAATTTAGATGACAACTTATTGTAATCTCTTTTCTTGATATGAATTAGATTAAGAGGTTTGTTATCTCTTATTGCTTTATTATTACAAACATGTAATTATAACAGGCGTATGTTGTTCTCTTTTTGGGGAAAGCTCGTGCTTTGGCATCATTTATATACCACATTTTCATTTTCGAAAATTTTTATTTGTCCCAATTTTTGAGGTGTTACATAAACAAACAAGCAAGAGACCTGTATATAATTTGCACTATGCTTGAGAAAACATTCAACAACGATGTTATCATGGTTTAAGTTTCATCCTAAGCAAGAAAAGTTGATTTTAAACTTTGAGGAAAAAGGAAGATTAAAAAGTTGCATGAGCACCTATTAACAAAAGGATCAATGGATGGGCAATAGATGAAACCATAAAGAAGAAGAAAAAAAACCAATTAAAGAATCCTAAAAACTCGAGGGTATGGTGGATGGGTCGTACATATGACATATTGTTGTTAATCCATATTTTTCTACTTCCTCAACAATCGTCACGATTGAAACGCATCCAAACTTGACAATCATTTGGTTTTGAAATTATTAAGTAAAGAGTAATCAATAGCGATCAAAATTGAGGGGTTAATTTTTGACCAACGACTTCTTCCACATGGACCTTATGTTATCATAAGATTTGATTTGATTTTAATTATACTACTCTCTCTAGTGGAAATAGCATTAATTTGAATCCTATCACTTACCTCCTCTATCAAAAATAAAATTAAATATTATTTAAAAAATTGACAACAACCTACAGAGATTGTTGATGAGAATAAATAAATAAATTGGATTTTGTTGAAGGATTATGTGCCATCATCAAAAGGAAGTGACTGACATAATATTTTCTTATTATTAGATTACCATAATGAATGTTTTCTTTTCTTTGTAAACTTCTCCCTATTTAAAGGGGCTATGATTAATGAGAATTACAAATTTCTTATCTCTGTCTTATTGTTATTCTCTCCATATTGTTGTTCTATTTTTTTCCCTTTAACAGCACGTAGCTCGTTTGCGCTATCGCTCCCTCAAATCGTTTCCGCCGCTATTAAACGGTTGTTCTATTCGCAATCTACCACCATTAGAAGGTCTGTTTTTTCCAATATTGCAATTCAAGTAAGTATCTCTACAAAAACTTACAAATTTTTTTTGTCTATGAATTATGATTAATCATGATTAACTCTTTTAGCCATGATCATGCTTATATGCTTCAGTTTTTATTTTTTTTCTTATTCTTATTAGTTTGTGGTCTCAATCAATTTTAATAAACATAAAAATGGTTCTGGCAATTTGAAAGGTTGTAACCAATTACTTTCAAAACCCTTCTATTTTTTTAATGGTGATATAGTTTTTTTTTATAATAGTAATTGATCGTTATTTAATTTGATTTGAAATCAATAATTTTTTTTGGGGACTATGCAACTTTAGAATTGTTGTTAAAAAAAGCAATTAGTAAAAAAAATCGTATTCTTCAATTAATTTTCACGGATGTAGCTCACCGTATGTACTTGAAATATGGTTTGTATTTACCTCCTATTAAATTGGTTTTATTTATTAAATATTTATTATATTAACTTATTGTGTTTTAATGTGGAATGATAGCTTTTATGTATATGATAGATTTATAATTTATAATTTATTTATTTTTATTTATTTATGATTATTCAATTAGTTTAAACATGTTTAGATGGTCAATTTCATCATATAATGTTATGTATTTATTTATGTCTACAATTTGATGGTATCTTTTAAATTAGACTAATATATTATTGTGAGATATGTTAATTAATTATTATTTGAATATGATATTTAATTTATTTAACTTGGCTTGCCATTTTTAATTTAATTATATGGGGCAATAAATATTTATAAACTTGATTATGGATTTCTAATACCATTATTATCTCTTTTGAAATCTTCTATATATATGTCAATTTATAAATTCATTATTATTTTATTTTAGTTAATAAAAAAAATTTATATATTTGTTTAAATATTCCTAAAATATACATTTTTATCATATATATGCTTGTTTTATAACAAGCTAATTTAAGATATGATAATTTATTTAATTCAATGATATGGGTTATTTAATATTCTAGTTGCTATTTTAAACCAACTATATATGGATATGTAAATATGTTCCTATTATTTATATTGTAATATTCAAATATTATATTATTATTTAAGTATATTTAAAGTCTCTTGAATTCTTAGTAGTCATATTTGTGATTGAGGATCATAAAATTGTTAAAATGTTTTGTAGTTTATTTATTTTGACATTGAATGCTTTATAAAATTTAATATATAAATTTAAATGTTTATCTTGAGTTTCTACTCATAATTCTTAATTCTGTAATTAAATTTTAGAAGTTACACTTCCAACCCCCGTATTAAGGTATTAAAATTGGCTTTATATGTCAAACTCATAGTCATTTTGGTCTCATGTCAAATGTTTTATAATTAATAATTTTATATTTTATAATAGTTAAAAGAATTAAAAAAAGAAAAGTAAAAGAGAAATGGATGGAGAGTATTTAATTGAAGGGTGGATATCTTAAAACTTGGAAGGTATCCGAAATTGATGGGATGCCAACTTTATCTTTCTTTTTGTGTTGTGGGTGAATTTGATGTTATGCCAACTTGCTTCCCTGCTTTATCATCCATTTCTATAAATACCACTCCTTTTTTTTTTTTTTTTTTTTTCTTCTTCTCCTAATTTTTATACAATCATTTTAATTGTCATAAAATTAAAAATATAATTATAGTTTTCATAAAATAAAATTATAAACTTTTGAGTTATAATTAAAATAATATTTGATTTAGTTGACTGAGTGGATATAAAATAAAAAAGAAAAGTAGATTACAGAAGGAAAAGGGAAAGAGAATAGAAAAGAAAAGCAAGAAGAGGATGACACCCCAACACAACACAACAACAAGCAAATTAAAGGAAAAGGTAGAACAACATCATAAGTCCTCACCCACACAACTAATTCCATTATAAGAACTTTTTTTTTTCATATATATATATATATATATATATAGAGAGAGAGAGAGAGTGGGTTCATACGAGAACAATATTTATTTAAGAAAACACGAAAACAACTGAGTACATACAAAATCATATATGATTCATGTATAAAATTATATATGATTCAAGCGACTTTGTCCGCGACTTAACCCAAAGTCATCCACGTCCGTTTTTTTTGGATTAATGTAAAATCACATATGATTTTATACATGATTTTCTATTTTCTTGTTTTCTTAAATTGTTACCATTCTTGTTTTAATTTTCTCCTCTCTCTCTCTCTCTCTCTCTATATATATATATATATATATATATATATAAACATTTTAATCATCTCATTTGAGTCTCTTTTTCTACCTCAAAACTAAATAAACATTTTAATCAAGTATCATGTTAAAACTATGACCAAAAAGTGTTTTTCATTTCCTTGCTAAATTTCTTAATAAAGTCCGACAAATTCCAAAGCAAACCAATAATGTCATAATTCGTTGTGTACATGGAAACGATTTTCTTGTAATAGAAATTTTATGGTAAGTATATATGTGCAAAAGTTGCCATAAATTCATAATAATTTGAAGTATGTTAGGTTTTGTTTTAGTTTAGATGTAAAGAGAAAGAAAGAATATGTCTAGACATAGACAAATTTGTTTGGCATGTTGATATATGTGGAATGGATGGTTGTTGTAATAATTAATAATTAAAATGAAAAATTGTATTTTTATTAAATAAATATTTAATTGATTAAGCGTATGTTTGAAAAGAAATTAAATTGCAAGGAAGTTCTTATCTTTGATGACATAATATTCCAATATCCACCTCACAATCTAATCTATCTCATCATTGCCTATTTCTGGTTTCCCATCCCAAACAAACCCTTCTCCTTCTCCTTCTCCTTCTCCTTAAGCAAAGCAATGCAATGCAATCCACCCACCATTGCCTATTTTCAACTCATGTGTTCCCATGTATATCACCACCATAAATATTACTAATTAATAGTTTCACACCAAAACTCATCAATTCATAACTAAACATATATATATTATTTACACTTTGTGAATTTCTTCTTCAATTCCCACACCAAAATCAAAACTATAAATAAATCGTACAGTACATACTAGGTAGGTGTATATATATATATATATATATATATATATATTTTTTTTTTTGTGGTTTCTAATATGTAAAGAAAACGGTAAACAATCAAATACAATTGCACCCATAAAAAGGACAAATTAATTAAAACAACAACAAGCATGCTATATAGAGAGAGAGAGAGAAAGAGAGAGACAGAGAGATAATTCCATGATGGATGGATGGATCAAGCCTTGAAACACCAGATATGGTGGTGGTGGTGGTGGTGATGATGATGATGATGTTGGTGGTTGTAGAAGAAATCATCGTTTTTGATTAATCCTTCAACGTTGGTAAACTGTTTGACATCACAAGGGATGTTGATGGGGCCTGTGTGGTCGAAACCATACTCTTCCTCGGCTTCCTTCAACAGCTCCATGAAGAGGGGATGATATATGTAGATGACAGGTATCACGAACCTCTTTTGCTCTTCTCCTTCATGACCCACCATTACAGCCATACATCCCTTGGGAATACTACTACTACTACTACTACTACTACTACTACTACTACTCAGATCTTTCTTCGTCATGGCCTCCTTCTGATCCTGACCCTGATGATGATGATGATGATGATGCAGATGCAGATGAAAACTCAAAAAATGCTTATCTCCACTACCCATCAAATTATGAATTAAAAACCCAAGCACAAAAAAAGAATATTGGATATATATATAGATAGGGGTTAGGATGAGAGAATACTACTACTAATAATAGAGAAAGGCCAAGGATCAGAAGAAGAAATTGCAAGCAAGAAGCTGGTTAAGCAAGAGTCTGTTAAGGATCTTGGAATGTTGCTCATGGCAGCATGTATCTCAAAGGCTTAAATTAATTCTCAAGAGAAGAACGGGTTTTCAAGGAGGATGGGTGTATATATATATACAGAGAGATGTAGGCAATTAACTAAATTAAAAGTAAATAAATAAAATAAAATAAAATAAAATAAAAGCAGAAGGGGGAAGGTAGATTCTGGTGTTGTCTTTAATCATACGCAAAGAGACGGATCATCTGAAACCGTCATAACTTGTTGGGCTCTATTTTTTTCTTTTTAAATCTTTTATTATTATCAACTATTAATTGTTTTCCAACTGGAAATTTATTAATTGCTACCATAATATTTAATTTATCAACCAACCCTTCGTTGACAAATTAATTATGCCTTTTTTCTATTTTCATCCTTGTATTTTATAAAACACTTTTGTTTAATATCACACTTTTTCTAAATGTGTCAAAATAACTAATATAATATTTTATTTTAATAACTAATATTCTTAGATAGAATGTTCTTTTTGTTTTGACCTATAAAATGAAGTCCTATAAAGTATTCTATTAGAACCCATAAACATTTTAGGCTTTTAATAAACCTAATGTTTTTGTAGTGAATTAAATAAACGGTATTATAGTACCACTATGGTATATATGTGGCTTCAAATATCTTGTATTTGTATGCTTGGTACAACACTACCAAATAACTATAATTGGTACTATTTAAATTAATTAATTGGTAGAGTTGAGACACATGTTATTAGTTTAATACAAAATTGTAACGCCCTAAAAATAGGGATAACAAAAATCTGAAAAACGGACATGCGGTATTTAAAATTGCCAAAGCAAGAGGCTCCCAAAAATGGGGAAAATACACAAATCTGTTTAAATACAATCATAATTAAACGGATAATAAATAACAACCAACTACTCTAATTTCTATAACCAGAAAAGAGATTACAATCAAGGGTGTCATTTATAGACCCAGAGGATTCTCTACCAATAGTAAGTCCAAAAGCGATATTCCCAAATCTCTCACCCAAGCACTACGCCAGCTTAGGACCAATGCCGCTAAAACCTGAGATACACATCAACACCAAACAAGTGTTAGGCCAAAAAGCCTAGTGAGTTGAACAATAATAAGCATGCATGAACAATTACAATTCTTATCAGCAGTTAACCAGTGTCCAATATATGTGGAGTCATTAGGGGAGACCCAAAGTACCAATCAAGCTCACCCCAAGAGTCGATATACCTTGATGCCCTTAACAAAGAACACCCCAAAGGCCCGGCACATCCGAAGACTACTCCAACAAGAAAATTCCCCGAATGACGGAGGTCTAGGCACATACCATCACAGTGTCGCCCGAGACTACATCCTCCTTGTGAACTAACTTGGTTCGTCCAACATAATGCATATAGGAGGTCCTTTAGGTGTATTTCAACCCAACATTTTCCATACCGATTACGGGTACAATATTACCATCCTATCCTCATTAAGTCTAACAAAAGATCCAAATGACAATTATACTCATCATGCATATAAGTATGTCACATATACCCAAACCATGTCAAAATACCAACAATGTGCATACATGAAGTAAATCCCAAATATTTGACCAATAGAGTAAATCATGGCAAAATACCCGTTAAAACATATTTCTCACATAATCTCATGAAAACACCATCAAATACTTGAATCCATAGAGATGAACATTTTGAGTAAATATTTGATAATAACGATCAACAAGCAAATATGATGTGTATCCAGTTTTGACAAAAGTTTAGTAAACTCACCTTGCTAGATTTAGACTAAATCTAGATTTTACCCACTTAGAGCTTTCCTTGAAGAAACTTGGTTCTTCAAACCAAATCTTCCAAAACCTAGTTCCACAAGGTTCCAACCATAATTAATCATAATCAATCACAAAGAATCATTTCCCAAATCATATACATGAATACCTCAACTAATACCGAAACCCTAACTTCCAATACCGAAGAG
The DNA here is from genome assembly GCA_954870635.1 of Arctium minus. Lineage (NCBI taxonomy): Eukaryota > Viridiplantae > Streptophyta > Magnoliopsida > Asterales > Asteraceae > Arctium > Arctium minus. The sequence goes on along the minus strand of OX941083.1, from coordinate 148,227,437 downwards.
AATAAAAGATTACCTTAACCCAAACTTGAATTCACCAACCAAAACACTTCTAGTTCACCAAAATGATTACAAACCTTCAATCTATGAAAGGGAGAACAAAGGGTGGATGAAACCCTAGAAAACTTTGGGGAAGAAGATGAATAGGGAGAGATGAGAATCTTACCACCACCAAATACTCTAGTATACTTCAATATACTTCCAATCTCTTTCCATATCCTTGAAAAGCTATTAAAAACGAAACCGTAGCAACTTGAATCACCCAAATCGGAGTTGAAATGAGAAAGTTATGACCAAATGAAGAAGAAACCCGTATTTACGCACTGGAGGGTTGGCGTGACCCTGACATGCGACAGTGATATTGTCACTGTCGCGAGGCACTATCGCGCGAGATGTATCGAAACTCATTAACACTGTTTCGGCCGTAACTTCTTCGTTATAGCTCCGTTTTCGCTCCGGAAAGGACCGTTGGACTCGTAATTGAATCCTTCATCCACCAAGACTATAAAATCAAGGATTCAAGCCCAAAATCAAATATCTTATTTTTCCTTAATATATCGGTTTCGGTATAAACTTGAAATGATAACTTTCAAAAATCGGGGTGTTACAAAAATTATAACTCCTAGTTCTAAATTAAACAACGTTTCGAATATCGAAAAGATAGTATATTTTAATTTTAAACAACCAATATAATATAATTTAGGTAAATGCAAAACAGTAACGCTACAGTTTAAAAATGGATCGCCCAAAAACCAACTGAGTTGTTAAGAACATCTCTAATGCAATGTTCTTATAAGCAAAAAGTGCAGGTTTGTAAGAACTAACATTGTGGAGAGTTCTTATAAGAATCTAAACTCCTCTAGGTTTTTAAATAAGAACCTTGGTTCTTACCATAAAATGTGTGAGATTTGACATTAGTTATCGTTTGATTTGAGAGATTTGATGGATTTGAAATTGAATTCTATTCCAATTTCACTTTTGGTTTAAATAAATGTTTGCCATTGAAATCTCACAAACAAGAGATTTAGAAATCATACGGGAAATTAGTATTTTCACGGGATTTTCAAGAATTATAATGATGTTTTAAAATATGTTAAAAACATTTATTTTGTATTAATCAATTAATAAAAAGATAACTTAATTATTTTTACAAATTATTTATAAAGAACGGAATTCCAAATTCTCCCACAAAATTAATGCAAATCCTTCAAAAAAATTCCGTCAAACCAAAAGGGTCCTAAATGTTTTTTTTTAAATTCCACGGAAATCTGTCAGTGGGTAAACATAATACTGACAGAGCACCGACTGCATTTAATAGATTTATTAAAAAATTAAAAATTTTACGGCCGTCAGAAATCCATCTGTATTTTAATTTTAACTTAATTTAAAATAAAAATAGATTTTTTTACAAACCATCGGAAATCGGTCGATGTTATGTCATTTTTTACGGTCATCGAAAATCCGACAGGAAAGTTAAAACGTGGCCACTCAACTTATTAACTTAGAATTACAAATGGATTTATGGGGGCAAAGTTAAAACATGGGCAATCAACTTATTAAGTTAGATAAGGATGGATTTCTAATAGAAAGCTAAAATGTAGGCAATCAATTTTTACGGTGTTTTGCCGGTGGCCACCCTAAAAAACCATCGGTACGACGTCGGTAGAGCGTGGACAATCAACTTCTTGGATGCAAATTTGCATTCCTAGAAGGTTGTCGAAAATCCATCAAAATTTCGTCGGAAAATCCTCGTGGCCGGTTTGGTTTACGGGATTTGAAATTGAATTACATTTTGATTTTGTGTTTGGTTTGAAGGAAAATTTGGATTTGATATCCCAGGATTTCAATGAAATCCCAAAACTGATGGATTTAGAAATCTCTTGGAGATGACTATCATTTTTAAATCAAAATCCCATGGATTTCAATTGTTACATCGTATCTCTATCCAACCTCTTTCATCAAATCTACCATAATCTCTCCATCTCCTCCACATCTCATATTCCTGATTATCTCAAAGCAAAGTATAATAGATATGATCATAGTGTTTAAATTTTATTTAAAGGTGAAAACTCCTCCCATGCAAGGTTACATTTTTTAAAAGAGATCTCAGTGCATTCAAGCAAAAAAGTTGGCAAACTTGTTCTTCCTTTTCATAGCTTTAATCTCTATGTTTTAAGTTGAATTCTAGTTTCTTTGTGAAAGATTGTTAGAATAGTTTTACTTGTTCTTTCCGCAACAATCTTAAAAGTTTTCTATGTGTAATTCTTGATTTTATATAAATAAAGAATTAAATTAAGTGAACATTTTTGTGTATTATATTCAACACCCCCCCCCCCCCTCAACAATACTTGTTTATTATTGCCATTACCTTTTGGGACCAACAATCACTTACCGGGGTTAGACTTTCGATCATTGTCTTATTTCTTCCCGGGTAAGGTTTTCGGTCCTTATTATGTTCACCCAGTAAGATAATTGAACAAAGAAACGCTTACCAAAGTAAGAGTTTAGTAAACGATCCCTCGGTTTAATGGTGTCATATCTTCTCGCGGGCCTTTATTGTTATTATATGTTTTATTATAATTTATTTGTTTACACTAACCTGTATTTCTAACTTCTATCTTTTTTATTACTTTATCTACTTTGTTTTTTATTACTTTTAGAATCATCTTCTTGTTTTAATACTCTTTTTGTTAGAAAATTGGGTAAAAGAAATCGATCAGATAACCAGATTGCTTGAGAATCGTGTGAATTCACGTTCCGAATTGATATTTCGACCCTATGCCTGGGTTACACGAAATTCAATATGGGATAAGACTCAAAACCACTATCATTTTTAGGCACAAAAATGAAAGTAAAATTATTGGAGAGTATATAACACCCGTGATTTTCGGAAAGTAAATGTCAATCAGACGTTTCTGTGACTTCTAATCAGTGGGGGTTTTGTCGGGGAATTGCTTTGTTTAAAGTCCCTCGGAGTATCGGGAGTTTTGGCGTCGAAAAGTCGGAAGTTTGACGCTCGGTACGTCCTGGGCGATTGTGCTCGCGATTGTGACAGGGTGTCATTGTCGCGGGGCACTGTCGCGAGAAACGTACCGCGAGCACCCCCTTTCGGGCGACTATGCCAAGGGCATAGTCGCGTGGCACTATCGCCGGCGGGTGTAGACCTGCATAAATCGCAAATTCCAGCTCTCTTTCATTTCAACCTTCCCCCATTTCACCCTTTTCTCTCTAGAAACCGAACCCAAACCCTAAAATCGGTTTCTATGCTTTCTAGTCACCAAATCCATTAGATTCCAAGTGTTTCTCAACCACCCAACCAAGATTGGAAGCTATGGTCAAGAACCTCCATCCTCATCTTCCTCATCAAGTTTGTGTTTGGGGGCTCGAGTTGAAGAGTTATTATGGGTGTCCTCGGAAGGTCTCATCGTCTCTAGTGGTAAGTTTTCTTGATTTAAAGGTTTTAAATACTCCATGGGTGAATTCTTAGTGTTTCATACCTCAAATCTTGGATTTGGTGGTTTTGGAGAAATTAGGGTTTTGATTTTGTTTGGGATCTTGGTATATAATGTTTGAGGAATGTTTCTTAGCGATTAAATATGGATATTTATGGTTTGAGATGTTCGGATCTAGGTTGTGGAAGTTCTCGGCTCGAAGATTCAAATGGTCTTCAAAAGAGCTCGTTGGGTGAAATCTAGATTTTCGCCTAAATCTAGCAAGGTGAGTTCAAGTTGATTTGTGAAAACGGTGTACATGCCAAAACGTTTATTTTAAAGTGTTTTACATGAAATGGTTAACTGCTGATAAGTTTTGTGTATGTTGAAGTAAAAGCATGTTTTACTGGGTTATTTGTCAAAATGTGAGTATTTTGATAAGTGTTCATATTTGGTAAACTTGGGTTGTGTAACCTCTTAAAATGCTTATATTGGGTTTTGAACATTTCAACAATTAAATAGCATGATTTACGTATTCTTGGTGATTTTGTACAAGAAAGATCTATTTTATGATTTATGCATCTTTGACGGTTTTGCACAAATGAAGTCTATTTCATGTTACATGCATCTTGGTGTAATGGTATTCATAAACCCTTTGGAAAACCTTTAGTCTCATTATGTATTGAGTTTTGGGTTAATCTCGTCTTTGAAGTATGTGTCGTCGTAAACGTTGTTTAAATACATTTCATTAGTTGGGGGACCGGTAATTGTTGGTCAAATGGATTTTGAGCAGTTTAGCTCGGTATTGGCTTAAAAGAGTCTTGAGGACATTTATCCGGTTTTAATGGCTCGATGTAGAGTCCAATTTGTGATTTACATCTTAATGTATTTTGTTGCATATTATCGATAGTTATAGACTCGAGTGTTGTAGTCATTCATGGGTAGTCGGGTAACTTTAGACTGTGTTGCATTGGATCCATAGATACGTAAGTCAGTCTTGTTTGATGGTCAATTGAGTGGTACGGAGTTGGACTCCGGGACTCATGGTTTATGACCTTGTCTTTGCAAGTAGGCACTAGGAGGGCTGAGCTCGGGTGAGCTATCATGACTGAGGGGATTCCTCTGATGGGCGTTTGGGGTCTTCGCCGTGTGGGGCAATGCATTCGGTGTATCCCACGTGTGCCGAGCCTTTGGCGATAATTTCTAGTGGTATTCGCTAAGGTCAGCTGTCTCTTGGGTGAAACTTGTCAAGGAGTCTGTAACACCCCGATTTTCGAAGGGTAACATTTCGAGTTATTACAGAAACCGATATATTAAGGAAAAATAAGATATTTGATTTTGGACTTGAATCCTAGATTTTATAGTCTTAATGGATGAAGGATTCAATTACGAGTCCAACGGTTCTTTCCGGAGCAAAAACGGAGCTATAACGAAGAAGTTACGGCCAAAACAGTTAACTAGAATGAAAACCGGACAAACAGTGTATTACGCGAGTTGTGCCGCGACTTAGGGCCAAACTCGCGACTTGAGAGAACAAGGGCAACTTATGCCGCGACTTAAGGTCGTGGCATAAGCCGCGAAACCCTCTGTCAGGTCAAAAACTCGATTTCAGCCCTAAATCTTCATTTCCTCATAACTTTTGATCCACAACTCCGATTTGGGTGATTCAAGTTGCCATGGTTTCGTTTTTGAGAGATCTACAAGGATTTAGCAAGATATTGGAGGTCTATTGAAGTATACAAGAGTATTTGGTGGTGGTAAGCTCCTCATCTCTCCCACTTCATCTTCATCACCAAGTTTTCTAGGGTTTCATCCACCCTTTGTGTTTCCTTTCCTAGATTGGAGATTTGTGGCCATTTTGGAGAACTAAAAGTGTTTTGGTTGGTGGATTCAAGCTTGGGTTAGGGTAATATTCTATCCTCTTCGGTTATGAAAGTTAGGGTTTCGGTATTAGTAGCGGTGTTCATGTATATGGTTTGGGAAATGATTCTTTGTGGTTGATTATGCCTATTTATGGTTGAATATGTATGGATTTAGGTTTTGGAAGTTTTGTCTTGAGAATCCAAGTGTTCTTCAAAGGAGCTCTATTTGGGGGGAAATCTAGATTTAGCCTAAATATAGCAAGGTGAGTTCAAGTTGATTTGTGAAAACGTTGTACATGCCAAAATGTCTATTTTAAAGTGTTTATGTGTTCTACATGAAATTATCAAATGTTGGATTATTTTCTAAACTTTGATTATTTGAAGTATTTAACTTTACAAACTTCGTATAATACCCACATTTGGGATTTTTGGGCATTTTGATAAATGTGTCACAAATGAATGTGTTTTGAAGTCTTATTGCATAAATAGACCTTTGATCAAAGAAATACGCTTTTAAATGTTTATCGAGTTTTATGCATCATCATTAAATGGAGTGTTTTATAAAGTATTACTTGCACTTTTATGTGAGGTATTTGAAAGAGTGCTTATGGTCTCATTTTATGATTTTCGTTCTTATCAGCAGTTAAATTTGGAAAATGCATATTTTGTGTCAGGAGGTATTTGGAAAATATAAGAGTATAAGTTTATTTGGAAAATGGGTGCCTCAACTAATGTCGAGTCTTGAACTAATCTTACTTTTAGTCGTTGTGTTTGCATATCCGTTGGTCGAGTGCGTTTATCGTATTTTTATTTCATTTATCAATGGGTCAATGGGTTGCTAAGCATGGGGCTTGGTATTTTTATTTGATTGGGGTTTTTGGACAATTGTCCAGTTTTGGTAGCTCGACTTCGAGCCTTGTTGGCGATTTTGGATGAAGCACGTTAGGTATCGGATTGAGATGTAAGTCCTTCGTGTTGCACGTTAAGGTACCGGATTGAGGTATAAGTCCTTCGTGCTCAAGTATTACGATATTGGATGAGGGGCTCGACATAGGAACCCGACGGGGTTGAACTCGAGTTTCCGTGGGTGTACGTTTAAAGCTACTGAGCCTGACATCCCTTGCGTGTACTTTTGTTTATATGACTAGTCATAACAACATAAAATGGGCTTACTTTGTGGACCGTCACATTTTATGGAATCGGGAATCCCCCGTCATCGAAAGGTGTTGTTTTTGGGTATTGAGTTTTATTATCCAAGTTTTCGGTGACGTTTTGTATTATTGGGTTTTACCCTTGATTTTATGGGTTGAGTATTATGCCCCACCCGTGTTTTGGGTGTTTGGGGATATAAGGTTTTACCGTATCTTCATAGATGGAGAGTCCAATTTATATTTACGCTTTGAGTGAGTTTTGGGTTAAAGCTAATTTATGAAGGGGCGATTTACATTGATATCATCATTTTTGTAGTAGATTGATTTGGAAAATGTCCAAATTGGTGTTCTTTGTCTAAAATGCACATTATTGGAAAACGAGTCGTTTGCATATTCAAAGCATACATTTTGAAGAATTACGAATTAAACTGCATTATCTATTTTCACAGACATCTTTATTCATATGGAAAACTCTTGAGCTCACTAGGCGTTTAGCCTAACCTTTTTATTTGTCGGCATGTGCATCAGGTTTCAAGGTTGGGAGTTGATTCTAGCAACCCTATGAAGAATAGAGCTTTAGCTAGATCTGAAAGTAAGTGATAGGTGAAGTCTTCCGCAACGTTGGAGATAGTGGCTATTATGGGGTTTTAGTAGCACCCGTTCTTATCAAAGACTTTTGTATAGAATCAATGTTTGTATTGAGGTTAAATCTGAATGGGTGGTTGTAGATGATTCATTTATTGATGTATTTAGAAAATTTTAAATAAGTTGCTATTTCCAGATTTTAGGGTGTTACAGAGTCGTAGGGACACTTGGGCATTCGTGTCGTGAAGTGTCATGCGATAACGTTATTTGAGTGGCATACTTTTGTGTTCCTACGCTCTCAACGGATACGGGTATCCACCGTTGTCGGCCCGCGGTATTTGGATATTTAATTGTTCATGCTTTAATATTTGGATTTTATTCCGTTTTATGGTCGCGTGAGTATTAAGCTTCAGTTTCATGTTTTAATGGCGTATCATTTTTTATATGGATTATTTCCCGTTATTTAAGGGTCGAGTATTATGTCCCACTCGAGTTGTGGGTGTTTTGGGTTATGAAGTATTATTTACATTTTAGCACATTTGCGTATCGAACTATGATCCCGTTTTGGGTGAGTTATGGGTTGCATCGTTTTACAAGAAATGTGTGTTTGGGAGCATTGTCTTTAAAGGTGCATATTATGGGAAATTGCGTCGTTTCTATTTTGAAGTCTAATATTTCGGAAGACCTTGCTTTAAACTGAATCCTTTCTTTTAATGATATATTCACTCATGTTAAAACTCTTGAGCTCACTAGGCGTTAAGCCTAACCTTTTTAATTGTCGGCATGTGCATCAGGTTTCCGTTGGAGATAGTGACTATGCATGGGTATTAAGCCTTCCGCAGGATTGAAGACAGTAATTGTTATTGGGTTTTAGTAGCATCCGTCCTCACCGTAGATTGTTGAATGGAATGTATGTATATTTCGAGGTTAATTATTAAATTGTGATTGTAGACAAATCGATTATTGATGTATTTATAAAATTTTAAATAAGTTGCTATTTCCAGATTTGAGGATGTTACAGAGTATAAGAAGGTTGTTCAAATTCATGAGTACCAAAACGTAAGTATATCGGGTATATATACTAGTCCCATTCGTAAAAGAAGGAAAATAATTGAAATGACAATTATGGCAAATTATTAACAGTAATGGTCGGTTACAACCATTTTAGCTAAGATCATGGGTGGGAAATAACTGCACAATAAATATACAGTAACTGCAGGTCCAGAGCTCTGGTCATACAGGACCAGATATTAGACTTAGTTTATCTAGAGATAGCCAACCAAAGGTAAGCAACCACAACCTCTAGTATAACCAACCAAAGCCTCTTGTCCAGATATTGTAACACTCTGAATTTTGGGAATTTCTGTTCTAAATTGATGTTGAGCAAGGTAGCCGAAAAGAGGATGGGAAAAATTGCCAAAAGTGTTTCACGCGGCTCTCAGCGCGAGTGGAACCGCGGGAGTATCTGTGCGAGACACTACTCCACTATGACTCTAGTGATCGACGTGGCTCTCCGCCTAAGTGGAACCGCGCGACGGCTCGCGCGCGAGCAATGTGCGCTAATAAAAGGATGTTTCAGCCCCAAACCCTATTTTCTCTCATTTCACTTCTTCTTAAAATGCTCTCAACCACAATTTAGGGTAGGAGACGATTTTGGTCTGGTATTAAGTGGTTCAATCCAAGATGTCCACCTTCAATCCAAGATCAACACCTTCACCTTCTTCATAATCACCTCACCATTGTTGACCATATCTTGGGGTTTTCCAAGGAACCCATTTGTCAGTTACTCTAACCATTTCTAGACCTTTGTTACTGTAAAACCTCTCATCTTAACCTCTTAGAACATCTCCCTTGATGTATCTCTCGTATTTTGAGTTTCGATCTGTTTTGGGTATTTTAAAGATTTGGGACTTTGGTAAAGATTAGTGTGGATCTGATTTTGGGAGTTACTCTTCGTGTGTTTTGGTTTGTTTGTGACCTAGATAAGGTTTCTAATAGTGGATATTTGTGGGTTTGAAGCCGTCATCAAGGAAGCTCAAGTTTGGGGTAAAAACCTAGATTTAGTATAAATCTAGCAAGGTGAGTTCTAGTTGTTTTGAAAAACTATATACATGTCAAAATGCACATATTTTGGGGCTTTGAAAATATATCCAGGAGCTTACATTATTTTGATAGGTTTTGTGAATATTTGTACACTACATATTTGTGTCATAAAATCCTTGAAAATGGTTTACAATATTTTATGAAGTGTTTGAGTCACTAAAAAGGGGATTTTGAACATATGTTACTTGCACACTTTACAATTGATGAGTTTTATGGTTAAATGGGTATTTGTACATACTTGGGATGTCAAAGCTTTATGATGGTTTGCTAAGTGTGTTTGGGTGTTTTAACATCAAAAAAATTATATTTAAACTAGGAGATTTATTGGAATTATTAAAGAATTTAGGCAACATAAGGTGTTGGGTTTTATTTTGGTGAAAAGTTGGGTACAAATGGTGGTTTTGGGATTTTACTCTACTTATGAGTTTTGGGGATATTAATGTTTTAAACTATTTCAGCTTTAACAGTATGAGTAAATGGAAATTGTCATTCTTGACACTATGAGTATTTTGGGAAATCGTGAATCTTATGGTTTAGGCCTTTGGCCAATTATACGTTGGAGAAATACTGATTTTGGGAAATATATACTTCGACATATGTAGCCATATTGGATTTATTATTTTGTCAACGTTTTATGATGCCTTATGACTTGAATTATACTCTAATGAGTTTTGGGACGTTGTCCGGTTTAAATAGCTCAATATGGGCGTTTTATGGAAATGTAATTATTGCACAAATGTTGGTTATTACATGTTCTGGATGCATTAGTTCATTCATATGGAGTCATGTACTGTTTAGACTGTAATGCATTTGATCCATAGGCATATGAGTCGTTGTGTTCATCATGGATTTTTTTATGTCCATGTTTGAGTCTAGTGAGTGGTCCCCAAGTCATGTTGTTATGTAAGCTTGCAGTGGTGCTCTTGGAGAGCCGTATACGGAACTAAGTCTTACGTGGTGCCCATGGTGAGCCGGATACGGAGACTTGTGACTTTGTGGTGAGACTCATCTAGAGGTCGAGTAAACTAGGGTCATTTAGGTATCTTGCGGTGGTTGCTCATTGGAGACGTATACGGGGATCCATGACCCGTAGTAAATCTCGTGAATGTTGATAAGTGGCTTAACTTGGTGTTCTGCCACATTCAATGGAACCGGGTGTTAGATCTCAAATTTATTGGATTCAAGATCATCCAATCTGAAAACTAGAATCTGAAGCTAAAGCTGAAAAGCCACTCTCAATATAAGTCTAATGTTAAGATTGTAATAAATGTCAAAGTTAATTATTGTGTTAATAATAGTATTTTAATATTATTCCTAAATATCTAATTAATAGATATTTTAGGATATTTAGTTTAGATATTATATTATGTTGTTGTTGGTTGATATTAGGTGAGATATCTAATCATATCTCACAACACACAATCTCAAAGATTATTATAGCTAACATCCAGAGAAGAGAGAAAACAGAGAGAGAGAGAGAGAGAGAGCTTAAAGAGAAATCATATCAACCCTGTAATCCGTTGTTTTGTAATCAAAACAGGTTGGTAATCATATATGTTTGTGTTGTTATTGATAAGAACTTGATCATATTGTGGACCGACAATTGGTATCAGAGCTTGAATCCAGATTCAAATCAAATTTATAAAAACTCTCTGTTTTCTTCATTTTCAAACACACTGTATCATCGATCAAAACTTCAAAAAGTGGTTGTTTTTGAAATCAAAAGTTTGTATCTTGTTATAGTTGGTTAAGCGATCGTTTTGACAAATTTTAGAGTTGTAAAACGTTTTCCAGATTGGTGTATTTGGTGTTTACAGAGCCGATTTTTTGAAAGAACACACACCGGTCGACACCGGTTACACGCACATCGGTCCATACCGGTCGCTCTACCCCGGTCGAAAACTCCACACCGGTCGAACAACCCCGGTCGAAGACATAACCCCTGTCGCTACATAACCCCGGTCCAACATCTCACCGGTCGCAGTCCGGTCAAGCAACGGTCCGGTGGAACATCTATCCGGTCACAACAACACACCGGTCAACTCTACTTTGCGCCATCAACTATTCACGCAAAACTCTAATTCGCGCGACCAACTACTCGCGCAAACTTCATTTCGCGTGACCTTCTTCTCACACAAAGTCTGTTTTGCGCCAACCACTTCTTGCGCAAACCTTCAGTTCGCGCGACACGCTTCTCGCGCAAAACTCCTTTTTGCGCCAGCTTCTTCTAATGCAAAGTTTACTTTTGCACCACCTTCACTTAGCGCAGACTTGTGCTTTTGCGCCAGTTCCAGACTTGGTCTTATTATTCAGTATTTATCTGATTTTATCTGGACTAACGATCATATTCAAGTTTTCTTATCAATCATAATGACTTACTACAGCAGTAGTGTCCCAAAGTTGAATAAAGGAGAATACGAAAAGTGGAAAGTTAATTTTTTCAGCTATGTAGATAAAGATGATCTGGGTCACTACATTAGATTATCATTGTCTGAAGGAGCACTGGAACCCCTAAATCCTAAAGTATCTTGTACTAGGGATCAGGTGCACAGAGAGAGAGAGCTGATAATAGAGCTAGAGCTTATATGAAAAACAGTATTTCTAAAGAAATTTCTGATTTAATGGATATTCCCAAAGCTTCAGGGAAAGAGATATGAGACTATCTTGAATTAAACTCTGAATGGATTATCTCAGAGCAAAAGGTTTTCTCAAAAGCAAAAGATTTGGAAGCTGAGAACTCTGAGCTAAAAAGAATGATTTCTGATTTGGAAGCTAAAATCCAGAAGCTAGATCTTGTTGGGAGCAATGAGAAGAAATCTAAGGATTTGGAGAGTGCAGATGTTGATCTTCAAAAGAAGAAGTTCTCAGACTTTTGCAAGAAGAGTATTGAAGAGAAGAAGGTGATTGAACTTAAATGTATAAAGCTTTCCCAACAAGTTAGTAACTTTGAGAAAGTAATCATTTTAGAAAGAGATCAGTTTGCCAAAGAGAAGAAGGCAATAGAACGAAATCTGAAGCTAAAGCTGAAAAGCCACTCTCAGATTTATTGGATTCAAGATCATCCAATCTGAAGACTGGAATCTGAAGCTAAAGCTGAAAAGTCACTCTCAATATAAGTCTAATGTTAAGATTGTAATAAATGTCAAAGTTAGTTATTGTGTTAATAATAGTATTTTAATATTATTCCTAAATATCTAATTAATAGATATTTTAGGATATTTAGTTTAGATATTATATTTTAGATATTAGGTGATATGAGATATTAACATATCTCATTAATCTATCATCATCAAGATCGATCAAACACTGTTCATCAGAGAGAAAAGTGAGAGAGCTTCAACGAAAGTATCAACCTTGTAATCCATTGTTTTGTATTCAAACAGGTTGGTAATCTATCATATTTGTGTTTGTTATCATCTGGTAAAGATCGTGTTCAAATATAAAAGGACCGACACCGGGTCTCCTCCGTCACCGAAAGGGGTTAATTTCGGGTATTCCCTTACCCGTACTTTCGGTGTTGAAACGTACCATTTTATTTATACAAATAGTATTCTGATGAAATACCTCTTGGGTGCGTTTTGGGGAAATTGGATGGCGAATAATTATTTAAAAAGGGGTGATTGGCGTTGGTAGAAACGTGGTTTGTAAATAAAGCCTTTTAATAACTTATATTTCAAGAACGAGTGTTTTTAGAGTGAAATATTTGTCTAAATGTTTTAAGATTTATATGATGAAAACTGCTTTAACTCACTAGGCGTTAAGCCTAACACTTTTTCTTTTCGACATGTATATCAGGTCTTAGATGGATCTGAGTGGCGAGTGGAGCTTGGTAGAAGTTCCAGTAGGATGGCATTAGAGACGTCATCCGGACTTGAGGAAATAGCAGATTTGATGGTTTTAGTAACACCTGACCGACTTTGTCCCCGTTTGTGGGACTAGATAGTTCCGTTAGAACTTTGATACATGTTGTAGTATTTATTTATAACACCCTCAAATCTGTAAATAACAACTAATTTAAAATTTTCTAAATACACCAATAAATAAATAATCTTCAACCAAAATTTAATATTTAACCTCAATACACACATTCTTTCTATACGAACAGTCTATAATGAGGACGGGTGCTACTAAAACCCAAAAGTGTCACTATCTCCAAACTGCGGAAGACTTCACCAAATACTTACACTCGTGAACCACTAAGCACATCTCTTCATACGACTGCTAGAACCGAACCCCCTTCTGGAACCTGATGCACATGCCGACAAATAAAAAGGTTAGGCTTAACGCCTAGTGAGCTCAAGAGTTTTACATTAGATATATATAAAGCAATAACTTTAAGAATGTTATTTCCACAATCCAATACATTTGATTTGAAAGCAACCAAAAAAAATGAAATACATTAAATCTTAAAACAATCTCTTTTCAACGTTCACCCTTTTCGTGATTAAAATCATAAAACATACGTCTCTTTAAATAAAGCCAAAACCCAAAGCGCTCGTAAAATATAACTGACATTATAATGATCAAACACTGAAAACATCGATAACTCCTACTTCCAAAACCACCCAATGACTCAAATGAGTTTCAATAATTAGAACCTTAAAACATCAATAAATACCAATACTCAAACTTCTCCGAGAACATGGATTATAAAACTCCATAACCAAAATCACACCTATTGGTGACGGGGAAGACCCGATTACATTGTACGTGACTGAACACAAAGTAAGTCACATAGTTATGTAGTAAATCAAAACATGTGGGTTACACATAAAACATCCACCGAGCTCAACTACTCCAAGTCTATCGCCCGAAAACATCAAGTCAACCACTCCAGGTCTATCCTTGAGAGTCCCCAAAATCGGGAAACTCGGGCACAATGGAATTACACCTTACTGTCCATGGGACGCTGCCCGACCGTATAGGCCCACACCCTACTTACCATGGAGCCTGATGCCTATTCCGTGCCAAATGGTGAACCAACTTCCCAAACGGGGACAGAGGAACACCGTGCCTATGGATCCATTGCACTAACTAAACCATTACATGACTCAAAATGAATGAACTATTGCATTCAAACATGCAATTCTCAACTAAGATGCAGTAAATGCAAATCTTAACCAAACGCTCAACATTGAGCAATTAAAACGGACAAGTGCCCTCAAAACCCAACAAAATCCAAACCGAGCCATAAGCTCAACAAATCCAAAGACCCAACGTCGAAATCCATAAAGTGAAATCAAATATAATTAACCCGTACTTATATAAACCCATGCTCCAAAACATATAATTAACTCCAACGTAGTTTAGATTGGGACAAATCATTTTCCAAGTGAGTTTACAACATTTATCCTTTCAAAACGTCCCGTAACACAAAACCATGCATTTATCCAAAACACAAAATGAGATACGTCTTTACTCAAAATCTACTTCCATAAATAAATCATTAAAATACCAAAATACATGATTTATTTATCATAATGCCCGAAATCCCAAAGATGTGTGCTACATGAGCTTATAAAGTTAAACACCTTTAAAAATAACCAACTTATCAGCAGTTAACAAAACTTATCAGCAGGTCAACAATTTCATGTAAGGCACAAAACACTTTAAAACAAACATTTTGGCATGTACACCGTTTTCACAAATCAACTTGAACTCACCTTGCTAGATTTAGGCTAAATCTAGATTTCACCCAACGAGCTCTTTTGAAGGCCACTTGAATCCTCAAGCCGAGAACTTCCAAAACCTAGATCCATACATACCGAACCATAAATATCCATAAACAACCACATAGAAACATTCCCCAATATTATATACCAAAATCCCTAAACGAGACCAAAACCCTAGTTTCTCCAAAACTAACAAATCCGAGATTTAATAACCCAAACACTAGGGAAACACCCAAAGAACGTATATAACCTTAAATCAAAGAAGCTTACCATTAAAGATGACGAGACTTTCCGAGAACACCCAATCCAACACTTCAACCCGAGCTCCCAACCGATGAACTTGACGGGGAAGATGAAAATGGAGGTTTCGTGACTCAAGATTCCAACTAGTTAGATGGTGAGTAAACATGTGGTTTGGGGAGGAAAAAACCCCAAAATAGGTTAGGGTTCGGTTTTGGAACTTGGGAGAGAAAAGGGAGAAGATAGAAGTGAGAAATGTGGAAAAATGGTGCAAAGTCACAAGGATAGCCTACTAGAGGTGAGACCAACCAAAGGTAGTCGACTAGAGCCTCTGGTCTAACCAACTAGAGCTTCTGGTCATTCATGACAAAAGAGTCCCGGCCAGAAGCACGAGTGCACGACCAACTAGAGCCTCTGCTATACCAACCAGGGTCTCTGGTCCTATTTTCAGAACTAAGTTTGAAATTACACCTCTTGATCTTATATTCCAACTGATTAGAACTGAAGTTTTCTTCATTCGGATCGAGTTTTTCCACTGCGTTCCAAGTCCAAAATTCTGAAGAACTTTTGGGGTGCTGCCCCAAACCCCGCCCCACGACCCCGCCCGCTGATCGGTCAGCGGGACTATACGTAAGGGGCGCTGCCCCTTGACCCCCGCCATTTTATCGTGTCTGGGATCAAACTCGTCTTATAACAAGTGTGCACTCCGCACTGTCTAACTCGTGTTAGATCACAATTTGAAACTCATTAGCACTCGTGTTAAATCCAATTATACTTGAATGACCGTGACACTAAAATCACCAACCCTTTTTCTCAAAACATATTTTTAAGTCGTGTTTTTAAGAAAAAAAAAAGTCATTTCTACTCATTAAGGTAAAAAGAATTCAAATGAAACACACCCTATATATATATATATATATATATACACACATCCTATCCTTCAAAATACCACTTTAGTGTGGTTTTTTTATAAACTTCAATGTACATATAGCATATCATTAAAACGTAATTTTTAGTTTGTGCTTATTTGGGTTGTAAGTAGAGAGGGAAATTTTACCCGTTGGGGCGGGTACCCGACCCTAACGAGGCGGGGATTCCCCGCTTTAACGGGTAACGGAGCAGAGACGGGGATTTATTTGCATACCCGAAGCGGGGTCGGGGATGGCATTACCCGCCCCTAATCCATACCCAATTAAATTTTTTAATTTATTTAATATATGTACACAGTGTGTGTATAAATAAATATATGTGTATACGTTTATTCTTAAATGATAAATACATTTTTATTCTCAATATCGGAAATTAATATAGTGACAATTTATTATAATTTTAAATTTTTAAATATATTTTTTTCACTAAACGGGTACCCGTTGGGTTCCCCAAACTCGTCGGGGATTAATCGGGACGGGGTCTGGGACGGGGGTCTGGGTCCGGGACGGAGAATGCATTACCCGTCCAATACTCACCCTGTTTCCATCCCAAGATGTAAGTCAATAAATAGACCTAGAAGAAAAGGTCTTTGTATTGCATTAATTAGGGATTTGCTTGTAACTTTGTATAGTTCGGTGGGGCTCAAACCCACGCATATTTGGTCAAATGCAACACCTTCCACCACATGGCTAGTGATTCTACATTTTCAAAGATTATTTTAAAATAAAATAGTAGTAACTTTCTTACATTTTAAAAACGATACAAGACCGTAAAGCGAAATTAAGATGGACGGATGATAGAAACATAAAATGAGATTGAAGATTTGAATTCTTATTTTTCAAATCAAGATCTACGTTATATTGTAAGATACACATCTCTATTTTTAAAATTACCAAATATCTATTTGATAAATTATAAGAACAAATTTAATTTTTGTGGCTTACGTTTTATGACGAAGGGTCATGTGAGAAGATAAGAAGAAATCTGGATCTTCGATCACTTTTAATCTCAAACCACCACCTATGAATCGTGTTTGACACGGGGATTGATTCGGTTTATCTTGGTGTATCTTATCCTAATGTGCATTCAAGGTGGAGATCAATTCTTATCTTTCTCACAATAACTTTCATTCTCACCGGAACCAAATTTATCTTTTAGTAAGGGTCTGTTTGTTTGCAGCTTAATGAGACTCACAGCTTATTCAGTCAATTATATATGACTGTTTGGTAGTGGCTTAATGATATAGAAAGTGACTTATACAGTAAGATTTCGAGGGGGAGCTTTATGCAGAAAGCCAAGTTTTTTCCAAACCAGTCTCTATCATTAAAAAACATGTTTCTTCCATCTATGAAAAAACTCTCTAAAAAAACCTTCTAAATCTATACAGACAGATTAATCCACACAGACAACTTTATCCATACAGAACTTAATGGAAAACCAACCAAACAACCCCTAAGTCATATATTTATAAGTTTAATATAAAAAAAACTAGTATAATGTTTTATAATTTAAAAAAAAATAGAAAATTGGAATGAATTTAAAAAAAGGGTTGTAGGCGTGAAAGGAATTAAAATAATTTGAAGTGGGGTCTAAACATCATTCATGACCTTGCTTCTTTCTTTTATTCCGCAATTCACAAACAAGAAGGCATCAACCGAAGGACATCTCAACTATTTTTCTTAATAATTATAAAACATAGTAAATACTAAGGGGACGTTTGGTTCCCAGAATGATTTCTGAAGGAATAGAATCTGTCTAAGGAATTGGAATCTAGAAAAAATTAGAATGGAATGTTATCATGTTTGACCAAGTGTTTGGTTGGCAAGAATGGAATGTAATCAGTCAAATGAATTGAAATCTGTCTGTTTGATTTGCAAAGGAATTGGAATGGAATTCTGAAAAATGACAAAATTATCCTCTTTTATTTTTATTTTTTTAAATGCCGAGAGAGGAGAGAGAGAGGGGGAGAGAGGAGAGAGAGATTGTGAGAGAGGGAACAGGTAGAGAGAGGGGAGAGAGAGGAGAGAGATAAAGATAAGAGAGAGATAGAGAGGAGGGAGAGGAGAGAGGTAGAGAGAGGAGAGAGAAGGGAGAGGAGAGAGAGAGGAAGGAGATGAGAGATAGAGAGGAGAGAGAGAGAAAGGAGAGAGAGAGGAGAGAGAGAAAGGAGAGAGAGAGAGAGAGAGAGGAGAGAGAGAGGGTTTTTAGAAGCGGCTAGGGTTTTTAGAAAAGGTAAGGAGAGTATTTGTGTCATTTTGAGAAAATCTGATGAAATGAAATTCAATTCCATCTATTTTAAGAAGGAATGACCAAATCCATGTTTAAAGGAATTCATAGAATTCAATTCCATTTCATTGGTAACCAAACAGCATAATGAAATTTGGTTAATGAAATTGATCATTCCAATTTCATCAGATTCCGACATAATCCAACGACGAACCAAACACCCCTAATAATCATCAAAATTATTCATCAACATCGCTATTTTTCTATAATGTGTATTATTCAAGTTTTTCAAAAGTCAAAATATAGATAATTTATTCTGTTTAATGTTTAACTAATAAATGAGATGAGAATTAACTTAAAATTAAATCAAAATTATAGAAATTATGTTATCAACAGATTCATTGAAACGGTAAAAAAGAAAATAATTAGTGGCAGAGCCACTTAAGCACTAAAAGGGATCAATGCACCCCTTAAGTTTATAAAACTAATAATTATTTATAGTACAACCTGTAATTACATGTCTAAATAAATTATTATTTTTAGATTAAATTACACGATTGATCCCTATCGTTTACATAAAGTTGCACTAAGCGTCCCTGAATCAAAATAATTATGAAAAACGTCCCAATGGTTTACATTTTCACATGTCTTTGGTCCCTCTGTCCTAACACCGTTATAAATATCTGTTAAGTATGTTAATTGGAGGGGTATTTTAGTAATTTACTCTTTCCCTAACTTATTAAAAAACTAAGAATATATTATATTCTTATTTATAGTATGTGTATATATATATAGGGAGAGGTTCATTTGAGAAATGGTAAATCTATTAGAAATAGAGAAGTAATCTTAGTCATTCATCTGGTCAACATTTGCGGCTTTGACCACGAAACACCGGATAATTCCTTGCATGGTCTATAGAAGGTAGAGGGGTAGTTTCGTAAAATACGCGGGATGAGTTCATATATGAACCTATATGATTCACATATGAACTATACGTTCATATGTGAATAAGTTAATTAGTTTATATGAGAATCACAAAAGTTCATATATGAATCTGTTAATTAGTTAAACTGATTCATATATGAACTTACAGTTAATTAGTTCATATGTGAATCAGTTAATTACTTCATATATGAATCAGTTAAAAGAGTTCAGATTTGAATTACACTGATTCACATATGAACATATAGTTCATATATGAACACAGCCCGTGTATTTTATAAAAATTACGAAAGTGTCCTTCTATTTTTGGAATAGTCGCAACTTTTGATCAGTCAAATCCGATCTTGACCGTATGAATGGCTATGATTACTTCTCTATTTCTCATATATTTACCATTTCTCAAATGAACCTAAGGATATATATATATATATATATATATATATATATATATATATATATATACCTATGAACCATACCTCCACCCATTCCGGTGAATGTTTCGTCGACCGTCTCGCATGCCCCAATCCGGCCACCATCTCCGATGAGCCAGACCCTACTCTAATCTACTTTGGTAAACCATCACCAACCTCTCCATCTTCATCTCCAATGTCGTCAATCTCGGTGCCATCATTCATGTGAACCCTCTCCCATCTCCGTTTCCAATCGGCGTTGCCATCCCAATGAATACTCCCCCTCCCTCACATTGCCTCCTCATCTCTTTTAACATAAGTTTGGGTTTTGAAATATGGGTTTCGAGTTTGAGTTTTGAGGAACATACTCAAGCAAGGTTTGGGTTTCAAAAAGGGTGTTGTTATCCCTACCCCCTCCCCACTCACATACCCCCTCCTACCTCACTCACATACCCTCTATAGGAGGGGGTATGGATATAATTCACCTTCAAAAAACACACTTAAAATATGCAAACTTGTCGCATATGTCATCATTTTAGGGTCTCGTTTTTGTTTATCAAATGTTCTTTCACTTCCAATTTCACTTGAATCTGCCACAACTTGCCAATTTTCATCAGGTGGGTTTTTTCTAGGGTTCTTAGATCCAATATATTACATCTTTGTTAGATGTCTCTCATGCTACTACAAGGATGAATCAACGTGGTCCCTACAGTGAGTATGAAGCTTTAGAAGAAACCCCAATATACACAAAGCATTAGATTTCCCTCATGCCACTACAAGGACAATATACAATGATTGTTGGCGATGGAGAAGAGGGGATGCTGGAGTAAATTAGATGTCCCTTTGTTTCATTTAAATTCATGATTCATGATTTGTATAAGTTTCTTATCTCAAATTTGTTGAATAGATTTACACAAAGTTGTTGTGTTTATGTTGTTCATGTAAAATTAATTAGGCTTGGAATTAATTTCGATTCTTGAGGGTTCTTTTTAGGAAAGCAAAAGGGTTGCAGGTCTGTTTGAATGCAGGGGCGGAACACAAGTCTTCTAACCTAGGAGGCCGAACTAAACGAGTCTAATTTACTTCGATGTAAGGAAAGACACATTATCCGAAGTTAATAATGCTGAACTTTAAATCAAACATCATTCATCAAAGTAGAACTCATCGATCTTTTACGGGTTTCAAGTCTTACACAATTTCCTTTATACTAATATTTTCATCATATTAAACACTTTCATGAAATAATTTCATTAAATTAAACAATGAAATTGATGATTTGTACAAATTGCTTGGTTTGCATTTGATCCTTCCCCTTAAATTCTAACCCATATATTTATCAACTCTATGAGTTATATTCATATATTTTTATTTTTTTGATAACTTTATAAACTATATCATTATACTATTTTAATTAAGTTATAGTTTACAACTATTTTCGAACTCAAAACGAAGCTAATACCCATATATCAATACATTAAACATTAATGGAATATATTAGAATTAAGGGGGTGTTTGGTTGGGGGTATTTGAAGGTAATCAATGGGAATGATATCCATTGTATATGTTTGGTTCAAAGAGGGAATGAAAATGGAATGATTGATGGTGATTGGTTACAAGTAATCTAATCAATCATTATAATAGAAATGTGTAAAAATCATTCCCATACAAATTGGGGGGAATGAACTGATTTATGCATCTTTTATCTTATCTGGGTTTTTTTTTCTTGGCCTTTCCACCTCTCCCAACATTTCCACCTCCCCCAAGCTTCAACATCACAGATGCTATTTCTTTTATCTGGTTTTTTTTCTTCTCCTACATGCAGAAGAAATCGAGGGTTTCCTCCAATTCTGGTTTCATATATGGTTTTTTTTCCTTTCTCCTCCGATTTTGCTTTCATATCTGGGGTTTTTTTCGATTCGAGTTTTCGATTTTTTCGATTATGGGTTTCCTTATCTTCCTACTTGAAGAAGATGTTTTTTTTATGGGGGAAGTATTTGATTTTGGGTTTCTATATCAAAGAATATGTATGAAGATGAAGATGTTGTAGGGAAAGTAGAAGATGAAGATGTTGTTTATCTTCCTACCTGCACTGTTAATTGGGGGAGTGAAGATGGAGTTGTTGAAGATGCTTGTTGGAGATGCTTGGTGAAGGTGGAGATGCATAGTTAAAAGGATGAAGATGAAGGGAGGGGTGGAGACGTGGAGTAGGTAACTAGTGACTAGTCAATTGTCATGTTTACTTTTTTTTATTATTATTAATTATTTTAATTCAAGAAATCCAAAATAGTAATATAATGGAATGGAAATAATGATTCCTATTCTACCCTATTTTGATTATCATTCTCATTTTCATTTCTTGAAACGAACCAAACTCCCCCTAATTCTTCTACAACTTTAAAGTTAGTATATATATATTTTTATTTATAAAAATGTTATTATAAAATAATATGCAGTGCTAAAGAGTGTTAGACATGTGGAGCCTTTGGACTCTTGTTAGTGGAGTTGGGAAATAGAAATTAGATGATTGGATAGTTAAATAGGAAAGGAGTGAAGGAGAGAAAGTTTGGAGGGCCAAATTGAAAATTTAAATAAAAATTGTATTGATCCACAGATAAGGCTTTATATGCAGGGAATAAGTGGGGGGGGGGCTTTGGCCCCCTATAGCCCTCACTTAGCTCCGCCACTGTTTGAATGGCGAGGGGTTGCCGGAATGGCTGCCGGGACAACCTCCGTCAATGGAAAGGGATGAGCATAGGGAGAGGGAGGAGGAAGAGAAGAGGGGTATGTTGGGAATTCAAAATTTTACAAGTATGGTTAATGCTGCTAGCACTAAATGGTTAGTGCTTAATGAAGTTACTACTGCTAAGCAATTTTAGTACTGCTAGTAGTTAGTACTGCTGAACTTAATACTGCTCAAAGTATTAATGCTGCTGAAGACTTAATACTGCTTATGAGATGAAGACTTCATATGGCAAGGATGACAACTGTACTGAATGGAGATATTCATGGAAAGCTTGGAGATAACTTTGGAAGATTATACTGAAGATCTTTTATTCTTTGTAATTATCTTTTATCTTCAGTATATGTATAGAATAGTTTGTATCTTTAGGATAGAGAATTATTCTGAGTTTTTAGTTTTCTTAGAGAGAATCAACCTCAAGGTTTATAACCCTAGTTCTAGAGAAGTAGAATTCGTATCGGTGAGCCTGTTCATCAATATTGAGGTTGTGTGTGAAATCTTGTAGCTTTATAACCATTCAATAAAGTTTACAAGTTGTTATTATGATTCACTGTTTCATTGATCTTTGAATATTAAAGTGTTATTCCGCAAACTCCTTTAATATTGTTTCTGAGTGTTTATTCTTGTTAAGAATTCAGATCCTGACAAGTGGTATCAGAGCTAGTATTCTCAGAAATCTTATTCATCATGGAAAACATAGTTGAATCAAACAGTACTCTTGTCTCAAAGGTTCCAATGCTCAGATCCAATGAATTTGACATGTGGAAGATTAGAATCAAGCAATACATTCTCCTCACAGATTACTCCATGTGGGACATCATTGAGAATGGCCCATCTGATGCAGGAAAGATTGGTGCAGATGGAAAAGGACCCCACCAAAGACAGATGCAGAAAGGAAGACAAGACAGACAGAGATGAAAGCCTTGAGCACACTGCTCTTGGCTATTCCCAATGAATATCAACACCAATTCAGCAATTGCACTGATGCACAAATGCTCTGGAATGCTCTAGAAAAGAGATTCTCTGGTACCAAAAGTACCAAGAGAAATCAGAAGGCAATATTGAAGCAACAGTATGAAAACTTTATGTCAACTAAGAATGAGTCCATGACTCAAACTTTTGACAGGTTTAACAAGCTGATTGGTGAACTAGCTACTATGGGAGTACAGATTGATCAAGATGATGTAAACAGAAAGTTCTTGAGGTCCCTTGGAGATGAATGGACCATGTACACTGTTTCGTTCAGACAGAATGAACAATTGGAAGAAAAAGAACTTGATGATCTGTACAATGACCTTAAAGTATTTGAAGCTGAGGTGGAGGCAAAGAAGAAACCTTCTGGATATATTCATAATGTTGCACTTCTATCAGCATCAATTGATTCTAATGCTAACCCTGAATCAGTTAATGCTGCTAATGGAGCAAATCAAGAAAAAGGCACTGAATATGTGTTTGAAGCCTTTCTTTCCAGCCATGGAAATTCCTCTTTAATTAATGATGACTTGGAACAACTTCATCCTGATGATCTTGAAGAGATGGATATTAAATGGCAGATGGCCATGCTTTCCATGAGGGTGAAGAAGTTCATAAAGAGGACTGGGAGGAACAACTTCTCCTAAAGAAGAGAAGATGGAGCAGGCTTTGATAAATCAAAGGTGGAGTGCTATAAATGTCATCTGAAATGACACTTTGCCAGGGAATGCAGAAGTGGAGTGTCTCACAACAACAACCACCAACAAGCTCAGTCTGGAAGCTTCAATCACAACAGAAACTCTGCTCAAGCCCTTGTTTCTCAACAAGGAATGGGGTTTGACTGGAGTGATCAAGCAGAAAAGGCTATCCAAAATCAAGCTCTTATGGCAGAAGTATCTGATCTCCCAACTGAGGTAAGTTCTACTCTCTGTTCTAAAACTTGCATAGACACTGTTAAAAGGTACAGAGATCACAATCAGAACATGAGTGATGACCTTAAGAGGTTAGCAAAAGATATAAAAGACTATGTGAGAATTGTTGAGAGGTTTGAGGAACAGATTAAAGGTTTTCAAGCCAATGAACTCCAACACTCATATAATACCAATTACTGGAAGTGGGAGAAAAAGGATCTAGAACTCCAACTGACCAAATCTGAAGAGGAGAGTGAAAAGTTGAGAGAGGAGCTAACCAAGGTTAAGCTTGATGTGGAAAAGTTTTCCAATGCTTCTAAAACAATGGACTCTTTACTACAAACTCAGATTCATGACAAATTGAGAAGAGGAATTGGGTACAATACCACACCACCACCATACAACAACAACTACATTCCTCCTACATCAGATTTGCTAGAAACCAAAGATAGGAAGGACTTGTCTGAGGGAGCCACTGAGATAGATCCCTTAGATGAGGTAGTTGTTGAGGATAAGACTGAGAAAGAGGTTGGTAAGAGTAAGGAGAACAATGTGAGTGGTGAGATTCCCCAAGAGAATCACATCATTACCAATGAGGGGTGTGGAAAGATTTGGGTCAAATCAAAGGACATAGAGAAGACATAGGGAAAGTCTGGTAAGGTCCATTACAAACAGACCACAGTTGTGAATCCTGTTCCTTGCAAACAGTGTGCATGCAAGAAATCTGAGCCCCTAAAACATGATAAAAAGAGGGGAAATCAAAGAAACTGGAATAATCAGTGGGCACAAAAACAAGGGGTTGATCTGAGTAAAATCAATAGACCAAAACCTTGTTTTATCTGTGGCAAATTGAATCATCTTGCCAAATACTGTTATTTCAATCCTATAAACCAAAGGATGAATTTTCAAAGATCTATGCAAAAACCCTTGGGTTATAGGAAGAAGGAAAGGAACCATGTGGCTAAGAAATCTGTTAAATCTAAAAGCCACATGAAGAAAAAGACTGTTAAAGAAAGTATCAATATGTGGGTTCCTAAATGCACTAAAAAGGTTAGTACTGCTACCCCAAATAGTACTGCTGACAATGATAGTGCTGCTAGAAGCAATACTACTGCTACCAATGTTAGTGCTGCCAAGAGTATTAGTACTGCTAAAACAAACATGGTTAGTACTTCTTCAAATGTTAATACTGCTAACTCTGTTAGTGCTTCTAACAAGGTTAGTACTGCTAAACCTGTTAGTGCTGCTAACTCTGTTAGTACTTCTAAAGTTAGTACTGCTCCTAGTGTTTGTGCTGCTAGACCAATCATATTGACAAAGTACTCCAATAAAGAGTGCTCTGTGTTTAAAAATCTCATCAAAAAGGAATGTAAGTACTTTGACGAGAAAGGGAGACCGAAGACCACTTTGGCTTGGGTTCCCAATCAATACTAACTGTTTAATCTTATGTGCAGGGCAACCAGCAGCTCAAGGGGAAGAACATCTGGCATGTTGATAGTGGTTGCTCTAGGCACATGACAGGGAACATGTCATATCTCAAGAATTTCAAGAAAATTTATGGTGGGCATGTTGCCTTTGGTAATACTCCAGATGGAGGTAAGATCAGTGGTAAGGGGGATGTAACCAAAGGTAAAATGACCTTTGAAGATGTATTCTATGTTGAGCAGTTAATGTACAACCTGTTAAGTGTATCACAGGTTTGTGACAAACAGCATAGTATATTATTTACTGATTCTGAATGCATTATCCTTGCTCCTGGATTCAAGGTAGTTGATGAAAAGATGACACTACTAAGAACTCCAAGAAAGGATAATGTATATTGCTTAGATATGGAAAGTGTTTCAACTGATTCATCCCTAAACTGTCTTGTTTCAAAAGCTTCTTTGGATGAATCATCACTTTGGCACAGAAGGATGTGTCACATGAACTTTAAAACAATGAATAAACTTGTTAAAAACAACCTTGTAAGAGGTTTACCTTCCAAAGTCTTTTCATGTGATGATCATTGTGTTGCCTGTCTCAAAGGCAAACAACACAAAACTTCTCATAAGTCCAAAGAGTTGAACACAATCTTTAGTTCTCTTCAGTTGTTGCATATGGATCTGTTTGGTCCTACAAATGTTATGAGTATAGGTAAGAAATCATACTGCCTAGTTATTGTTGATGATTACTCTAGATTTACTTGGGTATATTTTCTAAGGACTAAGGATGAGACAAGTGGACTGATCAAATCCTTTATCCTAAGAATTGAAAACCAAACAAATCAAAAGGTAAAAGTCATTAGGTCAGACAATCAGACAATGGTACTGAATTTAAAAATCATGACCTAAACACCTTTTGTGAGGAAAAAGGAATTGAGAGGCAATATAGTGTTCCTAGGACTCCACAACAAAATGGTGTTGCTGAGAGAAGGAATAGGACACTGATTGAAGCTGCGAGATATCTGTTAGCTGATTCCAAACTTCCAATTACTTTCTGGGCTGAAGCAGTTAATACTGCTTGCTATGTCCAAAACAGAGTTCTAGTAGTCAAGCCTAAAAACAAGACACCATATGAACTTTTAAATAACAGAAAACCATTTATTGGATTTTTCAAACCTTTTGGGTGTCCTTGTACCATTCTCAATAACAAAACTCACTTAGGAAAGTTTGATAGCAAGCCAGATGATGGTTTTCTTGTTGGTTACTCATCTCAGAGTAAGGCTTACAGAGTTTTTAATTCTTCTTCTAGAATAATTGAGGAAAGTGACAATGTCAAATGCAATGAGATCACACCAAATCCTATTGGGTCTGGTCCTCAGTGGTTATTTGACATTGATTCACTAACTAACTCTTTGGATTTCAGTAGTGATTATCATGCAGGTTCAGGAAGTGGAGGATCACGGGATGAACAAGTGCAAGTACAAGACATTATTCCTCAGTCTGTGATCTTTCCCATACCTCCAATAGAGCCTGTTGATGTCTGTGAAAAGGAGAATGCTACTGAACAAATTCAGAGTGAAGAAGAAAGAAGAGATGAGGAGAATCCAGTGCATGAAGAGCCAGAAGCAGCTGATGAGATCCCCTCAGCTGACTTAAATGATTCCAATCTAGATGTGGGAATCAATGAAGAACCTAGTCATCAGACTAGAACTCAAAAGAACCATCCTCCAGAGCTGGTCATAGGAGACATCTCTTCTCCTATGATAACAAGGAATCAAAGCAGGCTTCAAGAGCTGCAGGATCAGCAACACACAGTACTCTCTTGCTTTCTATCTCAGATTGAGCCTAAGAAGGTTTATGATGCAATGAAAGATTCCAGTTGGATAGAATCTATACAAGAAGAGTTACTGCAGTTCAAATTGCAAGAAGTTTGGGACTTGGTGGACCTTCCAAAAGGTCATAGAGCTATTGGCACCAAGTGGATTTTCAGAAATAAAAAGGATGAGAGAGGAATTGTGATCAGGAATAAAGCAAGGCTTGTGGCACAAGGGTACACTCAAGAAGAAGGCATATACTATGAAGAAGTGTTTGCTCCAGTGGCAAGGGTAGAGACAATTAGGCTATTTCTAGCCTATGCCTCATACATGAAGTTCTAGGTATACCAAATGGATGTGAAGAGTGCCTTTCTTTATGGTACAATTGATGAAGAAGTATATGTCTGTCAGCCCCCTGGATTTGAAAATCCATCATATCCAAACAGAGTATACAAACTGAAGAAAGCACTTTATGGTCTTCATCAAGCCCCAAGAGCATGGTATGATACTCTGTCTACCTATCTCTTGGAGAATGGGTTTGAAAGAGGAATAATTGACAAGACCCTCTTCATTAAAAGAAGTAAGAAGGACATCCTACTTGTTCAGATCTATGTGGATGATATTATCTTTGAATCCACAAAAGATCAGATGTGTAGAGACTTTGAAAAGTTGATGCACAAGAGCTTTAAAATGAGTTCAATGGGTGAACTTACCTTCTTCCTTGGGCTTCAAGTGAAACAGAAGAAAGATGGGATCTTCATAAGTCAATCAAAATATGTGAAAGACATCCTGGATAAGTATGGTTTAACAGACTCAAAGCCAGCAAGCACACCTATGGAGACTCATAAACAGATCACTGCTGATCTTGAGGGGGAGGATGTTGATGTCCATCTATATAGATCAATGATTGGATCTCTCATGTATCTCACAACCTCAAGACCAGACATCATGTTTCCAGTGTGTTTGTGTGCCAGATTCCAAGTCAAGCCAAAGCAATCACATCTTCAAGTTGTTAAAAGGATTTTCAGATACTTAAGAGGGCAACCTAGATTAGGTCTTTGGTATCCTTATGAATCCAACTTTGACTTGATTGCATACTCAGACAGTGACTTGGGTGGTGCTAATATGGATAGAAATCTACTTCAGGTGGATGTCAACTTTTGGGTGCAAGACTAGTATCTTGGCAGTGTAAGAAACAAACCACATTGTCCTTATCAACAACAGAAGCTGAGTATATTGCTGCTGCAAGTTGCTGCTCTCAGGTTCTATGGATTTAGAATCAAATGCTGGACTATGGGGTAACCTTTCTTCACACTCCAATCTTCATTGACAATAGCAGTGCTATAAGCATTGTTAACAATCCAGTCAAGCACTCCAAAACAAAGCACATTGAGATCAGGTATCACTTTATTAGAGATTGTAATGAAAAGAAGCTAATTCAAGTTGCTAAAGTTCATACTGACAACCAGTTTGCTGATCTATTCACTAAAGCTTTTGATGTGGGTAGATTCACTTTCTTGGTCACAAATGTGGGCATGATCAACTCTGAATGAGCTCATGTTTTTAAAAAGTGTTTACATACCTGGTATTGGTTTATTCTTTGGTGCTACTAACTTCTTTCTCAGGAAGTTATTACCTTGCTCAGAGTACCTCAAGCTTCAAAAAGTGTAAGTATAGTTAATGCTGCCAGTGCAATTTTAATACTGCCAGTGCAAAGTTAATACTGCTAGTGGTTAATACTGCTCTCAGTTAATACTGCTAGTTAGTTAATACTGCTAGTGGTTAATACTGCTCTCAGTTAATACTGCTAGTTAGTTAATACTGCTAGTGGTTAATACTGCTCTCAGTTAATACTGCTAGTTAGTTAATACTGCTAGTGGTTAATACTGCTCTCAGTTAATACTGCTAGTTAGTTAATACTGCTTATGTCCCGAATCGTATAAATACCCTTTTTGCCCGCCTAAAAGTTCATAACAACTCTTTGATTTCTATTCATCTGCTCTCTAACCCTTTTCTCTCAAGCACCAAGTGTTTCAGTCCAGAATACTCAAGCTCGATGGCAACTATGGCGTTCATTGATGAACATAATGAGATTGCAATGCTACAGAAGCCTAAACAAGCTGCTGGATTCCATCAAATTGTGGATTTTCTCAAGTCCAGCCACATTGCCCATGCTCTTACAGTGTCGCCAACAATCTACATAGAGCATCAAAGACAATTTTGGGCAAATGCCACTGTAGTCACAGAAAATGGTGTGCAGATAATCAAGACAAGGGTGTGTGACAAACCCTTGTCAGTTTCTGAAGAGGTGATTCGCATCTGTCTACGTCTAGACGATGTTGCAGGTATTACTTCTATTCCTAATGAGGACTTGTTCTCAAATCTTTCAAGAATGGGGTATGGAGGCCAATTGGGTGGTTTCAAATTCTCAAAAGCTAAATTTTATACCCAATGGCGTTTTCTTGTTCATACCCTTATGCATTGCATTTCTAAAAAGACTACTGGATGGAGTGAGTTCAGCAGTACCATTGCTTATGCTTTGGTCTGCTTGGCCACTGCCAGAAAGTACAATTTTTCAAGAATGATTTTCAATGACCTTGTGTCAAACTTGGGAAACAAAAAGAGTTTTTATATGTACCCAAGATTTGTCCAGGTAGTTATAACCAATGAATTGACGGATATGCCTCACTTTGATGAGGTATATGTACCAAAAATCCCCAAAGGTAAGGTCTTTTCAAATATGAAGAGATCTCCATTGGACTCGGAAGGAGTTGACACCCCATTGTTCTCTACAATGATGGTGGTGTCCCACAATGAAGAAGATATGGCTTCAGGGTCAAGGCCCTCATTAGACCATCCCACTGAAAGCCAATCCCAACCTTTAATCACCATATCAATCCCACAGTCCCTTATTCAAAAACCCACTTCACCAATCACCAATACCTACATAAGGAAAATGGTAAAGAAGGTTCCTTCCCTTCTTGTACCTTCACCCACAGAGCCTTTAAGCCCTCTAATGGAAAATTCTCCATTAGAGAATATCTATAGGGAAACCACAGGGGTGTCTCCCAACCCCAAGGAGGTGCTCACTGAGGAGATGAATGAGTATATGGGTGCAAAGGCTGCCACTACTCCTGCTAGCATAGAGGAGGTCAGTGGTAACATCAATAAGACCTTCCCCATGACAACTTTGGGTGAGCAATCATCCAAAGGTCCCAGGTGCCAAGAAACCATGGGGGTAGCAGGTGCTTCTGCTAGGCAGAAGACCTCTACTACAAAAAGATCCCATGATCCTTCAAAAGGGGGTCACACTCCTGGAGAAGGTGAGGACAGATATGACTATCTTGAATTGATGGAAACAATGGGCAACATCAATATGGATGTAATCAAGCAGGGAAAAGACATAGAAGAGCTGAAACTGATAATTCTGTCTCAACAAGTACAAATTACCAACCTGAAGAAAATGGTGAAGAGATTGGTCCAGAAAAAGAAGAAGAAACAGTTTGTGCTCAGAAGAAGGAAACCAGTGACTGATGCTCCCAAAAAGGGGGAGTCAGAAGCTGATGCCAACATGGAAGATGCTAAAGTTGAGGGGGAGTTTGATGGGGTTAGTGGAGATAAAGTACAAGCAGCAGAAACTGTTAATACTGCTGAATTGAATGAAGCAGCAGAAATGGTGCAAGAAGTATTAACAGACCTTGAGATAGCAGAAAATTTAATCAAGGCTAAGCATGATACTCCCAAGGTCACTTCAAAGGCCAAAGGAGTTATCATCAAAGAAAAAGGTGAAGTGATCAAGAAAGCAAGTATTGAGAAGGTAGTAAGCAAAGACAAAGGCAAAGCAAAGTTAGTGGAATCTGATCAACCAATTAAAAAGCAAAAGTTGGTTGAGTCAGATGAAGCTTTGGCCAAAAAGATTCAGGCTGAACTTGAGCAAGAAGAAAAGGCTCAAGTGGACAAAGATAGAGAGATGGCTAAGGCTCTAGCTGCAGAGCTAAATGAAGCTTATCAACAAAGTTTGGCAACTGAAATAGCACAGAAGAAAGCTGCAACCCTAAAGAAGAAAGCTGCAACCCTAAAGAAGTCTGTGTTGGTCAAAATGGATGCAAAGAAGAGACAACCTTCAAAGACCTACCTTGGTACTCAAGAGAGAAAGAAGATGATTACTTTTCTCAAAGGTGCTGTGGGAGTCAGAAAGGAGATGTTCTCAAAGATGACTTTTGAACAGATCAAAGGGTTGTATGATTCAGAGATGACAAAGCTTCAAGGGAATGAAACAGCCAGAGTTGAAATGGAAAAGAGGATGAAAGAAAGTAATGATTTTCTGATAGAAAAACCTTTCCCTGATGAGCAAGAAACACCAAAGAAAGAAGCAACTCTAGGTGAAAGTCTGAGGACTTTAAAAAGAACTAAAATGATGGCAAGAAGAAAATCAGCCAAGAAGCCTAGGGTGGATAAAGAAGAAGTTGAGAAGGTTGCTGAAGAAGAAGGGGCACCTAAGTCAGTTGAACAGAAAGAACCATCAAGTACTGATGATGTGAATCTGTACATGGTAGTGATGGACAAAGTTCCTGAACCTGTTGGTGTTAAGCCTCCTGAGGTCATTCTCTGGGATACAATGAAAGTTGATGGAAAAGAGTATATCATGCTCAAAAGAAAAGATGAGAAGTATGAAGTGTATAATACTTGGGCCAAGATTGTCAGAACATGTTCCAGGTCTGATCTAGAGGAGATGTTTGAAATAGGAATGAAGTTGTATGCTGATCAATTAAAAGCTCCAGAGATTTCAATCACAAAACTTGTGATGGAGTATCTGTGTATGATGTTCAAACCAGAAGAAGTGGAGGAAGTTATCAGAAATGTGTTTCAAACAGTTAACAACTGGACTCTATATGAAACTAGTGGAGTGTATGCACTGACTATGGACATAAATCACATAGAATACTTCCTGGTGGATAGAGTTTACAACCACAACAGATTGAAGCTGCATGCCATGTTGAAGAAAAAGCTTGGTTGTGCACCAGATTCAGAAATGGCAAAGTATTTGATCCAAAGAACAATTAATCAAAGCTTGGGGTTGGATGCTAATACAGGGATATGAAGAATGGTGTTTTGGGAGCATCTGAAGAACTTGACTTCTCTTCCTAAAAGTCAAGTTAGGGGGAGATTGTTGGGAATTCAAAATTTTACAAGTATGGTTAATGCTGCTAGCATTAAATGGTTACTGCTTAATGAAGTTACTATTGCTAAGAAATTTTAGTACTGCTAGTAGTTAGTACTGTTGAACTTAATACTGTTCAAAGTATTAATGTTGCTAAAGACTTAATACTGATTATGAGATGAAGACTTCATATGGCAAGGATGACAGCTGTACTGAATGGAGATATTCATGGAAAGCTTGGAGATAACTTTGGAAGATTATACTAAAGATCTTTTATTCTTTGTAATTATCTTTTATCTTCAGTATATGTATAGAATAGTTTGTATCTTTAGGATAGAGAATTATTCTGAGTTTTTAGTTTTCTTAGAGAGAATCAACCTCAAGGTTTATAATCCTAGTTCTAGAGAAGTAGAATTCGTATTGGTGAGCCTGTTCATCAATATTGAGGTTGTGTGTGAAATCTTGTAGCTTTATAACCATTCAATAAAGTTTACAAGTTGTTATTATGATTCACTGTTTCATTGATCTTTGAATATTAAAGTGTTATTCCGCAAACTCCTTTAATATTGTTTCTGAGTGTTTATTCATGTTAAGAATTCAGATCCTGACAGGGTACATGGCAGCATTTGATTGGTACTTGTTTAGGTTATTTGTTATTTTTTAAAAAGAAAATAAAAGGAAGAGTAAATTGACTAAAATACCCCTCCAATTAACCTACTTAACAAGTATTTATAACGCTGTTAAGGCAGAGGGACCAAAGGCGTGTGAAAATGTAAACCATAGGGTTGTTTTCCATAATTATTTTGATTTAGGGACACAGTACAATTTTATGTAAACGACATGGACAAATCGTGTAATTACTCTTATTTTTATGTGTCATTAATTTACTAGACCCTCCCTAAGATTTTACCTAGGGGTGCTTACGGGTTGGGTTGATCGAGTTGAAGGCATTTCAACAACCTAATCCAATGTTGGCGGTTTGAGAATTTTCAACCCAACTTAACCCAAACAAAAGTGCAACCCAATCATAAAAATACGGAAACTTTTCTTTGAAATACGACCCATCATTCAAAAGAATATACGAGTTCATCAAATATTTAGGTATTACATATATAACTTTCTAATAATGTCCTCTTATGAGTTTCATTGCTTGTTATTTCCGAGTTGTTTTTGGTAAAGTATACATATTAAAGAGAAATATAAATAATTTTAGAGAAGTCGCTAAAACGTTTATCAGGTTATCGGGTTGGTCGGGTTACTTTAAGCCTAACCCACTATCAACCTAATAGATTCGGGTTGTCCTAATTTTGTATCGATTATATGCCGAGTTACCTCGGGTTGATTTTTTTTCCCGGGTTGGTCGGGTTGGGTTGATCGGGTTGGTCGGTTTTTTGAACACCCCTAATTTTACCCATTTACATCTGATGATAATTTTCTAAATACTGCTAACTTCAAAGGATTTGTCCCTCACGCTCAACCTGCCTATATGAGTAAAAGAGGCATATATGAAAGTGGCACAACAATAATTAACAGAGTGTTTGGTTTGATGAAATGGTTTCAAGGGATTTGGATTTTGTAGAATGATTTGGAATTGGAGGATTTGCATTTGGAAGGATTTGGAATGTATGGTATTTTTAGTTTGTAGAATTTGGAATGAAGTGCATTTCGTTTTTTATAAATAATTTTGAAAAACAAACTGTAAATATTTTTAAAATAATTAAATTAACATTTTATTAATTGATTATTATAGAATAAATGTTTTTAACAAATTTTAAAACATTATTCCATACAAATCATACGAAATTCCATCAAATACTAAGAGCATCTCCAACAGAATCTCCAAAATAGAGAATTAAAAGTCAAAATCTACATAAAAATTTACATTCAACTCCAACAGATTCTCCATTTTGGAGATGAAATCATTACTTATAATATTAAAATATTATATAAATCTAATAAAATATTATTTCTCTCTCATACACATCTCATTTAAAGAAATCTTATTGGTAGAATATAATAAAAAAAACATTTTCTCTCTCATGGTAATCATTTTTGGAGATTTTGGAGAGTTCTCCATATTTGGAGAAAATTACACTCTCTCTCCTACTTTCTCCATTTTGGAGAAAAATTTGAAGAATCTGTTGGAGCACAAAAATGCCTAAAATCTCCATTTTCTCCATTTTGGAGAAGCTGTTGGAGATGCTCTAACCACCCCATAGAATTTCAAAATCCTATGTTTGTGGTAAAATCCAGAGATTTCAAATCCAAATACTCCTTTAAATCAAACATAAGTACGATTCCGTAAAACAAACCGAGAGCTAAAAGAAT
Source organism: Arctium minus (assembly GCA_954870635.1). Taxonomy (NCBI): domain Eukaryota; kingdom Viridiplantae; phylum Streptophyta; class Magnoliopsida; order Asterales; family Asteraceae; genus Arctium; species Arctium minus. The sequence continues at coordinate 148,192,541 of OX941083.1, read as the reverse complement.
AATAGAGGGGAAATGGGGTTGGTATGGGGTAGACTGTCTTGCTTTTCACACAAAAAAAATAAAAAAAAATACTTGTGAAACATAAAAACGAGGAAACCCCACAACATATATAGCGTTTGCGACCTTGTTTCCTTTTTCCCCAACCTAACAACTAATTTTGTCAAAACAAACCATTCATTATTGTTGTTGTTTATTTCACATAAATAAATGTAACATTATTTTATTTGCAAATAACAAATAAAGTAAATTACATTCTCGCCCCTTGTGGTTTACATACAAGTCCTTCTTTTCTTTTTCTTTTTTCTTTTCTTTTTAGTATGCATTTTATAGTGCATTTGATCCAAAATCGTCGTGACTCTAGGTGCAAGAACCATAGACTCCCCCTCACCATATGTATACCATCTTCGACCTCCACCTTGCCGCCGCCATCTTCGTTTTACAACTCTAGTATTTTCCAAATTCAGTGTTTATAACTTCGATTTTGAGAAGCATCACTTATATTTAGGATTTTTGTGTTTGAAAGTGATTTTGACGGTTTTATTGTTTGATTTAGCTTTTATGTTTTGATCTATATGTGTTTTGTGTCACAAAGTTTTTGAATGGATTTGTTGATTTAGATAAGTTTGTTGTTGTGTTAATAATGTTCATAAAGAGGATGTTTTGATATAGTTAATTTGGGTTCTTGAATGTTGTTTGGATGCACGAGTAGGTGTTGGAAAATTGTTGGTAGCTAAAGACGTCCACTGGAGAGAAGTGGGAGAGATGTCAGCATTTAATTGTGGTTCAAAACAGTTATTTTATTTTTTTAATAGAAATTAAAAATATAAGTAAAATAAACAAAAGGCCCCTCCAATTAACCTATTTAATTAACAAAAAATTTAAACCGAGTTAAGGCAAAGGACCAAATGCATATATAGCATAGAACTCGATACCATAGTTACTTAATTAAGAAAAGGATTTGAGATTTGATAATATGTATGTAAACCGGATAATGTTAATTTGCTGATACAAGAACGATGTCTTTGACCAACTTACGTAAACTAATTAAGGCTTTTCCATGTAAATTGGTCTCAAGTCACATATATATATCGATCACTTTGTAGGATAACGGTTATAAGAGTTGAGAAATGTAATTAAACAGACAAATTGGGGAGGACTTAATTCAGATACGCATCCAATCAAGCAAGGTACATGCCATTGTCAATCTAATTAATTCTATATATAATTAAATTCTCTCCCACCTGCTACTAGCCAATTAATTGCCAGAGAGAGTTGAGGGAGACAACCACTATATATATATATATATACACTTGGTCGTTTTTTCATGATATTATATATATGAATAACATACAACATTTGATTATTGCTAGCTAGCTAGCTCCTTAATTCTTCATAAGATCGATCAACAGCCACCCAACACTTGAAATTAGCCCCACAATGTGAATGTAATTTGGCTGGCTATGTAATCCGGTCCTCCACCGGGTGTAGGTAGCGTAGAACAGGATTCCACTGGCAGTTGTTGTCTCCGGCAACCACAAGTGCCTCCACGATCGGCTTTATCACCAACACAATCTCTGCTACACCGCCACATACTGCCACGCTCACAAACATCCCCAACAACGCCCCACCATACCACATGCTTTCGGGTTTCCCAAAACCCACCACCCCCAACAATAATAATGACTCAACCAACAATGACATCATCACCGTCCATCCCAACACCTTAATTCGTAATTTCATCTTCTTATTGATCACCAACGAACAAACCCGCCAACAAGATATTAGTAAACCCACCGAGTACACAACCCCAAATGCCCCAAAAACCATGCTGCTCAACAACGGATAGATGCATGTCATGCTCTTGTTCCCTCCATCATCCACCGACAGGAACGAACTTCGAGTCATCATCGAGGGCAATTGAGGAATCGAGAACACGACGATCGTCTGCAAAATGAACGTGGGTAGACACATTAACAACACCCATAAGAATGTACGCATCTCCGATCGGTTTTGTTTTTTGATGGACTCACTGATTAGAAAAAAGAGGGCGATGAGGAAACCAGGTTCCGTAAACCCTAGAGAAAAAACGACGTGGAGTTTGCATAGGTCGTCTTGTTGCCACAATGTTAGGGTTGGCAAGAAAGGGAAAAAGTAACGACGACGGAAGAAAGGAAGGCGGATGATCTCGTTAATGGCCCAATGAGAGATGAAGAAGACGAGGAGCACACGGATAGTCCAGAGATTGTTGAATTCCCGAAGTCGGCATGCACCACGAGATCTAAGGCGGAGGTGGAAGATGAAGGAAAGGGAGATGAGGGAGAGGAGGAGAAGGACACCGATGACCGGGATGGTGGCAAGATCGAAAGCAGTGTCGACGACTAGAATCGGAGAGGTGTCGCCGTTTATTTGGTCGTGTTGGAGAAAGTTATCTCGGCCATTACGAGTTGGGATGGCCGAGAGTAGTTTTCTCATACGAGACTAAGCAATGATGGAGGGCGGTGGTGGAGGACGGACGACGGCGGTGGTGGATGAATGTTGCAAATTAATCACATAATTTTGGGAAGAAAGAAAGAGGAGAGAAAGGAGAATTGTTTCCGTCCTCTTCCTTCTTCCAACCTCCGAGAATTCAGGTTTGTTTTCCTAATTAACTATATATATATACATACATACAAATTTACAACCAGTTGTCCTTTATTTTCGATACAACATTTTGGCATTATTATTATATTTTTAAATCACAAGTAGAAGAATGTATTTTTAGCATTTTTTATTTCTTTTCTTTCAATCACTTATAATCATCTCCGTACGTAAAACAATGAAACATGCATGGTTATTTATTGAAGAATAATTAAGAGTATACCATTATTTTTATTTATTATTAACTTGTATATTAATTAAAGCATATATATATATATTCACAATATATATATAGGTATGACATGAATGAGATCATGCATCACTTGATGTTGAGGTACATTTGAGTCCATCAACAACCTCCCTCTCTCTCTCATACAGATTTGGTGGGTGGGACTCTTCTCTTGTTTGAAGTTGAGTTGATTTGAAACCATCAAACTTTGATCTTGGATGAAACTTCTTATATATATGCTTGGGTAATTGTTTTTGCTTGAATAGGAGATGAAGTTGCATCATCAGCAATGGTTGTAGGTTTGTTTCCACAAGCTTTTAAACCACCAGCTGATCGTATCATTGAATTTTCTTCAATTTTTGTTTCTCAGTAATTTGATGTTGTGTATGTCATATTTTATCCTAACCTTATTATATCCTATATATATATATATATATAATCTTTCATTTTATAACACATTTTGCATGAACCAAACAATACATATAAGATGTATTAGAGTTGAAACTAAAATGTACATGTATTAATATATAAGTGCATTTATTCATCTGGAATATTAACTAGAAATTATTATTATTTTCAACTTATATAGGCGAATAATCGTGTGAGAAAAGTGGATCTGAACCGATGATCACTTTTAATCAAATCCCCTCCTATTAATTGTGGCTTAGAAGAGAATTGATCCAGTACATCTCATACTAATGTGCATCTATTTATCATCCAACGGTTAATAACCTCTTATCACACTTCTCAAATTAATCTCAACTTCTTACCATAATCCAATCCTAACCGTTGGCCAATGGCAACGACCAACCCCGATTACCAGGCAACCGCACAGCCTTAGCCCAAGTGGGGTTTTGAAGCATGTGCCTATAGTTCAAGGCATTCGGCCCAACTCATTACCCGTTTGAGTTTTGAGTAATGTTTTGTCTCTATTTGCTTTTGGTGTAAAAAATACTAAAGCCTACAAATTCCGAGCTTTTGGTGCTCATAATTTAATGAGTAAATTACATATTTAGTCATGTGGTTTATATGTTTTAACACTTTGAATCCTTATTTTGAAATATCTATGGATTATATCCTCGTGGTTTGTATTTTATAACGCATTGGGTCCCTAAAACTAGCTCTATTAAAAAATTTCTCTCAAGTATGTCAACTAAAGGGGTATATTAGTCATTTTACTCTTTTTATTATTTTTAATTTAAAAACCACAGGGACCAAACATGTAATTTACTACATATGTTATTATTATATTACGGGGGTGTTTGGGATTGCTTATTTAAAACAACTTATGCTTATTTTTAAAAATGTCTATCAACTTATGCGGTGTCAAATCGGAGTTTTTAAAAAAGTGTTTGATTTAGCTTATTGTGGTACCAAAACGTAATAAGCTAATAAGTTGTTATTCAAAGGTGTTTGCGATTGCTTATACATATAAAATAACCAAAAAGTGATAAGCACTTTTCAAATAAGTTGATAAGTTAAAACCAAATAACTTATCAAAAAGTGTTTTTCAGCGGTTTGGCACCGCTATAAGCCATTTTAATTTTTCCTCATCCAAACACTCAAAAGTGCTTATCTCCGGTGCCAACTCGCAATAAGCTAAAAAACACCTCAAATAAGCAATCCCAAACACCCCCTAAATACAATACATCAATATGAAACCCACTTCATCTTCCCCATCAATACTTCACTTGCCCACCCCTCCTACACCGTAGATCCAAAATATTTTTGCAGATCTAGATTTGAGACCCATCGATCCCTATTAACCCACGACTCCCTCTACACCGCATATCCACGGTTCCCTATACACCACGACTCCATCACAAGCCTCCCCCATAACCGTCGTAACTCCTCCCCTCCCGAACCTGGTTATCTGATGACTCCATCACTGGTTCTCCGATCCTCACCTGGTTTTCCGACGAATTAGATATGGGTTTTGTCAACTTAAATCGGCTGCTCAACTCCATCTTCGTCCCTTAAATAGGTGGGTTTCACTTATGGGTTTGGTTTGTATCTGGCCTCCAATCGTCTACATCTCCTTCCCTTAAATCGGTTGCTCAACTCTAGATCTAAAAAGGGTTATTTCTGATTCTTGAAGATGTGGTAATTATGAAGATTGTAGGATTTAAATTTGATTATGGTTATGTACAAATTTAGGGTTTCAATTTTTTCTGCAATGTAAATTCGATTTTCTCTTGGGTTTCATTGCTTTAGGGTTTTGATATTTGGTTTCGTAATGTTAATAATCTTGCTATTTTTGTATGATGTTCTTGGTGTTTTTGTAATGTTGATTATATGTAATGTTGATTATTATGATGTTCTTGGGAGCTTGAATCTCAATTTTTTTGAATAAAGTGTGCTTGTTCATATTTATGTTAAATTCCAAATTGAAGAACTTGATGAGAACAACTCATTTAGGACTTTGTATTCTTTTTTTTTCCCTGTTTCTTAGAATAGACTTCGATTCTTCATTAATTTCTTATACCCTTCAATGATGTATATTTTTCTGGTTGTTCTTCAATGATGGTTGCGGGAAATTTGAAGTTGCCGAAAACGGAAGGGAGGAGGGAGAGGAAAGAGGGACATATGGCAAGATTTAATTGGTGTTTGTTTTTTTAGTTTTTATTTTTTTATTGTAAAATGAGGAAAATATGTAAAATGACCAAACTACCCATCATGTGCCTTGCACATGACCACTTTAACAGAGAGATTTTTAACGGAGTTAGTATTAGTGTAACACCCGTAATTTCATAATGTATCCTCAACGGTGTTACGAGAGTCGTTTGGCTCTTGGGTCGTAAAAGTACCGGAAAATCAGGTAAGTTTCATATTGGAATCATCGGGAATCGAATCAGGTGTGAAAGTCATGAGAGAGCTGAGTTTTGGGGCTGCCGCGGGTGTGGCGCGACTTGGAGTCGTGGCATAAGCCGCGTAACTCACTGGATGTGAGTTTTCAGGACACGGACGACTTGCGCCGCGACTTGCAAGTCGCGACATAAGTCGCGGAAGCCATCTGATGGGTTTTAATCGCGATTTTAGTGCTTCAACCTCATTTCTCTCTTATCTTCTCCTTCCCATAGTCGTTTGGAGCGATTCTTGAACCTAGGGTTCGTCTTTTGGAGCTTTTCAAGTAGAGAATGAAGTAGATTGAAGTCTTTGGGTGAATCCAAGAGTTTATGATCAAGGTAATCTCCCCCTCTTTCCATCTTTAAAGTTAGGATTTGGTGTTCTTCACCTTGTTGTGCATTTCTAGGGTTTAATGTACCTTTGTGATTATGGGTGGTATTGGATCTGTAGAAAGCTTGGAGCTAGCGGAAGGATCTAAGATCTTCTCTTCTAAGGAACTCAAGTTGTGGGTAAATCTAGATTTAGTCTAAATCTAGCAAGGTGAGTTCTAGTTGCTTTGAAAAACTATATACATGTCAAAATGCACATATTTTGGGTTTTAAAGGTATATCCATGAGTTACTTCATTTTGATAAGTTTTTGGGAATATTTGTACACTACGCTTATTTAGGGATATAAATCTTGGAAAATGGATTACGTTATTTTATAAGGTGTTTGAGTCCCAAAAAGGAGATTTTTAATCCGCCACACTTGTTTCTGGGTTATTGGAAGTATTTGGGTATTTGGTTGCTTGAGTCATTAATATGAGAATATTTAGAGTACAAATGGTTTTAAATGGGATCTTAGTGTGGGTTGGAGATTTTAAAGAGCGGTCATGGAAATATGGTCATGTGGGGTTTACTCACCCTACGGGTTTTATATTTGGAAACTTTGATCTCCTTGACTTTAAAAGTGCGAGTTGTTAAGATGGCTACCTTTTGAATTGGGGATATTTGAAAAAGTTGTTCATCGATTTGTATAGCCATATTGGCTCTTTTGAGTATCAAACGTTTTATGAAGCCTTTCGGCTTGAATTGTACCTTAACGGGGTTTGGGACGTTGTCCGGTTTAAACGGCTCCTTATGGAGTGTTTCATTAAAAACAACTATTATATATATGTTGGTTAATTACATGTTTGGATGCGTCGGTTCATTCATATGGAGTCATGTAATGTTTAGACTGTAATGCATTGGATCCATAGGCATATGAGTCGTCATGTTCATCATGGAGTTTTAATGTCCATGTTTGAGTCTAGTGAGTGGTCCCCAAGTCATGTTGATTATGTAAGCTTGCGGTGGTGCTCTGCAGAGCCGTATACGGAGCTAAGTCTTGTGGTGGTAGCTCGGATGATCCGTATACGGGGACTTGTGACTTTGTGGTGAGACTCCTCTAGAGGTCGAGTAGACACTAGGATCAGTGGTGTCTTGCGGTGGTAGCTCAGATAAGCCGTATACGGGGAACCATGGTCTTATGTGAAACTCGTGAACATCGATACGTGTCTTAACTTTGTGTGCCCGTCACATACGATGGAATCGGGTATTTGTAACACTCGTAAATCTCTACCCGTGAAGTTAACCCTTTGAGAAATTCTTGTTTTTTATCGTAGAATTTCATCCCCTATATCTTACCTATTAAGCCGTATCGCGTCATGAGTGGTCTGTGTGGAAAATGGGAAGAAACGAGCTTGGTACACTCTGGGCGATAGTGCCCTGGCGAGAGTGCCCTGGGCACAATCGCCAGCGGGGGTGTGCCCGCGGTACGTTTTGGGCGATAGTGCCCTGGCGATAGTGCCCTGGCACAATCGCGGTCGGCCCAGGGTCTTTTAGAGTCGCGATTCTCAACCATTTCCCTCATTCTCACTTCCAAATTCCTTCTCTTTTCTCTCCCAAACCCCAAAACCGAACCCTAACCTATTTTGGGGGTTTTTCCTCCTCAAACCACATGATTACTCACCATCTAGCTAGTTGGGAGCTTGAGTCACAAAACCTCCATTTTCATCATCCTCATCAAGTTCAACGGTTGGGAGCTCGGGAAGTGATGGATTGGGTGTTCTCGGAAGGTCTCATCATCTTAAGTGGTTTCGGAAGTTCTCGGCTTGAGGATTCAAGCGGCCTTCAAAAGAGCTCGTTGGGTGAAATCTAGATTTAGCCTAAATCTAGCAAGGTGAGTTCAAGTTGATTTGTGAAAACGATGTACATGCCAAAATGGTTATTTTAAAGTGTTTTACATGAAATGGTTAACTGCTGATAAGTTTTGAGTAATTTGAAGTAAAAATGTATTTTACTTGGTATTTGTTAAAGTGTGAGTATTTTAAGGAGTTTTTCATATTTGATAAACTTGCTTATTTTAGTTTCATAAAACGCTCATAAGTGGGATTTGGTCATCTTGGTAAGTAATAACATGATTTATGCATCTTGGTGAATTTGGTACAAATGAAGTCTATTTCATGTTATATACATTTTGGTGTGTTTGCATTCATAAACCCTTTGGAAAACCTTTGGTCCCATTATATGTTGAGTTTTGGGTTAATCTCGTCTTTGAGGTATGTGTCTTTATAAACGTCGTTTAAAGTCATTTCATTGTATGAGAATTGTTATTTATCGGTCAAGCACGTTTCAACATTATACTGGTTTTCATTTGGGGGTTTACGTAAGTTGTTGGGCCTTGGGCTCGGTTTTGACTAAATTGAGTATTGAGGACATTTGTCCGGGGTAATAACCGTTGTGGAGTTGTTGAGTATAATGACGTACTTTTCGTGTCATTTGGGTGTTGCATGTTTGAGTTATCAAGTAAGGAGTTGAGATTCCTATCTTGAATGCTAGTGGGTAGACACTAAAGGTCGAATGAGAACCTTGAGGTTGGAACTCCACTAGGAAACGAATGGGCACTAAGCTCGGTTAACCTTGAGGTGCAGCTCGACGGAGTGGGCACTAAAGGTACCATGTCCTTGAGGTGACGCCCGTTAAGTGGTGTGCACTAAAGGTGTTGGAGACTTGAGGTGACGCTTATGTTAGTGTGCTCTAAAGTCTTTGATCTGAGGTGCAGTTCGATAACATAGTTATGTGGCTTAACTTTGTGTTCCGCCACGCACATCACCGGAAGGTGCTAATTGGGTATGTAATTGTGTCATTTTATTATTTATGTTTCGGTGTCGTTTTACTTATGGGAATTGTTTACTCAAGATTTATGGGTTGCGTATTATACTCCGTTTACGTTTGAAGTATTTTGAGAAGTAAAGTTTTTTTTCATATTCTTATAAATTGAGGGCTTTACTTACTATCCACGTTTTGGATGTTTGGGGATATGAATGGTTATTCACATTTTTCACAAATGGGGTGTCGAACTATGACCCTGTTTTGGGTGAGTTTTGGGATGCATCGTTTTATAAGAAATGTGAGTATTGGGAACATTGTCTTTAAAAGTGCATATCATGGGAAAAATGTGTCGTTTACATTTTAAAGTTAATTATTTCGAAGGATCTTGCTTTAAACTAAATTCCTTTCTTTTAAAGGTATATTCTTTATATTAAAACTCTTGAGCTCACTAGGCGTTAAGCCTAACCTTTTTATTTGTCGGCATGTGCATCAGGTTTCCGTCAGGGGTTCGGTTCTAGCAGTGCTATGAAGAGTTGAGCTTTAGCCTTACAAGAGTGAGTAGTCGGTGAAGCCTTCCGCAGGTTGGGGAATAGCAATTGTTTGGGTTTAGTAACACCCGTCCTTTTCATAAATTGTATGCATAGGATGATGGGAGTATTGAGGTTAATTCTCAATTTATGTTTGTAGTTCGAAGTATTTATTGATGTATTTAGAAAATTTTGAATAAGTTGCTATTTCTAGATTTTGGGGGTGTTACAGTATCCCCCGTCACTGAAAGGTGTTATCTTGGGTATTCCCTTATCCATGCCTTCGGTGTTGAAACGTACCATTTTAATTACACAATGAGTCTTTTGGAAAAATACCGTGTGGGTGCATTTTGGGGAAATTTGGGCGTCAGATGTTTATTTAAAATGGGTGATTGGAAATGTGAAAGAACGTGTTATGTCAATAAAGCCTCCTTATAATCAGTATTTCTAAAATGGCCTATTCAGAGTAAAATGTTTATTTTAAATGTTTTATGATTTATATGATGAAAATTGTTTTAACTCACTAGGCGTTAAGCCTAACACTTTTTCTTTTCGACATGTATATCAGGTCTTAGATGAATCTGAGTGGCGAGTGGAGCTTGGTAGAAGTTCCGGTAGGATGACGGTAGAGATATCGTCAAGTTTGGTGAAGATAGCAGATTTGGTGGTTTTAGTAACACCCGACTAATGTTGTCCCTAGTTTGTTGGACTAGATAGTTCCGTTAGAACTCTAATACGTTGTTGTAGAGATTCTCCTTTGTAACTTTAGATTCTTGTCGTTTCAAAGCTTTGTATTTATGAGTTTTTGGAAGGTTTAATTTGTCTGCTATTTTCGAATTTTAAGGGTGTTACAATTAGGGACCCAAGGCGTTATGAAATGCAAACCACGAGGATGCAATCCATAGATATTTCAAAATAGGGACCCAGAGTGTTAAAATACATAAACCACAAGAACCAAATATGTAATTTACTCTTTAATGCACAAGTGGAATTACTTTTAGTTGAAAATACATCTTGTAATTCATCACCATTAAATAAACGTAACCAAGTTTAGTATAATAGTATATTGGAATCAAGGCAAGGAAAAACATAAGATAAATGAAAGTTGCTTATTTTTTTTAAAGAGTAAACTACAATTTGGGTCCCTGAGGTTTACCCAAAAATACGAAAATGGTCCCTAAACTTCAATAAGTGCCGATTTCATCCCAACTGTTTTGATTTTGCTTTGAAAATGATCCCTCGTCGTTAGCTCCGTTAAAATCGTCCGTTAAGTCAGGGGTAATTTCGTCTTTTAAGGGTTTTTTTCATTCTTTATTAAATTGTTTTTAGAGTACACATGCTTAAAGAATGTTTACAACTCATTAATGCATCAACTTCTCACCTTCTTCCTGAACCTCATCTTTTTCCCCAACCTCTATTTTCTTCCCCAAAATTAATAACTCCAGTGAACCGCAATGCTCCGGTCACCATCTTCGACGATCTCAATGCATACACACACAGTCATATATATATATATATATATTTATATATATATATACTACCTTAATATTGGTTTACACCAAATGTCTTAAAGACAAGTCTTAAAGCACAAATTACTACCAATTTAAGCATGAAATTCAAAAATCTCTTAAATACAACTTTTGAATCATAATGTAAAAGTTTTGATTTACAAAGACATAAAATAGAAGATTTCTGAGGGTTGTGTGACTTACAATGGAAGATTTTGAAGCCCATTCCTACCGGTCCATGCTTTCTGACTTCCCCTCTACCTCTTCTCTGAGCTCCCATTTATACGGCTTCACGTCTTGTACCATACTTTTCTTCCTGAAATGGAAGATTTCATACACTACCGGAGAAACGTTTGCGTGAGACAGAGAACTTGAGGTTGCATATAAACTAGAAGACGATTCCACATTGAGCCCCAAAGGCGTTGTTTGAAACTTGAAAGCTCTCTGCCTGCCCTCCGTCTGAACACCGTCCCACTCCACCTGCCTGAACACCTCTCTCCTTCAGTATTCTTTTTCACGTCGCTCTCCTTCAGGTATTCTCACGATTCCAATCCCTCTCACAAATCCTTTCTGTTGTGTTTCTTTTGTGAATTGGTATAGTCTGGGTTGCCTATTTTGTGAATTTGAGTTGTATTTTTGAATGTACAGAGACCAATTTGATTGCATCTGGATTCTCAAATGGTTTTCAAAATATTAAACCTTGAGCGGTGGTGGTGATTATTGGATAAGTATTTTCTTTCCAATAGATATAGGGATTATGGCATACATGTATCTAAAAACCATTGTATACATTGAAAACTAACTTTTATTGGCTTTTATTTCTGAAAAGTGTTAAGTGAATAAAAGATGGTCTAGCATGTGAAGAGCTCCCTAAATACAATATGTTTTGACTGTTTTTATCTAGATCAGCTTGGTCCTTAAGCTATTAGTTGTTGTTTTTTGGTTTAATCTCTGTGAGAAGTATTGAATCTGAAATGGACAAAGAGTCATTTTACAATCAAACGTAAGCTTGTTCAAAAAGAAACCAAGCCATTAAGATTATTCAAAAAGTTTGTCTTTAAATTCCTAATCTTTGGGACAGAGACAACATCGTTGATCTGTATGCAATCACAGACAGACTGAAAGTTGCTAAAGGACACAAAACCTAAAACAAAATTGTTGCAACAAAAACTTGGACATCCACCATTGAGCCAAAAATGTAAACAATAATAAGTACCTTAAACATTGAAGTTCCACCATTGAGCCAAAAATAAAAATTTGATATTAAGACAGCAGTTAAGAACCAGGAAACCCAAAACAGCAATAACACATGGTTCATTAGTTGATCATAACCATTCCAAAGCTTCACCATCCTTATACCACCATATAATCTGATCCTGGACATCCCAATATAAAACCAGTATTCGAGACAATCCCATATAAGATCAAAACAATAGAAAGAAAGTAACATAATCCAAACAGCCCTATGAACTTCAGAACTCCATCATTAAAACCAACAGCAAAACAACTTCTCACCTTCCTAATCTGATACAAATAGGGCAACTTCTGAATAATGATTATCAACATCTGATTAGGCAGACAGAGACCTTTGATATTCGTTTGTTAAAGCATGCTCTGTATAGTGTTTTTTGTTGGCCTTTATTAAAGTTCGTGTTTTTGCAATTTGATTTCTTGCAATGCTAACATTTTGACCGAATGACTTTCAGATTTGCAAAATTCTGGAGTCTTTGATCTCTACAATCTGTTTTTCTGGCCTCAAGTTCATCATTTTCAATTCCTTTTCCCTTTTTCAAATTCTTCGAATTTTGTGGGATATACTAGGTTTGTTTGTTTTTTACACTTTTCACAAGCCATAAGTATTCATGGAAACAATTGCTCTACCCTTTGTACCCCCTCAGATGTCTAAACGAATTTACGTTTAGGGGCTCAACAAAAGTTGATAAGCAGTTGCTCTACCCTTTGTACATTTATGGTTTGTTCTCTACAATTTTCTTCACTTTCATAACTGTTGAGGTATATTTCGATATAAAATAGTATGGTCTTTTAGTTTATGGAGATGTTTCAAAGATTGCATTATGATGATAGAGCTGGTGCATTTCATTAACTCCAAATATTTTCATTGTTACTAATGCCCTACATTAAACCTTCTATTAATCTTTTTATTAACTCTACAAGATACATTTCATATTAATTGGAACCATGGTGTTTATAGTTTTTATCATAAAGTTGATAACTATTTGTACGCCGCTCTCCTTCAGGGATTCACGAATCCCATCTGTTGTGTTTCTTTGTTCGGTTTCTGTTGAAGTTTAACATCTATCTGTTCGATAAGGATAATCACATCTGTTAACATCTATCTGTTTGAAAATGGTGTTGGTGATTCCCATTATGAATGGAGAGCGATTACAATTTCTCTGAATGGAGAGCTCAATTTTCTCTTGGTTAGTGATGAAATACATGATTGAGCCCATTGCAACTGGTAGAATTTGCAGATATTTATGGACTTTTATATTATTTTCTTTCAAAAAAAAAATTTGGTATTTATTTATTGAAAAGCAAAAAAGAGAACATAGGTTCTATTTGGGTGCAAAGAAAACCAAAGGAAAAAAATGAAGTTTGGTGCTCTTTCTTGATGGGTGCTTGGCTCTTTCGAAATGCATCTTGTTTGGGTAAAAAAAAAACAAAGGTCATTTGTCGTACGACTAGAGATTCCAGCAGTCCATTAACCCATAGTCGCACAACCAGAGAAATAACTGACGTCCTTCCTTTGAAGCGACTTCGACCAAACTATCAAAACCCATCCACGATGGCTGTCGTACGACATGATTTCAGTTATTAAACTATAACATACTTTATATTATGTTTAATGCAGGATTACAAGGACGGTTTTAGAGATCATAACGGAAGACGTTACCAATAACAACGGATGTAACGGACGCTATCATCAATATTAAACGGACACTCTATTAAAGATATGCATTCAAGACTTGCTAACGGACAATTGGAGTATAAATATGAAGATTAAACTTCACATTCGGACATCTGATTTTCAGACCTTACAATCTCAAAAACTACGTTCTCAAGCTCGCTCAGTTTCTCTAGAAGTTCATAAGATCCACTGCCGTTTTTCATGTGACGCACGATCGAAGTCTAATTACATACGACGCACGACCGATTTTACTTTATCGTATTGTTTTACGTTTGTAACACTTGTTTTAAAGGACGACGTCCCTAATTGACGTCCATAGTGCACGACGACTCATACTCGTTCGCGGTTTTGTCAGGATCTAATTCTTAACAAGAATAATGAACTCAGAAACAATATTAAAGGAGTTTGCGGAATAACACTTTAATATTCAAAGATCAATGTAACAGTGAATCAGAAATCACAATCTTGTAAACTTTATTGAATGATTAAAGCTACAAGATTTCAAACAAAACCTCAATATTGATGAACAGGCTCACCAATACGAATTCTACTTCTCTAGAACCAGGGTTCTAAACCTTGAGGTTAATTCTCTCTATCAAAAACAAAAATTCAGAATGTTGTCATCTAAACTATTTAGACTAATTCTATACATATACTAAGGATAAAAGATAATTACAAAATATAAAAGATCTTCAGTATAATCTTCCATAGTTATCTCCAAGCCTTCCATGATTATCTTCAGTCTTGATCTGCACGGATTTTGATTATCTCTTAAGCAGTATTAACTTTGTAGCAGCATTAACACTCTGAGCAGTACTAATTTTCACCAGCAATAGTAACTATGCTCAGCAGTATTAACTTTGATCTGGCAGTACTAATTTCAACAGTACTAACTACTAGCAGTACTAACTTTGCTTAGCAGTAGTAACTTCTCTCAGAAGTAGTAACCATGTTGTGCTAGCAGCATTAACCATACTTGTGCAATTCTGTAATTCCCAACAATCTCCCTTAACTTGACTTTTAGGAAGAGAAGTCAAGTTCTTCAATTTTTGTCTTCAAGATGCTTTCAACACTACAGCTTAGTTGCCCAAATTCGGATCCAGACCCAGACTTTGATTGATTGTTCTTCTTACCACAATTCTGGCCATTTCTAATTCCTTTGCACATACTAGCTTAGCTTTCAGCATTCCATTCAGCTTCTCCTTGCTATGATCATACACTTTGTTCACCAGGTAGTATTCATGATAACGGTTATCTATTGTGATCATGTATACACCACAGTTTTCAAAGAGTATCCACTTATCAATCTTCTTAAACCCATACTCATGATGTAAATCCTTGATCCTGTAAACCACTTTTTCTGGTTCAAACATCATACATAGGTATTCCATTGCAATCTTGAGAAGACTTTCTTCAGTTCCTTTCAAAACAGGCTCATAAAGCTTCATCCCCGCTTTATGCATTTCTTCTAGATCAGCCCTGGAACAACTTCTGATTACTTTCCCCCAAGTGGCATATACTTCAAATATATCACCAACTCTTTTCAGCCAGAAGTAATCCTTTCTATTTTCCCTCAAGATATCCCAGAAGATAATCTCTGGAGCCTTCACAGAAATTGGAACAACCTGAACTGGTTCTATTAAAGTCATATACAGCCCCACATGCTCATCAGACTGACTTGCTTGTTGTGTACTTTGACTAGTTTGCTCAGTATGATCTGCCACAGATGATTCTGCTACTACTTCTGCTTCTTCAACTCTTGGTTTCTTGGACTGTTTCTTGTAAGCTATGGTCTTCACTCTCTTTGTAGACTTTACTTCCACAGTAGCATTCTCTTCTTTAGTGTCTTCAGCCTTTTCTTTGGTAGGAGTGACTTCCTCAGGGAATGGTTGTTGAATGTTTAGATCATGTCTCTCCTTCATCCTTCTTTCAGCCTCTTCCCTTTGTGAGGAGTCCCCTTGAAGCTTAGCCATTTCCTTTTTATAGAGCTCCTCAACTTGACTGTATGCCATATTAGTAAACATCTCTCCTTTGACACCAATTGAACCTTTCAGGAAGTTTATCATTTTTCTCCTTTCCTGATTGGCCAAAAAGGTCTTAGAAGGTTGTCTTTTCTGCTTCTTGACTGGCATTCTTTGCTTGAAAACTGTCACTGATCTCTTCTTGGCCTCAGCTGCAGTTTGCATGCTCTTTTGATACTCTTCATTTAGACTTTTAGCCATCTCCAGTGCAAGCTCCCTGTCTTTTTCAGATTGTAATTGTTCCTCCTTTTCTATTTCTGCTTGAAGCTGCTTTGCTACTTCTTCATCTAACTCAATCTGACTCTTCTTCTATGAAGGTTGTTCAAGTTCAACCATCTTTCCCTTTCCCTTTACATCCTTCAAACTTGTCTCACTGCTTTCTTTTCTTTTCTTTGAAAGGCCTCCTTCTTTAATGACCACTCCCTTGGCCTTTTGAATAGCCTTAGGAGTGTCATTTTTTGCTTTTACCAAAGTTTCTGCTATTTCCAATTCTTCAACAGATAGACCTGTTACTGCTGCTACCTGTTCTGTTTCTACAGCTGCTTGAACCTCATCTGTTTCTGCTGCTTGTGGTTCTGTTTCTGGTTCTTTCTCCCCCTCAAAATCAAATCCCATCCCAGATGTACTTTCCTTCTCTGCTTCAGCCTCTTGATTCTCCCCCTTGTTGAAAGCATCATTAGCATTTTTCCTCTTCTTTAACACAAATTGCCTTCTCCTCTTCTTGTGCACCAATCTTGTCACCATTTTCTTCAGTTTGGTAATCTGTACTTGTTGAGACAGAATTACCAATTTCATCTCTTCTATGTCTTTGCCTTGTTTGATAACATCCATATTAATGTTGCCCATAGTTTCCATCAAGTCATTGTAGTCATATCTGTCCTCACCTCCTTTTGGTGTGTTTACCACCTTTGGAGGATCATTGGATCTTTTTGTAGTGAAAGTCTTCTGCCTAGCAGAAGCACCCTCCACCCCCTTGGTTTCTTGGCACCTGGGACCTTTGGATGATTGCTCACCCAAAGTTGCCATGGGGAAGGTCTTATTGATGTTACCACTGGCCTCCTCTGTGCTAGAAGGAGTAGTGGCAGCCTTTGCACCCATATGCTCATGCATCTCCTCAGTGAGCACCTCCTTGGGGTTGGGAGACACCCCTGTGGTTTCCCTATAGATATTCTCTAATGGAGAATTCTCCATTAGAGGGCTTAAAGACTCTGTGGGTGAAGGTACAAGAAGGGAAGGAGCCTTCTTTACCTTTTTCCTGATGTATGTATTGGTGATTGGTGAAGTTGGTTTTTGAAGAAGGGACTGAGGGATTGATATGCTGATTGAAGGTTGGGATTGGCTTTCAGTGGGATGGTCTAATGAGGGCCTTGACCCTGAAGCCATACCTTCTGGATTGTGGGACACCACCATCATTGTAGAGAACAATGGGGTGTCAACTCCTTCCGAGTCCAATGGAGATCTCTTCATATTTGAAAAGACCTTACCCTTGGAGATTTTTGGTACATATACCTCATCAAATTGAGGCATATCCGTCAATTCACTGGTTATAACTGCCTGGACAAATCTTGGGTACATATAAAAACTCTTTTTGTTTCCCAAGTTTGACACAAGGTCATTGAAAATCATTTTAGAAAAATTGTACTTTCTGGCAGTGGCCAAGCAGACCAAAGCATAAGCAATGGTACTACTGAACTCACTCCATCCAGTAGTCTTTTTGGAAATACAATGCATCAGGGTATGGACAAAGAAACGCCATTGGGGAGAAAATTTGGCTTTTGAGAACTTGAAAACACCCAATGGGCCTCCATACCCCATTCTAGTTAGAGTGGAAAACAGTTCATCATTAGAGATAGATGAGATACCTGAAGCATCGTCTAGACGTAGACTGATGCGAATAACTTCTTCAGAAACTGTCAAGGGTTTGTCACACACCCTTGTCTTGATAATTTGCACACCATTTTCAGTAATAGTGGTGGCATTAGCCCAGAATTGCTTCTGATGCTCGATGTAGATGGATGGTGACACTGTAAGAGCATACTCGATATGGCTTGTCTTGAGAAAATCGACTATCTGGTGAAATCCATCAGCCTGCTTCGGCTTTTGAAGCATCGCGATTTCATTATGCTCATCAATATATGCCATTGATGCCATCGAGCTTGAGTAAACTGGACTGAAATTAACTAGGTGCTTGAGAGAAAAAGGTTAGAGAGAAGATGAATAGTATTCAAAGAGTCGTTATGAGCTTTTAGGCGGGCAAAGAGGGTATTTATACGATTCGGGAAAGAAGCAGTATTAACTCAGAGCAGTATTAACTAACTAGCAGTATTAACTGAGAGCAGTATTAACCACTAGCAGTATTAACTAACTAGCAGTATTATCTTAGAGCAGTATTAACCACTAGCAGTATTAACTAACTAGCGGTATTAACTGAGAGCAGTATTAACCACTAGCAGTATTATCTGAGAGCAGTATTAACCACTAGCAGTATTAACTAACTAGCAATATTAACCACTAGCAGTATTATCTAACTAGCAGTATTAACTGAGAGCAGTATTAACCACTAGCAGTATTAACTAACTTACACTTTTTGAAGCTTGAGTTGATCTGAACAAGGCAATACTTTTTCTGAGAAAGATGATTAGTAGCACCAAATAACAAGTATGTAAACACTTTTTAAAACATGGGCTCATTCAGAGTTGATCATGCCCACACTTGTGACCAAGAAAGTGAATCTACCCACATCAAAAGCTTTAGTGAATAGATCAGCAAGCTGGTTGTCAGTATGAACTTTAGCAACTTGAATAAGCTTCTTTTCATTACAGTCTCTAATAAAGTGATACCTGATCTCAATATGCTTTGTTTTGGAGTGCTTGACTGGATTGTTAACAATGCTTATTGCATTGCTATTGTCAATGAAGATTGGAGTGTGAAGAAAGGTTACCCCATAGTCCAGCATTTGATTCTGAATCCATAGAACCTGAGAGCAGCAACTTGCAACAACAATGTACTCAGCTTCTGTTGTTGATAAGGACACAGTGGTTTGCTTCTTACACTGCCAAGATACTAGTCTTGCACCCAAAAGCTGACATCCCCCTGAAGTAGACTTTCTATCCATATTAGCACCACCCAAGTCACTGTCTGAATAAGCAATCAAGTCAAAGTTAGATTCATAAGTCAAAGTTAGATTCATGAAGATGTGATATCTTTGGCTTGACTTGGAATCTGGCACACACACTGCAAACATGATGTCTGGTCTTGAGGCTGTGAGATACATGAGAGATCCAATCATTGATCTATAAAGATGGACATCAACATCCTCCCCCTCAAGATCAGCAGTGATCTTTTTATGAGTCTCCATAGGTGTGCTTGTTGGCTTTGAGTCTGTTAAACCATACTTATCCAGGATGTCTTTCACATATTTTGATTGGCTTATAAAGATCCCATCTTTCTTCTGTTTCACTTGAAGCCCAAGGAAGAAGGTAAGTTCACCCATTAAACTCATTTTAAAGCTCTTGTGCATCAACTTTTCAAAGTCTCTACACATCTGATCTTTTGTGGATCCAAAGATGATGTCATCCACATAAATCTGAACAAGTAGGATGTCCTTCTTACTCCTTTTAATGAAGAGGGTCTAGTCAATTATTCCTCTTTCAAACCCATTCTCCAAGAGATAGGTAGACAATGTATCATACCATGCTCTTGGGGCTTGATGAAGACCATAAAGTTCTTTCTTCAGTTTGTATACTCTGTCTGGATATGATGGATTTTCAAATCCAGGGGGCTGACAGACATATACTTCTTCATCAATTGTACCATAAAGAAAGGCACTCTTCACATCCATTTGGTATACCTTGAACTTCATGTATGAGGCATATGCTAGAAATAGCCTAATTGCCTCTACCCTTGCAACTGGAGCAAAGACTTCTTCATAATCTATGCCTTCTTCTTGAGTGTACCCTTGTGCCACTAGCCTTGCTTTGTTTCTGATCACAATTCCTCTCTCATCCTTTTTATTCCTGAAAATCCACTTGGTGCCAATAGCTCTATGACCTTTTGGAAGGTCCACCAAGTTCCAAACTTCTTGCAATTTGAACTGCAGTAACTCTTCTTGCATAGCTTCTATCCAACTGGAATCTTTCATTGCATCATAAACCTTCTTAGGCTCAATCTGAGATAGAAAGCAAGAGAGTACTGTGTGTTGCTGATCCTGTAGCTCTTGAAGTCTGCTTTGATTCCTTGTTATCATAGGAGCAGAAATGTCTCCTATGACCAGCTCTGGAGGATGGTTCTTTTGAGTTCTAGTCTGATGACTAGGTTCTTCATTGAGTCCCACATCTAGATTTGAGTCATTTAAGTCAGCTGAGGGGATCTCATCAGCTGCTTCTGGCTCTTCATGCACTAGATTCTCCTCATCTCTTCCTTCTTCTTCACTCTGAATTGGTTCAGTCATAGTTTCCTTTGCACAGACATCAACAGGCTCTATTGTAGGTATGGGAAAGATCACAGACTGAGGAATAATGTCTTGTACTTGTACTTGATCATCCCCTGATCCTCCACTTCCTGAACCTGCATGATAATCACTACTGAAACCCAAAGAGTTAGTTAGTGAATCAATGTCAAATAACCACTGAGGACCAGACCCAATAGGATTTGGTGTGTTCTCATTGCATTTGACATTGTCACTTTCCTCAATTATTTTAGAAGAAGTATTAAAAACTCTGTAAGCCTTACTCTGAGATGAGTAACCAACAAGAAAACCATCATCTGCCTTGCTATCAAACTTTCCTAAGTGAGTTTTGGTATTGAGAATGGTACAAGGACACCCAAAAGGTTTGAAAAATCCAATAAATGGTTTTCTTTTATTTAAAAGCTCATATGGTGTCTTGTTTTTAGGCTTGACTACTAGAACCCTGTTTTGGACATAACAAGCAGTATTAACTGCTTCAGCCCAGAAAGTAATTGGTAGTTTTGAATCGACCAACAGAGATCTAGCAGCCTCAATCAGTGTCCTATTCCTTCTCTCAGCAACACCATTTTGTTGTGGAGTCCTAGGAGCACTATATTGCCTCTCAATTCCTTTTTCCTCACAAAAGGTGTTTAGGTCATGATTTTTAAATTCAGTACCATTGTCTGACCTAATGACTTTTACCTTTTGATTTGTTTGGTTTTCAATTCTTTGACTAAAGGATTTGATCAGTCCACTTGTCTCATCCTTAGTCCTTAGAAAATATACCCAAGTAAATTTAGAGTAATCATCAACAATAACTAGGCAGTATGATTTCTTACCTATACTCATAACATTAGTAGGACCAAACAGATCCATATGTAACAACTGAAGAGAATTAGAGATTGTGTTCAACTCTTGGGACTTATAAGAAGTTTTGTGTTGTTTGCCTTTGAGACAGGCAACACAATGATCATCACATGAAAAGACTTTGGAAGGTAAACTTCTTACAAGGTTGTTTTTAACAAGTTTATTCATTATTTTAAAGTTCATGTGACACATCCTTCTGTGCCAAAGTGATGATTCATCCAAAGAAGCTTTTGAAACAAGACAGTTTAGGGATGAATCAGTTGAAACACTTTCCATATCTAAGCAATATACATTATCCTTTCTGGGAGTTCTTAGTAGTATCATATTTTCATCAACTACCTTGAATCCAGGAGCAAGGATAATACATTCAGAATCAGTAAATAATATACTATGTTGTTTGTCACAAACCTGTGATACACTTAACAGGTTGTACCTTAACTACTCAACATAGAATACATCTTCAAAGGTCATTTTACCTTTGGTTACATCCCCCTTACCACTTATCTTACCTCCATCAGGAGTATTACCAAAGGCAACATACCCACCATCAATTTTCTTGAAATTCTTGAGGCATGACATGTTCCCTGTCATGTGCCTAGAGCAACCATTATCAACATGCCAGATGCTCTTCCCCTTGAGCTGTTGATTGCCCTGCACATAAGATTAAACAATTAGTATTGATTGGGGACCCAAGCCAAAGTGGTCTTGGGTCTCCCTTTCTCATCAAAGTACTTACATTCCTTTTTGATGAGATTTTTAAAATCAGTACACTCTTTATTGGAGTACTTTGTCAATATGATTGGTCTAGCAGCACAAACACTAGGAGCAGTACTAACCTGAGAAGTACTAACAGAGTTAGCAGCACTAATAGGTTTAGCAGTACTAACCTTGTTAGCAGTACTAACAGAGTTAGCAGTATTAACATTTGAAGAAGTACTAACAATGTCAGCAGCACTAACATTGATAGCAGTAGTATTGTTTCTAGCAGCACTATCATTGTCAGCAGTACTATTTGGGGTAGCAGTACTAACAGGTTTAGTGCATTTAGGAACCCACATATTGACACTTTCTTTAACAATCTTTTTCTTCATGTGGCTTTTAGGTTTAACAGATTTCTTAGCCACATGGTTCCTTTCAGTCTTCCTATAACCAAAGGGTTTTTGCATAGATCTTTGAAAATTCATCATTTGGTTCATAGGATTGAAATAACAGTATTTGGCAAGATGATTCAATTTGCCACAGATAAAACAAGGTTTTGGTCTATTTATTTTACTCAAATCAACCCCTTGTTTTTGTGCCCACTGATTATTCCAGTTTCTTTGATTTCCCCTCTTTTTATCATGTTTTAGGGGTTCAGTTTTCTTACATGCACACTGTTTGCAAGGAACTGGATTCACAACTGTGGTCTGTTTGTAATGGACCTTGCCAGACTTTCCCTCTGTCTTCTCTATGTCCTTTGATTTGATCCAATCCCTTCCACAGTCCTCATTGGTGATAATGTTATTCTCTAGAGGAATCTCACCACACACATTGTTCTCCTTACTCTTACCAACCTCTTTCTCAGTCTTATCCTCAACAACTACCTCATCTAAGGGATCTATCTCAGTGGCTCCCTCAGGAAAGTCCTTCCTATCTTTGGTTTCTAGCAAGTCTGAAGTAGGAGGAATGTAATTGTTGTTATATGGTGGTGGTGTGGCATTGTACCCAATTCCTCTTCTCAATTTATCATGAATCTGAGTTTGTAGAAAAGAGTCCATTGCTTTAGAAGCATTGGAAAACTTTTCCACATCAAGCTTAACCTTGGTTAGCTCCTCTCTCAACTTTTCACTCTCCTCTTTAGATTTGGTCAATTTGAGTTCTAGATCCTTCTTCTCCCACTTCCAGTAATTTGTATCATATGAGTGTTGAAGTTCATTGGCTTGAAAACCTTTAATCTGTTCCTCAAACCTCTCAACAATTCTCACATAGTCTTCTGATTGTGATCCCTGTACCTTCTAACAGTGTCTATGCAAGTTTTAGAACAAAGATTAGAACTTACCTCAGTTGGGAGATCAGATACTTCTGCCATAAGAGCTTGATTTTGGATAGCCTCTTCTGCTTGATCACTCCAGTCAAACCCCATTCCTTGTTGAGAAACAAGGGCTTGAGCAGAGTTTCTGTTATGGTTGAGGTTTCCAGACTGTGCTTGTTGGCGGTTGTTGTTGTGAGACACTCCACTTCTGCATTCCCTGGCAAAGTGTCCCTTTAGATGGCATTTATAGCACTCCACCTTTGATTTATCAAACCCTGCTCCATCTTCTCTTCTTTGGGAGAAGTTGTTCCTCTCAGTTCTCTTGATGAACTTCTTCACCCTTATGGAAAGCATGGCCATCTGCCATTTAATATCCATCTCTTCAAGGTCATCAGGATGAAGTTGTTCCAAATCATCATTAATTAAAGAGGAGTTTCCATGACTGGAAAGAAAGGCTTCAAACACAGATTCAGTGCCTTTTTCTTGATTTGCTCCATTAGCAGCATTAACTGATTCAGGGTTAGCAGTAGAATCAATTGATGCTGATAGGAGTGCAGCATTATGAATATATCCAGAAGGCTTCTTATTTGCCTCCACCTCAGCTTCAAATACTCTAAGGCCATTGTACAGATCATCAAGTTCTTTCTCTTCCATTTGTTCATTCTGTCTGAATGAAACAGTGTACATGGTCCATTCATCTCCAAGGGACCTTAAGAACTTTCTGTTTACATCATCTTGATCAATCTGTACTCCCATAGTAGCTAGTTCACCAATCAGCTTGTTAAACCTGTCAAAAGTTTGAGTCATGGACTCATTCTTAGTTGACATAAAGTTTTCATACTGTTGTTTCAAGATTGCCTTTTGATTTCTCTTGGTACTTTTAGTACCAGAGAATCTCTTCTCTAAAGCATTCCAGAGCATCTGTGCATCAGTGCAATTGCAGAATTGGTGTTGATACTCATTGGGAATGGCCAAGAGCAGTGTGCTTAAGGTTTTCATCTCTGTCTGCCTTGTCTTTCTTTCTGCATCCGTTTTTGGTGGAGTTCTTTTTCCATCTTCACCAATCTTTCCTGCATCAGATGGGCCATTCTCAATGATGTCCCACATGGAGTAATCTGTGAGGAGAATGTATTGCTTGATTCTAATCTTCCACATGTCAAATTCATTGGATCTGAGCATTGGAACCTTTGAGACCAAAGTACTGTTTGATTCAACTGTATTTTCCATGATGAATAATATTTCTGAGAATACTAGCTCTGATACCACTTGTCAGGATCTTAAATCTTAACAAGAATAAACACTCAGAAACAATATTAAAGAAGTTTGCGGAATAACACTTTAATATTCAATGAAACAGTGAATCAGAATAACAACTTGTAAACTTTATTGAATGATTGTAAAGCTACAAGATTCAACACTCAACCTCAATATTGATGAACAGGCTCACCAATACGAATTCTACTTCTCTAGAACTAGGATCTATAAGCCTTGAGGTTGATTCTCTCTATGAAAACAAAAACTCAGAAAATTCAGAATTGATTCTAAGGTTACAAACTATTCTATACTTATACTGAAGATAAAAGATAATTACAAATAATAAAAGATCTTCAGAATAATCTCCCATCTTTATCTCCAAGCTTTCCATAATCTTCAAACTTGATCTGCACGAATCTTGATTATCTCTTAAGCAGCACTAAGTCTTCAGCAGCATTACTACTTTGAGCAGTATTAATGTTCAGCAGTACTAACTACTAGCAGTACTAAAATTGCTTAGCAGTAGTAATTTCTTCTAGCAGTATTAATCTTTGACTAGCAGCATTAACCTGAATCAGCAACATTAACTTCAGAAGTAGTAATCAAGTTCTGCTAGCAGCATTAACTGTACTTATACATTTCTGAATTTCCCAACACAAAGAAATATAGCATCCCGACCTTCTCCCCAAAATATTCAGGTGTCACTGATCCGACAGAACACGTCGCCCAATACAAACAGCTCATGTGGACTATTTCGATACCGCATCAATTCCAAGAAGTCTGCATGTGCAAGAGTTTTGGAGCAACCTTGACTGGAGCAGAGTTACAATGGTTGATCAATCTTAAACCTAAAACTATCGGGTCTTTTGCAGAATTAGTGAACCAATTTTCTCAACAATTCGCTAGTAGTCGAAAAATGGAAAAACAAACGAGCGACCTTTATTATGTCGTACAGAAGAATGGAGAGTCCATCCGAGACTACTTTAACCGGTTCAACGCGGAAATGATTAGTATCCGAAATTGCGACGTGAAAACAACAATTGAAGCGTACAAACGGGGTCTGGATGATAGTTCAGGGTTGTATCTCGACCTTACGAAGTATCCTCCAGAAACTGTAACACCCCAAAAATTGGGACTAACAAAAATTTCCGAAAGAAACATGGTATAAAGACTATGCCAAAGCACGAGCTCGTCCCAATCAGGGAATAACAAATGGCAGTTAATTACAAGTCTGTAACAACGACCAAAGAGAGATAACAACCTCTTAATCTAAATTCTAAAACAAGAAATAAGATTACAAGCAATTGTTATATACTTCCAAAAATGTTCACGACTAAAATGGCATCCTAAAAATCCCCAAGCTCACATCTAGAGGTACGCTAGCCCTTCTTCGCGGTCGCGCCGCTAGAACCTGAGATACATACCAATTAAACAAGTGTTAGGCCAAACGAGCCTAGTGAGTTATACAAAAGCAGGGCATGACATTTATATACACACAAGAGCAATTATGACAACATAATACTTGTAGGCCATACGGGAATCAATGGGGATGGCCCATCACACCAATGAGTTTTACCTCAAGTCAATGTACCTTGATGTTCACTCGCATGAGCAACACCCCAAAGGCCCGGCACACTTGGAGACTACCACACCAGCATTACTCCAAGTGGCGGAGGTCCAAGTGCATACCGTCACGGTGGCACCTAAGACTACATCCTCCTAGCACATACTCACGGTTCCTCCAATATATATATACATTAATCATCTCTATACATAAACCATATCAACAAGATACATGTATAAGACTTCCCATAGTTCACTTTCCATTTTAGGTCCAAATGCCCAAAATATACCATTTTCCTCAAGATGACCAACGAACTTATAAAGCATATGAACATGACCTAAAGGTGTAAATTAATACTTCCATATGCTCTTCATAATGATTACATGCCCAAAACACTCAATAATCCCAAATATACAAATTAGGGCAAACTTATCAGGTGATCAGTTTATTCATGTACATGAGAAAGGAGGTAGATAACACATAAGGTAAACAACAAGGATATGTATCTCATTTGAAAGATTTTTTTATAGAAAACTCACAATCTAGGGTTTTACACAAACCCTAGAAAACTTGGATGGAATGAGGAGAAGGTGGGACTTGAAAGCTTCACTTGAATGAGTCTCTAGCTTCCTTTAATCCACAATAAATATCCCCAACTACTCTAGGCTTACAATAAATGTTGGAAGGGTTCAAGAGGAGAGGAAATCACCTCAAGAATGGTAATAATCGGCCCCAAAACGGGAGTGATGAGAAATGAGTCAAAATGGTCGAAGTTGAGGTTTTAAACACCCAGATTCCGCCGGCGACATTGCCCGGCGATAATGCCCATGGCATTGTCGCGGTGTCACAGTCGCACACAGACCACCACCCGCGGTACATGTTTGGCGACTGTGCCCATGCGATTGTGCCATTGGCACAGTCGCGTGGCAAGGTCGCGCCACCCCCCCCCCCCCCCCCCCGAGGTCCAAAAATCTGATTTTTCTAAGGTTCGACAAAGTGAGACTAAACATTCGGATTAATACATACATAGCAGGTTGGAAAAATAACAGTTAAGCACATATTAGAGTTTTCAGTTCGATCAAAATTAAGGAACGAGGAAAATACTTACCTTAGATTTTTCGGGTGTTACAATCCTCCCCACCTAATTGGGATTTCGCCCCCGAAATCTTACTCACTAAACAAACGAGGGTATCTTTTCTTCATGTCTTCTTCCGACTTCCACGTTATGTTGGCACCCCGATGGTGCTTCCATTGAACCTTCACCATTGACACCTCCTTATGTCGTAATTGCTCTGTCTTCGACTCCAAGATGGCCTCCGGTTCCTCTACGCATCGATTTCCGCTATCCACTCGAATCTCCGATAGGGGAATAACACTTTCTTCCTCGGCTAAACACTTGCGAAGGTAACATACGTGAAACGTTGGATGGATTCCGTCCATCTCCGGCGGCAAGTCCAACCTATAAGCTTGAAGTCCAATCTTTTCCAATATCGCGAAGGGCCCAAGGAAACGAGAACTGAGCTTCCCGCGTTTCCCGAAACGAATGAGTCCCTTCCAAGGTGATACTTTCAACATGACCCGATCCCCCACTTGGAATTCGATCGATCTCCGCTTTTTATCCGCATAACTCTTCTATCGATCCTGGGCCGCCTTATATCGTTCCCGAATATTCTTAACTTTATCTGTCGTTTCTTGTACTATTTCCGGTCCCGCAAATTGTGTCTCACCCGCCTCGAGCCAACACACGGGTGTCCTACACTTCCGCCCATAGAGGGCCTCAAATGGTGCCATTCCGATGCTTGAATGGTAGCTATTGTTGTACGCGAATTCTACTAACGGTAGGTGTGAATCCCAATTTCCTCCAAAGTCTATGACACACGATCGGAGCATATCCTCAAGAGTTTGGATGGTTCTTTCACTTTGTCCGTCGGTTTGAGGATGATACGCCGTGCTCAACTTGACTTTCGTGCCCAACTCTCTCTGCAATCCATCCCAAAACTTGGAAGTGAATCGACTATCCCGGTCCGAAACTATGGATAGTGGAACACCGTGCCGTGATACCACCTCATCTACGTATAACTTGGCCAACTTCTCCATTGGTAACGTCTCCCGCATCGCCAAAAAGTGTGCGCTTTTCGTGAGTCTATCCACCACTACCCAAATAGTATCATGACCCTTCAAGGTCTTCGGCAATTTGGTGACGAAATCCATCGTGATGTGCTCCCATTTCCATTCCGGGATGGTCAAAGGTTGTAAACTTCCATAAGGCCTTTGATGTTCCGCTTTGACTTGAAGACAAGTGACGCATCTTTCCACGTAATTGGCCACGTCGAGTTTCATTACTGGCCACCAATAATGAAGTTTCAAATCTCTATACATCTTGGTGCTACCGGGATGTATGGAGTACTTTGATTTATGCGCCTCTGCCAATAGTAACTCGCGGTTTCCCCCGATCTTTGGGACCCAGATTCTTCCTTGGAATAGTCTAAGACCCCGACTATCCTCCGTCAATAGTTACCGTTGCTTCACCATAATTTCGGCTTTGAGGTTTTCTTCGCGAAGTGCCTCGGCTTGACTTCTCTTTATGCCTTCCACTAAGCTTGATATCACGTCTATTCTCGAAAGAATGACTTGGACTTCATTCCCGTAACCTTTGCGACTCAACGCATCCTCCACCACGTTGGCTTTACCTGGATGGTACAACAATTCGCAGTCGTAATCCTTTAGAAGCTCTAACCATCTCCGTTGCCGCATGTTAAGCTCTTTTTGGTCAAAAATGTACTTTAAGCTCTTATGGTCGGTGAACAAAGTACATTTTGTCCCGTAGAGGTAGTGTCGCCACAACTTCAAAGCGAAAACTACCGCCGCTAGCTCCAAGTCGTGGGTAGGATAATTCTTTTCGTGGTCTTTGAGTTGTCGCGAGGCGTACGCGATGACTTTTCCCCTTTGCATCAAAACACACCCGAGTCCAAGCTTAGAGGCATCACTATAAACCACGAAGTCTTCGGAGCCTTCGGGTAAGGATAGGATCGGTGCTTCACATAGCTTCCTTTGGAGGGTTCGAAAGGCTTTCTCTTGAGTCTCGGTACACATAAATTTAGCGTTCTTCCTTGTCAAAGAAGTGAGCGGAGAGGCGATCTTCGAGAAGTCTTGAATAAAACGCCGGTAATAGCCGGCTAAACCCAAGAAACTTCTTATTTCTGTCGGACTTGTCGGTGGCTCCCAGTTCATCATTGCCTCTATTTTTGCCGGATCCACTTTCACTCCACCCTTGGACACCACGTGGCCCAAGAATTGGACTTCTTGGAGCCAAAATTCACACTTTGAAAATTTCGCAAATAACCTCTCCCTTCGAAGGATTTCCAAGACTTCACGTAGATGCCGACGATGTTCTGCTTCGTCCCGGGAGTAGATGAGAATATCGTCGATGAAGACTATGACCGACTTGTCCAAGAAGGGTCGACATACTCGGTTCATTAGATCCATGAAGACGGCCGGAGCGTTAGTCAACCCGAAAGGCATGACTAAAAACTCGTAGTGACCGTATCTTGTCCGGAACGCCGTCTTCGGAACGTCAACCTCCTTCACTCGTACTTGATGATAACCGGACCGCAAATCTATCTTAGAGAAAACCCCGCCCCCTGAAGTTGATCAAAGAGATCGTCAATCCGAGGAAGCGGATATTTATTCTTCACGGTGACCTTGTTGAGTTCACGGTAGTCGATGCACATCCGCATCGACCTGTCCTTTTTCTTCACGAATAACACCGGAGCTCCCCATGGCGAAGAGCTTGGTCGAATAAAACCCTTCTCTAGAAGTTCTTGAAGTTGCGTCATCATCTCTCGCATCTCCGTCGGAGCTAGACGATAAGGAGAACGAGCAATCGGAGCGGCTCCCGGAGTGAGGTCGATGTGGAACTCTACCTGACGCTCCGGTGGCAAACCGGGTAGATCCTCCGGAAAGACGTCCGGGAAATCTCGCACTACTTCCACATCTCCCACTTTCTTCTTTTCTATCTTCGCGTCGATAACGTAGGCCAAGAACGAAGCACACCCCTTGGTTATGCTCTTCCGTGCTTTTAGAGATGAGATGATCACGTTGGTCCTTTGACTCTTCTCCCCGTAGATTATCACTTCTCCTCCCTTTGCCAAGGGTATTCTAATCACTTTCTTAGAGCAGAATATACCGGCATCATTCTTGGATAACCAATCCATTCCAACAATTACATCAAATCCTCCGATGTCCGCCGGCAGCAAATCTATAACGAAAGGCTCTCCATCTAGTTCTAAGATACACCCGACAAAGCATTCACGGACCACTAAGTGCTCTCCATTGGCTACCTCTACCACTAAAGCCTCTGCTAGCGTACTAGAAGGGGTAGAGAGATTCTTGCAAAAAGTAGTGGACACAAAGGATCGATTCGCGCCAGAATCAAATAAAACGCGCTTAGGTAGAGAGTTCATTAGAAACATACCCGACACGACATCCGCTGTCACCCTCGCTTCGTCCGCTGTCATCTGAAAGGACCGACTTGGCGCCCTCGGTTGAACTTCTCTCCTTGCTGCAGCCCCGCTTGGAGTCCCTTGATTTCCCTTTGCTAACTTGGGACAATCCCTCTTGATGTGCCCCGGTTCACGGCATCCGTAGCAAACTCCTGTCCGGGAGGGACAATCTCTAGCCAAGTGGTCATTTTGGCCACATTTCAGACATCCGGTAGGGGGGTTAAAGGACTTTTGATTGCAAAACCCCGAGTGTTTGCTCTTGCACTTGGAGCACCATGGTGTTTCATGTTTCGGCTCCACACCCCTTCCCCCGACGAAGGGTTTGGACGATCGTATGGGCCCAGACGGCCCTTCCCATTTCCTCTTTTCTCCTTGAAGTTTCTTCTCTTCCCTGTCTTCAAGTATATCGTCCTCGACTTGTTGTGATGCCTCGATCACACCCTACAAGGTAGACTGGTGGGCGTTCCTCACATCTGTCCTCATATTAGCCGGTAATCCCTTCACAAACCACTTTATCTTCTCCTCTTCATCCCTAGCCACATGCTCAACCAAGCTAAGTTTATCCATGAACTTCTTGGCGTAATCCTCAACCGTCAGATTTCCTTTCTTAAGATTCCGAAACTCATCTTCAATCTTATCGAGTGCCCCTGCGTTGCAATATTTTTCCATTAGCTTCTTCTTGAAGGTTGGCCACGTGAGCTTGGCCAGAACTTCCGGTGTGCGTACCCACCGAGTAATGTTCCACCAACTCAATGCATCCCCTCGAAGTAATTGAGACGCAAATTTGACCATCTGTGAATCTGCACACTCGCTCGACTCGAAATCCATCTCCACATCCTGGATCCCTTTCATACAGGCTAATGGATCTGTCGACCCGGAAAATTCTGGAGCTCGGCTGCAAAGGAAAGATTTGAAAGAGCAACCCCCTTCCTTTACCTTCTCGACCCGGATAGCATGTTCTTCTGTCCCAATAGCATTTTCGATCCCGCCCGACCCATTTCCGGCATTTTCCCCCACAACTTCGGGCCTTTGGTTACTTATGTCCCGGTCCTCCAACCTTTTCATAAGCCTCTCTTCCCGCTGATCCATCGCGGAATTCATCATCTGCATAATGCTTGCCAACAGAACTGATTGAGGATTCGCTTCTTGGACGACCGGATTCTCGGTTTCCAAGTTCACTGGAGGGATTACATCAATGATTCCCTCTAGCATTAGGGGAACCGGTGGAATGACTCTGATTGCCGATGGGCCCACTTGCCTTGTAGTTTCCGGGGCGGTTACACTTGCCTCATTAGCCTCCTCGGTCGTCCCAATCCGACTCCTTGTGTTTACCATTGTGAACTGTCACACATGATACAAGTCATACCGGTTAATTCCTTAAGGATAACCGGTTCGATACGTACTACTACATAGATTAATCATTATAATAATAATTTCCAAGCATGCCCACGTAATCATAAATTCATAATAACACGGGCCAAGTGAAATTGTGAATGTACTTTACATAAGAACTCTCGTTGTCATCATTATAATTTCAACCAATGCAATTCCGTAATCCAAATACTCTCCCCACCTAGAAACGCGCTACCCGTTTGGACAGTGATAGGATATGCTCAAGCAGTCTAAGTCTAGGTATGCTACAAACAACACCTAGTTCACTTAAACTAGAGCTCTGATACCAACTTGTAACACCCCAAAAATTGGGACTAACAAAAATTTCCGAAAGAAACATGGTATAAAGACTATGCCAAAGCACGAGCTCGTCCCAATCAGGGAATAACAAATGACAGTTAATTACAAGTCTGTAACAACGACCAAAGAGAGATAACAACCTCTTAATCTAAATTCTAAAACAAGAAATAAGATTACAAGCAGTTGTTATCTACTTCCAAAAATTTTCACGACTAAAATAGCATCCCAAAAATCCCCAAGCTCACATCTAGAGGTCCGCTAGCCCTTCTTCGCGGTCGCGCCGCTAGAACCTGAGATACATACCAATTAAACAAGTGTTAGGCCAAACGAGCCTAGTGAGTTATACAAAAGCAGGGCATGACATTTATATACACACAAGAGCAATTATGACAACATAATACTTGTAGGCCATACGGGAATCAATGGGGGTGGCCCATCACACCAATGAGTTTTACCTCAAGTCAATGTACCTTGATGTTCACTCGCATGAGCAACACCCCAAAGGCCCGGCATACTTGGAGACTACCACACCAGCATTACTCCAAGTGGCGGAGGTCCAAGTGCATACCGTCACGGTGGCACCTAAGACTACATCCTCCTAGCACATACTCACGGTTCCTCCAATATATATATATATATATACATTAATCATCTCTATACATAAACCATATCAACAAGATAACAACTTAGAACCCGTACTTCAACGAAGCATGACTTCTAAACACAACAATTTAGGACTCGCACTTCAATGATCAAAAGACTTTACTCCTGTGCTGATATGAGAAGTGTACTCCAATACTCGATTGAGGAAATCAACCATGAAGGGGGAGTACATATTTGTCTGAAATTTTAAATGCATATCTTTTTGAATGATAATTTTTTTTAAATGCATAATTTCAGGGGGGGGTAAAAGACTTATGACTTCTGATTATTTCATATCAGAACTCGTACTTTCATTATTTTACTGTTTTTTGTCTTTTTATTTTAAGTGAATAACGTTACTTTGACTATGACATAAGACTTTTGCAGTTTGAGAGACGCTTACATGTTTATATCTATTATGACTTTAAGCTTAGCTTCATGAGATGTAAGATCGCACGTAAAGGTTTAATCCTTTATCTTAATCTCATATATGGTTGAAAGAAGAATAACTTTCATTCATTGAAAACATGTTCTTAAATGTTCAAACCACTTCCCGAATCTCAAAACGATTTCATGAATTGGAAGTATGCCTTTAAATGTTTTCAAGATATAATTTGTACTTTAACTGATATAGTTAAACCATTTTGAGCATCATATGCTTTCTAGGAAAACATCGGATTTCATTGTGCTAGGACTTAACACAACTTCTATGGATACACTTTAACCAGTGTTTCCTACCCAAGAGTTTAATCCATAGTGATTGAGTGTGAGAAATCAAAAGGAAATGAGTGTGGGTTGTGTGATGAGCAATAATGCAAAAGAAAGAGGGTGTGAGAACAGAGTTAAAAGAATATCAGAACTCTGCACCAACTACTTTCTGAGTCGAGCAACCACATTTCTAGTGTTTCACATTTCTTTGGTGATCATTATTGAAACAGGCAACTAGCCATGCCAACTCTTGATTAACCCCACCAGCTACTCATTTTCTTCTTAACAAGAAAGTGTTTCACATTTTCAAAGGGGAAGCAACACATTTACTATCTGATTTTCATTTGGAAAATCTGGATATTGAAAAGAAGGAAGTCTGCCCCACCTTCGTACTTCACTCATGCACATTGAGTTTGTGTTTAACTTACTGTTGTCTCAGTGGTTTACACAATATTGAGCCTTATAAGCAATCATCAAGTGTTTAATTCTTTCTATCACTTGCACGAACACACAAGGAATTTGTTTCTTTGTCATAACGTTTATAGAAATTACCTTTGTGGTGTTTCGATGATTAAATGGAAGCCCTGGGGGAGTGAACATCACAAAGCTCCTTTCCAATGTGTATTCTTTACAACAGTGACTTAGTGTTACTGACAGACATTTTAACTGATTCATTTGTTGATTCAGGTGTTACACGATTATTTTGTCTGGATTTGAAAAGATCTGGATGAATATCTTTTGAATTGACGGATCAGAAGCTCCAAATGAAAGACATTTCTTACTCAGAGTTTTGATGAAATCGTTTCTCTATTCATAAAAAAGGGGGAGAACCTAAAGCTTGAAGGAAATGTCTATTACATTACAAGATTGGAAAAGAGAAGAGTTAACCAAGAAATGCGAGAGATCAAAGTATTCTGAAGACATGCTGATTTTAGAAAAAATTTCTTTGAAGATACTTTGCTAAAGCATTCTGAGCTAAAACCTGGAGATTATTACATATTGAAAACAGAGAAGGAGATTCCAACTTCTGAGCTGAAAGAGAAGACTGAATTGCTAAAATCTTTTTAGTAATGATCTTGATCCAAAGGGGAGATTGTTAGCGCACAGATCTATTGGATTCAAGATCATCCAATCTGAAGTTTGGAATCTGAAGCTAAACCTGAAAAGTCACTCTCAAAATTAGTCTAATGTTAAGTTTGTAATAATTGTCAAAGTTAATTATTGTCTTAATTATTGTATTTTGTATTATTCCTAAATATCTAATTAATAGATATTTTAGGATATTATGTTTTTAGATATTATTTTAGTTATTAGATAATATCTTGTTTAGATATTATCTTGTAAGTTGTTAGGTGAGATATTAGATCACAATCTGATAATATCTCATAAAACACACAACAACATCAACAACCAAGCCAACACTGTTCATCAGAGAGCAAGCGCAAACATCAAACGTTGTAATCCTGTGTTTGTAATAGAAAGGTTGGTAAATCATTTGTGTCGTTGTTTTGATAAGAACTTGATAATATTGTGTGTTTGTAATAGAAAGGTTGGTAAATCATTTGTATCGTTGTTTTGATAAGAACTTGATAATATTGTGGACCGACATATATTATGTGTGTTAGTGTATATATGTATATGTATATATACATATGTATGGTGAAACAGAAGAACTTCCATCAATGGAGGAACAGAAGAAGCAGCTGTGAAACTTCAAGAGGAGAATTTGAG
The DNA here is from genome assembly GCA_954870635.1 of Arctium minus. Taxonomy (NCBI): domain Eukaryota; kingdom Viridiplantae; phylum Streptophyta; class Magnoliopsida; order Asterales; family Asteraceae; genus Arctium; species Arctium minus. The sequence continues at coordinate 148,157,292 of OX941083.1, read as the reverse complement.
TTGTGGACAAGTCCTTCAATTGGAACAACAAATGGGTTGCAGGTTGGATTGGATTATATACGTAACTTATAAAAACTTATATATTGGATTAAATATTATGTAGAAATGAAAATTTGCAAAATAGGCAGTGGAGGTCCTTATTGACAGATTCAAGAAAAGGAGAAGCAATTAACCAAAATACAATTAAAAATACATGTATTGCACATATGATGGAAGTTAATGGATATCAATTAAACAAAATGTCTTTTTGGGGGAGAGGGTGGGGGTCGCCGGTCACCATCTCCGGCGACCTTACAGTTTCCCTCTTCTCCATAACCTCTCCTCCCAATAATGGAGGACCCTGTAACTTCTGTAACATCAATCTAGGCTTCCCTCAACAGTTGGTTCACCTCCATTGTCTTCTTCGTCCTTCTCAACCTCATGATTGCCACCATTCTCTTCACCTCTAACTTACCCAACAAGAAGAGGGTGTCAGAGAAGTCCGCCGGAGATGTGGGAGTTGGTCGATGTGGTCGCTGGAGATGGGGAGTTGGTCGGAGAAGTCCGCCGGAGATGCTCTGGTCCCTGTATGTGTTCGTATATATATATATATATATATATATATATATATATATATATATATATATATAATATTAATATAAATTAGACTAAATTACAATTTGATCCCCTCAAGTTCAAACAAAATTATAAAACCTATCCTTGCATAATAAAAAGACGAAAATATCCATGACTTAACTGTGTTTTTTAACGGAGTTAACGACGATAGACCATTTTCAAAGCAAAATCAAAACAGTAGGGATGACATCGGCACTTATTGAAGTTTAGGGACCATTTTCATATTTTTGGGTAAACCTCAGGGACCAAAATTGTAGTTCTCTTTTTTTAATTTTTTTTAAAAAGCCGTAATATTTATTAAGAAAAAACCAACAACATTACAAAAAAAAAAAGGAAGCCCACAATGAGGTGCAACAACCCACCAAACCAAAGAAAATAGACAGAGATGAGCATAACCTAAAAAAACCAATAAGACTACAAAGAAACTATAAACAATCTAACCAAAATAAAATGAGGAGTTCATCCGAAAGTCTGATACAGAAAGACAATCCTACATAAATTGAGGGATCGGTTTAGCAAAGAAAATTGACCAACTATTATGAAATCAAAATTCATGTCCCAAGTTGTAACATCCCAATTACCTTTTCACAAACAAGGTACCATCGCAATAGAATACATACAACAGAAGATATGGGTGAATAGATAGAAAACGTTCATTGAGGAAAGAAAGGTCCCCATAGAAAATCTATCTATCTATCTATCTATATATATATATATATATAAAAGGAAAACCTACAAATGATGATGTGGCATAATGTTAGAGTAGTATTCACCTAAAGGAATTTTCTCATTGTTTTGAAATTTTTTTAAATACCAATAAATTATAGACCTTTCTATCCTTAAATGAAAATTGTGTACTTCATTATAAGAAGAATCATTTGGTAATTTTACTTCCTATTTAATTAACTTTAACCTTCAAACTATCCAACTTCCTATATGCATTCATTTAGGATTCTTAGATAGAAATTATGTAGTTTTTTTGAATTTTTAAAATATTAAATATATTAAATACATTAAAGACTTCAATGCCCCTCTATGAAAAATGCATTTTATATTTCAAGGAGGCTACTTTGGTAATTTTGGCATCACTTTGATTAGCTTTTAGTATCAAACCATCCATCTTCTTATATTAATCAAATTTTTATTGCAATTTATGTTAATTAATAATTTATTTTCACTTTTTTATGTTATTAACCATTCATTTTCCTACATTTGTTTTAATTAACCATCCATTTCCTCTTATTTAAACACACATGTTTTTTTCCACTTCTTTGTCATACAACAACCTACCTCCCATTATTTCCTTCTAACACATTTTCTCTTACTAAAAGATCGATCTAGCCTGTGGACTTTTGTTTGCCATTGTGTTGATTTCATATGATGTTTATTTTGTGTTTTTTTGTAGTAAGTGACACAAGTAGAAACAAATTCTAAAGATCGCCAAATATCCGAAAGAGCATCAAAGTCTCATCACCATGTTACACATATACGTTACTAAATGTAAGTCTTTCATTCAACTACTCCTTCAATTTCAATCTATTCTTACTTTTGTCTATTTTAGAATTTCATGAGGTATTATTTTCTTTATTCTTATTTCTATATTTTTTTCTTTCGAACATAACATACAATACTAAAATTGTATATTGTTTATTCAAATATAACATTGTTACTCGCAAACGGGTTGCAAATCTATATTTTTATATTCACTTATTGTTTGATGTATATACTAATAGATTTTTAGTGTTACATTTGAGAAATTAAAGTTTTATGTGAATGTAAATCTACTAAAACTATCCAAAGTTTATTTTCTTGACCTTCAATGATTGAATCATATTTAAAACTAGACCAATTTTCATTTACGAATTTACTTTTTTGCTTCATACAATTTAAGAGTTCCAACAATGATATTTTGCTACAATTTAATGAGATTTATATCATTGTCAACAATGTTATCGAAGATTATCAATTTAGAAAATGAAACTGGTACATCTCCTCCACACAAGAAAAGTAAAAAACTGAAGGTGTTTGACAATGTTATGTAATCGTGTTAAATGACATTTGCCTCGATCCAAATTTTGACCTAGATTGCAAAAAAAAATCAAAAAAATACTATTTAAAAAGAAAAAATATTGGAAGAAAATAACTCTACGACTAAATGAAAAAGGAGTTGGACCCTTTGATATTTTTTTTTGAATTAGATTTTAAATACTTTTATATCTTTTTTATATAAGAAGATAATATTTATGATAAATATAAACATTTTTTATATTACATTTAATCATGTATTATTGTATTTTTTTTTAAAGACGATTATAATTTTTAAAAATATTATAATAGTTGGTTTTTAAATATGAAGGTTATTTAAACTACATATTTGAATAATAATAATAATAATAATAATAATAATAATAATAACATAAATATTTGATAATATAGTTTTATTAAGTAATAACTGATATATTTTGTTTATTTATTGTTTCTATTTATTATAAGTTTATATATTTATAATTTTATTTTTAGTTATTGTGGTGTTAGAGTTTTGTTTATTCTAAATCTTTTACTATGTTGGAGCATTTTGACTTATTTTTTATTTTTATGTTATTTTTTGTATCAATTTATTTTAAACGACGTCAATAAATGTTATATAAAAATATTTAAACTATATTTGTTATTAATAATTTTAATCACACATCCAACATATTTCATAACTCTATTAATTGAATAGGCTCAAAACCAATATTTATTAAAAATAAAGTATTGTACATGGACTTGCACCTATTATGTATTTAGAAATGGTTAATAACATAAATTGAAATAGATATGTCAAATTACTAAAAAGTCCCTCACTTTTACTGAAAATTTAAGTTACATATGAACATAGAGAAGTCTTTTAACATATTCAACATTTTAAAAAGTCAAAAATTTCAGAAAAATGATAAGACATTATACGTATTAAAATATGCTACGTTATCTCTTTAAGACCTCTCTTATGTACAAAATTATATAGACTTGGGATAATGGGAGACCATGATGTTTTCGTGAGACCGTTAAAACCACAAAATAACACTGAAACTTCATAGCAAAACATTGAGACGTTAGAAAAAAACTTCGAACCTTCATAGGAAAAACATGTGAAGTTTTACCTTCACAGAGTACCAAAAACTATATATATAGTCAATGAAAATGATTTTTACATTTTTGTTAACATTTATTTTGATCATCGCACAACGTGCGATATCAAACACTAGTTAGAATAAGTTGAAGATGAAAAAGGTAGGTCTATATAATTTTTTAAGAAAAATCAATGATAAAGGCTATGTTGTTGATTTACCGATCAATTTCACCGACTTTTAATGTTTTTGATTTGTTTGAATTAAGCCTGGATGATCCGGTATATATGTTGAAGGAAGTTCAAAGACAATATTCGTATCAAGAAAATGTGGAGCACTGATTTATCCAAACAAGGGAAATCCCAACCTATAACGAAAGTAAAAAAAAACTATCATAAATTATCAAGAAACGGAAGGAGGGGTTTAAGAAAAGTCATTATTTAGTGCATAGTTGGGAAGGATACATTTAAAATATTGTTATGTAATACGGAATGTGGAGTCCATATATAAGGCGAAATAAACAAAAAATAAGACATAAATAGGAAAATAACAATTAAGGATTTGAAATAAAATGAATTGGTTTGAACAGTAATTTGATTAAGGAATTAGGCTATGTATTATATACATAATAACTGTTAGGAATGAAGTGGTGAAGGAAGAGAATTAGAAAAGAGAAAAGAGAAGGAGTGTTGGTTGGATGTTGATTGAAAATGGAGAGACATGAATTGGGTAACTTGTCCAACTCTGAAACTTAAGTTGAGTTCTTTCTACTTGCAGCTTTATTTTACTGCAGTAATTATTACTAAAATATTTCTATATATATATATACATGTATGTATATGTATATGTATATGTATATGTATATGTTTTGTCAACATCCATCCATCTGTTTACATTTTTATATATGTATTTAATTTATTCCCAAGACCAAGGACTAATAAGACCAAGAAAGATGAGGAGTAATATATATATATATATATATATATATATATATTTATTTGAATTGAAAAGTACAAGGGAAGGGAAGGTTTAATGTTGTTCAAGTACTACTCTTACACTCTACTCTTAATTGTCAGCATTTCACTTCCAACGTCACCATCTTCATTTACATCCTCAACCCCTGCTGCTGCACTTAATTTCCATCAAAACTTGATTGCTTTTTCAATGCATAACATACAAACAATAACAATGTTAAACTAATTAAGAAAACATAAAAACACCTACCTATGTCAAACAACAAGGTCAAATGTCTGATTGTCTAACTCACATGTGATATATATGTTCTGGTTTTTTTTTACTTTCATAATTTTCACGTTTGAACCTTAAGCTAGGGCTATTTTGTGTGTATATATATATATATATATATATATATATATATATATATATATATATAGAGAGAGAGAGAGAGAGAGAGAGAGAGAGAGAGAGAGAGGCCACTGGTGGTGGTCACATGTAAGAGGCAAGGAAAACGTAGACAGTTCCCCAAGTAAATGAAACCTCAATTAAATGATAGTATATGAAGTGTTGATTAATGAAAAAAGAGTAGGTGAGTGGGGAATAAATAATAATAATAATCTAAAAGGGTAGATTGCGTTAACATGAAAAAAGAAATTCAAGAAAGATGCCTAAAAGATTGTTGCAGAAATATACCACTTTTACTTTCTATTAACTTAACTCATCATTTTCCTTATTATTACTATATATTGGAGTAATTAATTAATCATCAATCTCTCTTGACTTTGGATAGCTTTGAATCATCATCATCTTCTTCTTACTTACAGAGAGTTTACCACTGCACTTAATTAATTTCCACACATGACTTTGTAACCAAACATAAAAACAAAAAGGATATAACTTCAACCTAAACAACTTACTCTATAATTAAGACATATAATTAATGACCTACATATATATATATATATATATATAGAGAGAGAGAGAGAGAGAGAGGGTAAATAAATAAATTAAGGAAGATAGATTGATTAGAAAACCAGAAGAAGGTAGGTAATTGAAGCACAAGTTTTGAAACTTGAATGAAGGATTATAGAGAAAGAAAGAAAGAAAGAAAGAGATGGCATGGCAATGATGCAAAGTTTGTCAGAAAAAGATAAAAAACCAAAAAGAAATTGCAGTGAAGAGCTAGCCATCATCATTGCCCCAATCTGCTACTGGTAACAAATTAACACAATTTAATCTTGTTGATTCTGCATGATCATCAAAGGATTTAAACCATAGATCTGAAAACAAAAATATCCAATTCAATGAGAGATACCAGATAGGATAGGAGGATCTAATTAATTAAACCTGCAGATGGAAGCAAAAATTGAGGGGAATGAAGCCTGGTCCGACGACATTACAACATCAGACAGATATATAGATAGAGATCGATGGTGTAGGCATCGAGCCGGACAACATTCCCCACAAGTAAAGCTTTCCCAAATATCTTCAAGGAGAGAAGATCACGAATTTAGTATATATGTATGTATGTGTATGTGTATGTGTATGTATGTTGTTTAGCTAGGCAAGACCACCCTTGCTTAGTTAATTGGAGGTATATATATATACACTATATGATGAATGTAATGATTTGGTTTGTCATCATGATTATATACACACACGACCTAAATTTACATAAACCACTCCAAGTTTTTCTTAAAGTTGCAGATACTGCCCCCACCCCTCCTACCTCCTTCCTTCATTACTTACATCCATCCTTTTTTGAGAATTGACCAATTTACCCCTCTACTTCATATAACCAAAAATAATATATATAGATCAATCCCATCCCCATAACATGAATTGTTGTATTCTTCAAATTTAGTTGTTTTTATAAAGGAAATAGAGGGGGGAAATTTGTTAGAGATCGGGGGGAAAAGTAGTCGATCAGATGACCGGATTTCTTGAGAATTGTGTAAGTCACTTTCTGAATTTGTATTTCGACCCTATGTCTGGGTTGCACGAAATCCAATATGGGATAAGACTCAAGAACACTCACGTTTTTAAGCACAAAAACGAGAGCAAATTTGTTGGAGAGTATGTAGAGATTGTTTAAAATCGTGAGTCTAAAACATAAGTATATACGGTATATATACTAGTCCCATTCGTAAAATAGGAAATAACGAAAAATGGAAATGATTGCAAATCACTATCAATTATAGTCGGTTACAATCAATTTAACTAAAATTAAGGGCAAAAAATAACTGAGCATTAAATGTTCAGTAAATATAGATTTAGTCCAAAATTAGACATCAGAGCTTCTGGTCCAGAGACGCCCATCAGAGGCTCTGAAGTGCCTTAAGAGGCTCTGAAGTGCCTTAAGAGGCTCTGTCGTGCCTTAAGAGGCTCTGACGTGCCTTAAGAGGCTCTGAAGTGCCTTAAGATGCTCTGCCATGCCTTAAGAGGTTTTGTCATGCCTAAAGAGGCTCTGACGTGCCTTAAGAGGCTCTGCCACTTGGATCACAGCTAGGGGCGTTGCCCCTTGACCCCTCGCCATTTCATCGTGTCCGGGATCAAACTTGTCTTATAACAAGTGTGCACTCCGCACCACCTCACTTGTATTAGATCACAGTTTGAAACCCATTAGTACTCGTGTTATAACCAATTACACTTAAATGCCTGGTGACACTAAAATCACCAACAATCCTCCCCCATTTTAGTGTAACCCATGAAATAACACATTTAAATTAAACAAACCAAACTTGCACATAAATGAAAATATCGAAACGACTGAATTTCCACATTAGTATTTTACACATTCCAAATATTCGAGAATCAAGGTGTCCCAAGGATTGAACCCATCAACTCATTTGAATACCTGAAGATAAAATACATACAAATTTCCTATACGTCCAGCAAATTAAAATTTGACACAATTATAAAGCCGTGTGTCCTAATCCTCTCATGATTGTATAAAGGCCAAGTCTCCAACCTTTTGAAATGCGGCTACACTTCACAATCACATAGGTAATTCATTTACTTCGTGTACCTGCAAATACACTTCATCAAAGGAATTATTAAGAAGATAAACTTCACCCTAACCACTGCAGGACTGAACACATACATGGGATGATTCAACTTATGTTCCAATTTATAAGTGTGAGCTTTCCACATTGAATTCAACTTCTAATGTCATATTAGAAGGGAATTGGGTGTCTCACCTTTATAAATTTATAAGGACTTTAATCTCATCCCAATCGCAGACTTGTGCACTAAGTCTCTTGTCAGGCCTTTAGTTAAATGATCTGCCAAATTTTGTTGCGTTCTAATAAACTCAACGGAGATTACACCATTCATGATTAATTCTCTAATCATACTATGTCTAACACCCAGGTGTCTAGACTTACCATTGTAAACTTGGCTATAAGCCTTAGCCAAAGTGGCCGCACTGTCACAATGGATTGAAATAGGTGCAATTGGCTTTGGCCACAATGGAATCTCATAAATTAAATTCCTTAGCCACTCCGCCTCTTTACCAGCGGCGGCTAGTGCAACAAACTCAAATTCCATTGTTGAGTTTGTAATACAAGTTTGTTTTTTAGATGCCCAAGAGATGGCACCTCCTCCAAACAAAAATACCCAACCACTAGTTGAGGAATGATCCTCCATGTTGGATATCCAACTTGCATCCGAATAACCTTCTAAAACCGAAGGATATCCTAAATAACTCAAACCAGAATCCATGGTTCCCTTGAGATATTTGAATACTCTTTGAACTGCTTGCCAATGTTGAGTACTAGGATTACTAGTATACCGGCTCAATCGTCCCACGACATAAGCTATATCGGGCCTGGTGCTTGTCATGGCGTACATCAAGCTACCAATGGCCTTAGAGTATTCAAGTTGTGAAATAGCCTTGCCCGTATTAGGCATTAATTTCACACTTGGATCCATGGGAGTACTTACGGGAGAACACTCACGGTAATTAAACTTATTGAGAATTTTCTCAATATAATGCGATTGCGTCATAACAATCCCTTTGTTAACCCGTTTAATCCTTATACCAAGGATTACATCGGCCTCTCCCATGTCTTTCATAGAAAATTTAGATGACAGCAATTTCTTAGTCTCATCTACATGATTTTGGTCAGTCCCAAAAATTAACATGTCATCTACATACAAGCAGATGATCACACCCGCACCAGTAGCATCAAATCTACTATAAACACATTTGTCACATTGGTTTAAAGAAAACCCACATGACAAAATGACTTCATCAAACTTTTGATGCCATTGTTTAGGTGTTTGTTTCAGCCCATACAAGGATTTCACAAGTTTACACAACTTATGTTCGTTTCCGGGCATAACGAAACCTTTCGGTTGTTTCATGTAAACTTCCTCTTGAAGATCGCCATTCAAGAAGGCTGTTTTCACATCCATTTGATGGATAATCAGATGTAACACCCCGATTTTTGAATGGTATCAATTCAAGTTAACACATAAACCGATATATTAAGGAAAAATAAGATATTTGATTTTGGACTTGAATCCTAGATTTTATAGTCTTGATGGATAAAAGATTCAATTACGAGTCCAACGGTTCTTTCCGGAGCGAAAACGGAGCTATAACGAAGAAGTTATGACCAAAACAATGTTTCGGGCAATATTCGCGGTCTGTGGGGGGCACACGGGTCGTGCGTTTTCCCTTCACAAAGTACACACGGGTCGTGCACACGGCAGAAGGCTCCAGCTCGGGTTAAAACCTGATTTCAGCCTCATTTCACCCAAAACTTCATTTCTTCATATATTTTGATCCATAACTCCGATTTGGGTGATTCAAGTTGCTACGGTTTCGTTTTTGAGAGCTCTTCAAGGATCTAACAAGATATTGGAAGTCTATTAGAGTATAATAGAGTATTTTTTCGTGGTAAGTTTCTCATCTCTCACTATTCATCTTCTTCACCAAAGTTTTCTAGGGTTTCATCCACCCTTTGTTCTCCCTTTCATAGATTGGAGGTTTGTAACCATTTTGGTGAACTAGAGGTGTTTTGATTGGTGGATTCAAGCTTGGGTTAAGGTAATCTTCTATTTTCTTCATTTATGGAAGTTAGGGTTTCGGTATCAGTTGAGGTATTCATGTATAAGGTTGGGGATCGATTATTTGTGGTTGTTTATGTATATTTATGGTTGGAACCTTGTGGATCTAGGTTTTTGGAAGATTTGGTTTGAAGAATCAAGTTCTTCAAGGAAATCTCTAAGTGGGTAAAATCTAGATCTAGCCTAAATCTAGCAAGGTGAGTTCAAGTTGATTTGTGAAAACGGTGTACATGCCAAAATAGTTATTTTAAAGTGTTTTACGTGAAATGGTTAACTGCTGATAAGTTTTGAGTATTTTGAAGTAAAAATGTATTTCACTTGGTATTTGTCAAAGTGTGAGTATTTTAATGAGTTTTCATATTTGATAAACTTGGCTTATTTCAGTTTCATAAAATGCTCACATTTGGGATTTGGACATCTTGATAAGTAATAGCATGATTTATGCATTTTGGGGATTTCGTACAAATAGAGTCTACTTCATGACCTATGCATCTTGGTGATTTTGGTACAAATGAAATCTATTTCATTGTTATATGCATTTTGGTGTATTTGCATTCATAAACCCTTTGGAAAACCTTTGGTGCCATTATGTGTTGAGTTTTGGGTTAATCTCGTCTTTGAGGTATGTGTCTTCCTAAACGTTGTTTAAAGACATTTCATTATTTGGGGGACCATTGAGTATTGGTCAAATGGATTTTTAGCATTTTAGCTCGGTGTTGGCTTAAAAGAGTCTTGTGGACATTTGTCCGGGTTTAATGGCTCGATGTAGAGTCTCATTTCATAGCTTACATCTTAATGCATTTTATTGCATATTTATAATTACAGGCTCGAGTGTTGTTGTCATTCAGGTATAGTCGTGTAATTTTAAGACTGTGTTGCATTGGATCCATAGGCACGTAAGTCAGTCTTATTTGATGGTCATTTGGGTGGTACGGGGTTGGACTCCGGGACTCATGGGTTATGACCTTGTCCTTTCAAGGGGTACACTAGGAGGGTTGAGTCCGGGTTGTGCTATCATGGCGTTGGAGTAGTCATTTGATGGGCGTTTTGGGACCTCCGCCAGGTGGGGCAATGTCATGGTTGTATCCCCCTTGGGTCGGGCCTTTGAGCGGTATTCTCGTTAATATTTCGCTAAGGTCAGCTGACTCTTTGGTGTAGCTTGAAGGGAGTCGTAGGGACACTTGGGCTTGTGTGTCGTGAAGTGTCATACGATTAACGTTGTATGAGTGGCATACTTTTGTGTTCCTCCGCTCTCAACGGATACGGGTAGCCCCCGTCGCCAGCCCTTCGTATTTTGGATATTTAATTTTCCACGTTTTAATATTTGGATTTCATTCCATTTTATGGTCGCGTGAGTATTGAGATTCAGTTCCATGTTTTAATGGCGTATCATATTTATATGGATTGTTTTCCGTTATTTAAGGGTCGAGTATTATGTCATACCCGTGTTTTGGGGTGCTTTGGGATATGAAGTATTATTTACATTTTAGTACATTTGAGTATCGAACTATGACCCCGTTTTGGGTGAGTTACGGGTTGCATCGTTTTATAAGAAATTCATGTTTGGGAAGTATTGTCTTTAAAAGTGTATATTATGGGAAAATGTGTCGTTTCCATTTTGAAGTATAATATTTCGAAGGATCTTGTTTTACAACTAATTTCCTGTCTTTTAAAGATTTGTTCATTCATGTTAAAACTCTTGAGCTCACTAGGCGTTAAGCCTAACCTTTTATTTGTCGGCATGTGCATCAGGTTCCAGTTGGGGGTTCGGACTCTAGTAGCCTCATGAAGAGTTAAGCCTTGGCTTTATGCAAGAGTAAGTTGTTGGTGAAGTCTTCCGCAGGTTGGAGATAGTAATTGTATTGGGTTTTAGTAGCACCCGTCCTTGTCATATATTGTATGTATCGGATGAATGTGTGTATTGAGGTTAACTCTTAAATTATGTTTGTAGTCGAAGTAAATATTGATGTATTTAGAAAAAATTTAATAAGTTGCTATCTTCAGATTTAAGGGTGTTACATCAGATTATGTATTGCAGCCAAGGCGATTAACAATCTAATAGTCGAAATACGTGCCACCGGAGCATACGTATCGAAATAGTCAATACCGGGTTTTTGCCGAAACCCTTGAATTACTAATCGGGACTTGAATTTATCAACTGTCCCATCAACTTTCATCTTCTTTTTGAAGATCCATTTGCATCCAAGTGGTTTAGAACCTAGAGGCAAATCCGATAACACCCAAGTGTTATTCTCAAGAATTGATGATATTTCGTCATCAATTGCTTCTTTCCAAAAGGCGATATCTCGAGACTCCATCGCTTCTTTGAAAGTCTTTGGGGCATCCTCAATACTATAACAATAAGAGTATTGAAGCCCAAGCTCATCCCTTGAACCTTCCACCAAATACAGTTGGAATTCGGGACCGAACTTTTTGGCAATTCGACCTCTTTGGCTTCTTCGGACCTGCTGTGTTTCTGGACTTGAAACACCATCCAAACTTTCTGGATTTTGCACTTTATTGGTGCTAGGAAACAGGTCCTTAGGTCTTTGTATTGATGAAAATCTCATCTCATCAAAAATCGCATCATGCGACTCGATTACGGTGTTAATCGACACCGAATCATTAGGTTCGATTACGTAGAATCTATAAGCCTTGGAATTTTCTACATATCCAATGAATATACAATCAATTTCACGTTCACCCAAAGTTTTCCTTTTGGGTTCGGGTAGTTTTACAAAAGCCCGACAACCCCAAATTCGAAAATAATTCAAATTCAGAGTTTTCTTGAACCAAAGTTCATATGGGGTTCTGTTGTTCCTTTTATTTGGAACTCTATTCAAAACATAATAGGCCGTTAACATGGCCTCTCCCCAAAATCCCTCACCCAATCCCGAGTAAGAAAGCATCGAGTTTACCAATTCCTTTAAAACTCGATTTTTACGTTCGAAAACCCCGTTTTGTTGAGGTGTGTATGGTGCCGTTGTCTCATGGATGATACCAACTGATTGAAAATATTGGGGATCCATATATTCCCCTCCACGATCAGTTCTAATACATTTAATCGAATTACCCAATTGTAGTTCGACTTCGGTTTTGTAAATTTTAAACTTTTCTAAGGCTTCATCTTTTGCATGCAAAAGATATACATAACAAAACCGAGTATTGTCGTCAATAAAAGTGACAACATACTTCTTATTTCCCAAGGAAGGAGTGGAGTGGAAATCACACAGATCATTGTGTACAAGCTCCAAAACATCCGTATTCCGTAACGTTTGGAAAAGGTTGTTTTGTAACTTTTGTGAGCATGCAAGTTTGGCACCTCTCCGCATTAATGTCAAAGGCTGGAATTAATCCATCTTTTGACATTTCATGCATCCTTCTAAAATTCACATGCCCCAATCTAACATGCCATAACATTGAATCAACAATTTTAGAAGAAGACGATGACAATGTAAAGGCAAAATTTTCAGAACATAAAATTTTATTAACCACATTTAAGCGAAACATGCGATCACACAAATAACCAAAACCAATAAAACGGCCACCTCGAGATAGGATAAACCTATTCGATTCAAATACTTGTTTAAATCCAAGATTATCCAAACAACTACCACTCGTTAAGTTCTTACGAATTCTAGGCACAAACAAAACATCAAACAATTTAACTTTATTTCCAGAAGAAAACTCTAAATTAACTACTCCAACTCCACAAACTTTTGCACTCGACTCGTTTCCCATATTCAGCACCGAACCGTCTTCAACCGATGTCAATTTCTCGAACCACCGACGATCCTTGCAAATATGGCTTGTCGCTCCCGAGTCGATCCACCATGCACAGTCATCATCCTGGACATAAAAAGACTCATGTATGAGTGAAACATAATTCTGGATGGAATTATCAAAGTTAGTCAAAAACTGACCTCCTTTCACTTGATCGCAATCATTAGACCCCGATCCACTTCCACTCGAACCAGCACCATTATTGTTCAAATTCACCCGGCAATCACGTTTGTGATGACCCACCTTGTTGCATCTCCAACACACCAAATCCTTTTTCTTTTTAACGGATTTGTTGGGTCCATCAAACTTACGTTTCTTGCCTTTTCCATTGTTGTTGGAGTGGGCTTTCTTCTCCTCAACCATGTGAACAGAGGGTTGTCCAGATTCAACATTCTCCTTGGATTTGTCATTTTCTTGCACCCGAAGAGATTCTTCGATGCACAAATGACTCCCAAGTTGAACCAATGACAGTTCCTTTTTTTGATGTTTCAAGTTATGCTTAAAATCTTTCCAAGAAAGTGGTAGTTTGTCAATCACACTCGACACAGCAATAGATTCATCCATATGCATGTTGTGTAGTGTAAATTGACCCAAGATACGAAGGATTTCATTATAATGTTCCATTACGGGCCTCGAGTCCACCATTTTATAACTGTTAAAATCGCTAACCAATAACTTCTTACTAGAAGCATCTTCAGCGATGTACTTGGACTCGAGGGAATCCCATAATTCCTTCGCACTTGCCACGTTTTGGTAGATATCAAAAAGGGAACCACACATACCGTTTAAGATGTGTCCTCTGCAGATATAGTCATAATTCTCCCACTTGCTCCTTCTCCTTGTGTACTCCAGCGTCTCATCCTCCATCACTTATGGCATGGGTGTACTCAGCACATACACTACCTTCAGAGCGGTCAGCAGAAAGTGCATCTTTTTCTGCCAACGTCTGAAGTCAGTGCCTTCAAACTTCTCCAGCTTTTCAAACTTTGAGGTCATCTCTTTCACAAAATCGGCCATGATCGACATGTCAAAATACCAATTCGATTGTTAGAGATCGGGGGAAAAGTAGTCAATCAGATGACCGGATTTCTTGAGAATCATGTAAGTCACTTTCCGAATTGGTATTTCGACCCTATGCCTGGGTTGCATGAAATCCAATATGGGATAAGACTCAAGAACACTCACGTTTTTAGGCACAAAAACGAGAGCAAATTTGCTGGAGAGTATGTAGAGATTGTTTAAAATCGTGAGTCTAAAACATAAGTATATACGGTATATATACTAGTCTCATTCGTAAAATAGGAAATAACGGAAAATGGCAATGATTGCAAATCACTATCAATTATAGTCGGTTACAATCAATTTAGCTAAAATTAAGGGCAGAAAATAATTGAGCATTAAATGTTCAGTAAATGCAGATTTAGTCCAAAATTAGACACCAGAGCTTCTGGTCCAGAGACGCCCATCAGAGACTCTGACGTGCCTTAAGAGGCTCTGTCGTGCCTTAAGAGGCTCTGACGTGCCTTAAGAGGCTCTGACGTGCCTTAAGAGGCTCTGAAGTGCCTTAAGATGCTCTGCCATGCCTTAAGAGGTTTTGTCATGCCTAAAGAGGCTCTGACGTGCCTTAAGAGGCTCTGTCACTTGGATCATCGCTAGGGGCGTTGCCCCTTGACCCCCCGCCATTTCATCGTGTCCGGGATCAAACTCGTCTTATAACAAGTGTGCACTTCGCACCACCTCACTTGTATTATATCACAGTTTGAAACCCATTAGTACTCGTGTTATAACCAATTACACTTAAATGTCTGGTGACACTAAAATCACCAACAAAATTTATAAAGGGGAAAGAAAGAATCTCCGATATTTTTTTAAGAGGAAAAAGAAAGAAAAATGAAGTAAAATAATATTGATTTTTCTCTCAAAACTAGAAGGAAAGAGAATAAAAGAGATAATAAGTTGATAACAATTAGAAATATTTATAAAAATTACACATCTACCCTTATCTTTTCTTTCCTTTATCTTCTACTTAAATAAAATGATATTTTCTTTTCTTTTCAAAAATACAAACAAAGTTTTCTTTATTTTCTTCCTTGTGAATTTGAGAATAAAACGTAAGTTTTATCATAAATACGATGATAAACAAAAAAAAATTGAGTGATAGATATATATAGGATGAAATTTATGAGATAGATTGTAAGTAATTGGTTATATTTTGTTAGAAATGAAGATTTATACGAATGAATGAAATAAAAGACAAATATGAAAAGGGAAATTGGCTCAAAGAGTCACATTACATTGTCATATTGGTCTCCTAGCCATTTCTCTACCTTATTGACAAAAATAGACCTAGGTCCGCAATGGCGGACCTGCAGGTCCGCTACCTCCAGAAAAAGACAAAAAAAATTGTCGGTCCAAGCCAGGTCCGCAACGGGTAGGTCCGCCACTCGACCCAGGTCCGCCATTTCGTCACGTGTCACGATCTCACTCAACGACAGCAGAGGATGGCGAGGTAGAGGACCTGCAGGTCCGCCATTGCGGACCTAGGTCTATTTTGGTAAATCATGGAGAGAAGTGGCTAGAAGATGCAATTGATAGAGTAATGTGGCTATTTGAGCCAATTTCCCATATGAAAATTATTGAATGTATGTAGATGAATTAAGTTAATGTTGTTTTGTGTGTGATTTGACTTGAAGTTGAAATTGAAAGAGGAGTTGGTGAAAAAGAAGCAGCAAGACAAAAAACAAATTTATAGCCTCAGCTTTTCCTTTTTTTTTGTCATATATATTCTCTCGCTCAAATAAATCCTCTCTCAACCCAACCATAACAACTCAAATATATAATACTAAAAACACCAGAACAAAACTTCTGTTTATTCAACACTAAACAAAATCAACTCCAATCACATGTTAAAAAAAATACTAAAAATTATCTTTAATATTATAATAATAATAAATATCTTAATATATTAAATTTTTAATCAATATATAAGTATATAACTATAAAAACTTAATAATATATTAATATATATTTTTAGAGGCTTACTTTATTGACTTTCATTATTTTTAGTGTTTTAACGTTGGGTTGGAGTTTTGGAGATAAAAACAACTCCATTTTTTGTTTTTAATGTTAGGTTAGATATAGGTGGCGTTTGTTTTTTAAGAGGTGCTGAAGTCTGAAGTCTGATTTCACTTCTGATTTTTAAGAAGTGGTGCTGAAGTCTGAAATCTGGATTAATAAGACTGTTTGTTTTTATAAACAACAAACATTTGAATCTGAATCATCTTTGTCCATCTTTATCCCATCACCTATATGATCTAAATTCTTTGTGGTTTCATCCTGTGCCAATTGGCAGTTTGGCCAAACCCATCACTTTATAATATATATATATATATATATTCTAGAAAATCACAGAAACGAATACATATATACATATATATCACAATTCTGGAAATCAAGAAATGAACACAGCTTCAAACCACAGGGACGAAATCACAGAAACAAATACATATATACATCACAGTTCTGGAAATCGAGAAATGAACACAACATCACTTTATAATATATATATATACACATATCACAGAAACGAAATGAACACAGGGTGAAACCACATGGACGAACCAGGGACGAAAAAAATCTGGTCGAACTACAGGGACGATGTCAACACGTATTTGGTCTCGATTTGGGTAGAAATCAACACAGAAGATAGAAAAAATCGATAGAAAAAATCGAACCACAGGGATCGATAGAAAAAATGGAACCATAGGGATCGACTGAAGAAGAAAAAATCGAACCTTGAGAGCAACGATGGATTCTTCAGAATAACCTCCATTGAGAGCAGCGATAGAAAAAATCGAACCACAAGGATCGACTGAAGAAAAAATCGAACCACAGGGATCGACTGTGGGTCAATTTTGAGGGAAAATCGATGGAGGGTGAGTCGATTTTGAGAGCATAGATTATGAGTTTGGTCGATTTTGAGTTTAGTCGATGGATTCTGAGGGGAAATCGATGGATTCTTCGGTCGATTTTGAGTTCGGTCGATTTTGAGGTGGATTTTGGGAGGAGGCGTGGAGGCATGAAAGACTGGAAAAAAAAGTGATATGTTTTCCACTTATTCGGTCAGTGAAAAAACAGTGTTAAGTGGATCTGATTTAGTGGAAAAAACAAACACACTTAATTGGTCTACATCTGACCGAAAAAGTGATAAGAGGCATTTAAGTGATTATTTCCAAAAAACAAACAAGGCCATAGTCTCTCTCTCTCTTTCTATATATATATATATATAATCATGTGAGAAGGCGATCAATTTATATGAGCAGGCGATCAATTTATATGAGCGTGAGACGGATTGTAGACCACCCATCTTATTAAATTAATATCTTAAAAAGAATGATTCAAAATTAAATTAAAAGATGTATAAATGTCAGCTATCAAATTGCTTATTAATAATGGCAACGGGGCGGGTTTGCCGTCCCCCGTCCCCGTCCCCGAAACCGAAACCCATCCCCGTCCCTGCCCCGTTCCCCGTCGGGTTTTTATTCGGGGCGCCCCGTCGGGGATTTTTTATGCCCCGTCCCCGAATCCGACCCGATGGGGAATCCCCGATCCCCGAACCCGACCCGATAATTTAATATTTTATTTATATAATTATATATATAATTTCATAATATATATAATTTTATATAATATATATATAAATAATTTTATATATAATATATATAAATAATTTTTATATAATTTTATTATAATATATATATATAATTTTATTTTTAATAATATAAATATATATATAGGGGCGGGGCGGGGCGGGGATACCTTGCCCCGTCCCCGAACCCGATAAAATCCCCGGAAAAATCCCCGTTACCCGACCCGACCCGAAATTGTTTAACCCGACCCGACCCGAACTTAGTCGGGTTTCGGGTTTCCCCGTCGGGTTCGGGGTTTTCTGCCATCCCTATTGCTTATCTAACCGTGAATTGATCCCAAAAGTTTAAAGATATATATGTAAACTCAGTTCTACTCAGTAGGGGAATCATATGCAAACTAATGGGGTCTCTTGACAAGCAGTCAAAATTTAAAAAAAAATGAATTTAGCTTATAAAATCATTTTACCTTTCACAAATAGTTTGCCTTTATGCATAAAGAATACGTTCAATTTTTCAAGACCCCACATATTTGATTTTTATTCCACCAAAACCATAAGAAACAAAGTCATCTCACTATCTTGTGTATTTTTTTTTTGTACGACAACTTGGGTTATACCCACACACACATGCACCCGCAGTATCCGGGCATCCAATTGGGCAGCACCGACTAATTCGCGGCGACCCGGCCCAGCCCAAACCGGACTGGACCCGCCCAAGTACGACTAAGGTCGGTCAAGACCGAACCCGCATACCCATAGACTGGTATGCCCGTAAACTTGGACCCGAACCGACCCGAAGGCCGACCCAAGGTCTGGGTATCGCCGAAGTGCATCCCCCAGGATTCGAACCCTGGTAGATAGGCATACCATGCACTATCCCCCCAGGGTCTTACCACTAGGTTAGCACCTCTTTGATAATATCTTGTGTATTGTTTTGTTAAATCTATTTCACATGTGATATGTACAAAATTTTTCATAATGGATCATATGTGATACATAACAAATTACATGTTAAACATAACAAATCACACATTCACATGTGATTCAAAACGTGTATTCAAAAAATAAAGAAAAAATGTGAAAAAAAATAATGGATTGATTTTGGATATCATATGTGATTAGTTTTTTGTATTTTAGTTGTCTAAGGGGCGTTTGGTTTGATGAAATATTTTTGAGGAATTTAGATTTCGTGGAAGCATTTGGATTTGGAAATATTTTGAAATTTTTGTTGTGTTTAATTCCCATTAGACTTATGAATCCAATGTTTGTAGGATTTAATTGAAATCATGAAATTTTAATTATGGACTTTCCTTTAATTCAATTGTAAATCCCATTAAATCCTGCAAAACAAACAAACCTTAATAAGAGGATTATTTGCTCAACCATATAAATATGTTTATTTACGACTTAATTCATAAGTTAACTGCACATTTTCACGTTAAGCTACTAATTTTTCGATTATACTCTGATTAAAAAAGAGTTTTCTAATTCTAACTTTTGATATAAAAACAACCAGTTTTTCCATATATTTATTCATTTATTGTCCAAATGAACAAATAAAACTAATATTAATTAAAAGAGTTTAATAAATCAACAGATTCTGAAAATATTATTATTTATAGACTAAACACATATTGAACACTTCGGTTTCGGTCTATGAAATATCGTCGCAAGTGAGCAAAAAGTATGTACTTGCTCGGTTGCTCCATTTTTTTTTTGTCCTTGTTTTAAATTTAAGTCACTTATTTGATCGATACTATAATGGGAAAAAAAGATTTGCATAAAAGAATAAATTAAAAAATATGATAATTATTTAATACAAGTTGAATTTGAAGTAAAAATAACATTTGATAAAGAAATTAGAAAACAATTAGTTTCAATAGATTGATAATTTTTATATCATTTGGAACATTAATCAAAAATGAAATACGCATGCATTGTTTATATAAGGTTTGGGTCTTTGGGATTCTCATTAGAAGTTATCGTTTCGAGTTCTGCAAGATCGCTGAGGATTTTCTTGACTGTTCTCCAGAGCCCTTAGAAATAGTCAAGATGCGCACAAGTTGATCCAGACACCCACGATCAGGGACGGATTTACAACAAAGGGGTAGGGGTCCTGGCCCCCAACAAGTTGATGTCACCACATGCAATTAGTACTTTTTGTACTTATAATTTCAAAAAACATGAGACAAGGAACCTAACAAAATAAAACTGAAGGCCCCAGCCGGCCAGCCCAACCCACAAGATAAAACCTAAGGTCTTAATTCATTACTAAATACTAATCTTCTTTAGATCTCTCAACTCTCAATAGTCAAGATACGAAAGAGAGGGTAGAAACAAGATTCATGCATACGAAACAAAAGTTGTTGATTGCTTAGAGATCGTTACATAGGGCAACTTTTTAGTTAATTATTATTTTATTTTATATCATGTCCCCAATCGTTTTCATGTAAACAGGTTTTATTGAATAACAAGCCCACATAGATTATAAACATTACCCTTTTAGCAAGACCCAACCCAACCCACCTATTAAATTAGTTTTGGGCTTTTAGTTATTGACTTAATTACCCACCCATGGGTTTATTAGGCCACGACGGGATGGTGCTGGAAGTGCCTGGAAGTGAGACTTGATATTTAATGTGGGTTTCTTTTTCCTTTAAAAAAGAATTTAATTAATGAACTCATTTGGTTTGTAAATCATCAAAATTAGAGTAAAGTCTAATTTTGGTCCCCATAATTTATTAGTCCCTATAATTTAATAAAAAGTCTGAAAGTAAGACCTAGAGTTTGATAAGTTTAAAAAGAGAGATTCATCAAATGAATTAAACTGAAAAAAATATATATAAGTTAGTGCCATTTAGAAAAATAAATGTTGATAACAATTTAATAAACAATGTAAAGTAGAGGATAGTGAACCAAAATACATAAAATGGTAGTTGAAACACAATATATTATGGTGGAAAATTCTGTATACAATTATATATACAACATATAATTAATAATTATGTAGGTGAAAAATCGTATGAGAATTAGAGTTAGGGTGCGAAATGTAAGAAGGGATTTGAATCCTTGATCACTTTTTAATTTTAAACCACTCATAAATCTCACTTGATATGGGAATTGATCCGATACATCTCATTCTAATGTGCATCTAAGGGTAGAGATCTTTTCTCATCGTGAATTCCCTTCTCAACGGAACTCAACCCTGACTATGTATATATTTAACCATTTATTTTCACTTCAAAGAAAGATGGTGAAATTCATGTGAAGCAACTACAGCTATAACCAGTGGCAGATTTGTAATTTTTTTATCGGATATTTAAGGTGGATCAAAGGCCCGTAAAGTCATGGGTTTGATCGAAGGGGAAAATCGACACGACTTGACTCGAGGGAAAGTCAATTATGTAGATTTTGGGAATAATACATTTTTTTCAAATCGAATATACCTTAACCTTTTAAGCAAAACACAAAACTATGTCTTATGCCCGACGTGGTTTTAGATAAATTACATCATTATGGGGAATCTTTTTTTTTTTTGATTAATTGCATAAAGTTCTCCAATTTTTAGTATTTGATTTTGATTGTCCTTTGTTTTTTTTTCTCTCTTTTATATATAGTTTTTCAATTTTGTTCTCTTATGCATCTAGAACTCTTAGTATTAAATATGATGTTTTATAAATCAAAATTAACTATGCATCATATTTCGCTTTCTTATGCATCTAGGATTTCGAGTAACAATAATCAAATCATTAATGACAAGCAAGTTACAAAATACAAACAAACAAAGAGGAAAAACTTATAATTTTAGGGAAGTTAATGATCAAGAACATAATAGTTTACAAGATTACATGAAGATGCAGTTATAGAGTATTTAATGTGTTATTAAATGTGATGTAAGGATATTTGTGAAAGTGATTTAGGATTGGAAGAGATAAATAGTAAGAATATGAGTGATTTAGGATTGAACCAAAAAATTAAACATGTGATCCAAATCGGGATCTAGGGGTGTTCACGGTTCAGTTCGGTTCGGTTAGTAATGAAAATGTGAACCAAATCGCATAAGACGGATACCTAGTTACCCGAACTGAAATTGAACCGCGGGTTGAACCTAACCAAGCCGAACTGAACCGAAACAAGACGGTTACCCACGGTTCGGTCCACGGTTACCCGAATTTATAAAAAATATCATTCACAATATAAAAATGGTACCAAAATATAGCATTTAAAAAAAATCACACAGAAAATATATAAAAATAATTAAAGCGCTCCAAATTAAAATAAGTTTAATTGTTTAATAACATCCATTTTTTGGTTAACATCTAAATTCAGTCATCCACCGTAATGATTGATTGCAAAAAGTAAGATTTTTACTCATTTAACTTTAGGTTAGTAAATAAATAAGTAAGTAATATAAAATAAATATTATGTATACATTATATTCGGTTCGGTTCGGGTGCCCACAAGTACCGAGAATTGGAAACCGAACCGCCCCGTGAATACCCGGTTTTTTCAGTTTTCGGATTTTTGATTTTCGGATTTTTTCGGTTATCGGTTTTTTCGGTTTCTAATCTAACGGTTCGGCTCGGTTTCTCAGTTTTTTTGAACACCCCTATCGGGATCAAACCCAAGATCTCCTAATGGAGAGCTTATATTAATATAGCTCAATCTAGGTTTATGTTACAAATTTGGTTTTAAAATATTTCAGGACACCCTTAAAATTAAGTTGGTGTACGTTCAAGACGCTTACACTTTTTCCTTTATAACAATCAAGTGAGCGGGGATATGGAACCTTGCTCAATCCTTAGTAGATCCACCGCTAACTATAACTTTCTCTATCAAATATGTTAGAAACAAAAAAAAAATGTAAGCTAAAACTTTTTATTTTTAAAGTTGATGTACTTTTAATTCTAGCTTCCAATTTTTTTAATAACTTCGGGTTTATTTCACTAAGCTTATAATCCGGGGTTAGAAAATAGTTTTATAAATTACAAGAGCTAATTATAATTATGAATATTGAAATAAGGTTGAGTTTAAGTAAGAATGAAAGTTATGGTAAGAATGTAAGAAGGGATTTTCATTGGATGCACATTAGAATGAAATGTACCGGATCAATTCCCGTATCAAACACGATTCATGAATTAGTTGAGATTAAAAGTGATCAATGGTTCAAATATCCTCTTACCTTCTCACATTAACTCTTATCACACGTTCCTTTGTGTATTCAAATAATCAAAATAATGACCATAACTTCATTTTTAATAGGGTGAATTCTATTCATAGTTCACATAGGGAAATCATTACAACTTAGACGGTGTTTGGGATTGCTTATTTAAACTCCTTATTAACTTATTGTGTTTTGTCACTGCTAATAAGTTATTTATAGTGTTTGTATTGGAAGAAAAAAAAGTTGCTTATAACTTATTGGCACCGCTAATAAAGAGTTTTTAAGAAGTTAGTCCATAGTGACTTATTAACTTATTTGAAACAACCTATGACTTTTTTTTGGTTATTTTACATGTATAAGCAATCTCAAACACCGTCAAATAATAATTTATTAGCTTATTACGTTTTAGTACCACAATAAACTAATTCAAACACTTTTTTATAAAACTCATCTTTATCACCACATAAGTTGATAAGCATTTAAAAAAAAACATAAGTTGTTTTAAATAAACAATTCCAAACACCCCCTTAATAATTATGCAGGTTGAGCCACGAATATAAGTTAGGAGAGGTCCAGCCGTCTATGATCATACTTTATTGTAAAATAATAATGATAAAATTGTTGTTGTTTCCATTGATCCTTCTTCAAAGCATTTTCGGACCTATAAGTATTTTGAGGTGGTGGTGTAATTGTATACTAGGAAAATTTGAGAGCATTTATTATTATTATTATCTATACATCTATATAAAGCAGAAACATTAAGAGGTGACGTGGCGTCTCTAGAGGAAAGAGATCCTACCTTACTTTTTTTTCTAAAATTTTGTTTTTTTTTAATTTGTAATTTTACAAATTAATTTTATCATTTAACTCTAAGACCCTTCCCCTTTCCCTTCCCTTTGTACGTTCCTTCTCCATCTCTTAATCCCTCAATCTCTGTTATTTTCATTTTTTCATTCTCCTTCTCCATTTCAATCTCCATGTGTGGGTTGTGAACTACTTGTATGCTCTCCTATTCCATCTTTTGCATATGTTATATTTTTACTTTATTCAAGGTTCTCCATCTTTTTTTCTTAATTTATGTATTTTCTTTCTTTTTAAACTAATCATCTCCCCTATTGGAACACCTTTTCTTTTCTCAGTCAACATTTACCCTCTGGCCTATGGAACAAATGATTCACAAAATGTATGGGTTATATGCCTGTTCACAACAATCATGGATAATGGATTCACAATATAGGTTGACTAGTGTATTTTGTTGCTTTACATCATAAATCCACATACGAACCATGTAAGTGTTTTTTTTTGTCAATTTGTTTAGTAGGAGATCCATTACGAGGTTAATTTGGTATTAATTCATAAAAGTTAGAAACTTTATCCAAGTCAGATATTGTTTCAGTATGATAATGTGTAACACCCTAAAAATAGGGATAACAAAAATCCGAAAAACGGACATGTGGTATATAAAATTGTCATAGCAAGAGTCTCCCAAAAATGTGGAAATATACAAACCTGTTTAATTACAGTTGTAATTTAACGGACAATAAATAACAACCAACTAATCTAATTTCTATAATTAGAAAAGAGATTACAAAAGGGGTGTCATCTATAGACCCAACATCTTCTCCAAAAATATATATATCCAAGTGCAATTCCCCAAGCTCTCACCCAAAGCAACTATGCCTGCTTAGAACCGGCACCGCTAGAACCTGAGATACACATCGACACCAAACAAGTGTTAGGCCAAAAAGCCTAGTGAGTTGAACAAAAAATAACATATAAGATCAATTACAATTCTTATCAGCAGTTAACCAATGTTCAATAAATGTGGAGTCAATAGGGGAGACCCATAACACCAATCAAGTTCCACCCAAATAGTCGATATACCTTGATGCCAACTAACAAGAGGCACCCGAAAGGCCCGGCACATCCGGGGACTACGACTATGGAAATTCCCCGAATGGCGGAGGTCTAGGCACATACCATCACAGTGGCGCCCAAGACTACATCATCCTAGTGTCTACTGACTTGGTTCGTCCAACATAATTTATAGGAGGTTTTAAAGTATATTTCAACCACACATATTTCAATACCAACCAAGGGTACAATATTACCATCCTTCTCACTATAAGATCCAACATAAATTCATAAGATAATCATTCTCCTCATAAAGACATTATATCACCAAAAGGTATCTCAAGTAGAAATCATCATGATACCAAGGTATACATTCACTAAATCATGGCATGTTACATATAAGCATATTTCCAACATATTTTCATAAGGAAACTCCAAATACTTGAACATATAGAGATGAACATTTTAAGTAAATATACAATAATACAAGTAGGAGATTATGATATGTATCTAGTTTTAACAAAGGTTTAGTAAACTCACAATCTAGGTTTTTGGACCAAAACCTAGAAAATATGAAACCCTAGCTTGAAGAGATGAGACTTGGAGAGAAGAGTTGAATCCTTGAGAAACCCTATAAAATCTCCTTTGAAGATAATAAATGCAAGATCAACAACCCCAACTACCAAAATGATTGGTATTAAAGAGGGTTAGGGTTTGGAGGTGAATGAAACTGATTTGGAAGCTCTAAAATCGTCAAAGAGGAAAGTGGGAAATGTTGCAAATGAGGTAAAATCGGCTAAGAACTCATTTAAGTAAAAAAAAAACCCGCCGGCGATAGTGCCATGGGCACTATCGCGTGTCACAATCGCGCGAAGCCCGAAGGCCGCGGTACCAATCCTGCGAGAGTGACCTGCGATAGTGACAATGTCACTATCGCGTGGTCACAATCGCACCAGACCACCAACTCACGGTACAATCCCCGCGAGAGTGACCTGCGATAGTGACAATGTCACTATCGCGTGGCACTCTCGCACCACACTCCCAACAGCCCAAAAACCCAGTCTAAAACGATTACGAGCGCGAGGTTCAGACAATTAAGATGATTAAGCAAATCATATAACATCACAACATAAAAATGATGATCATGCGCATATAAAAGGCTCATATTCTCAAATAATCATAATTAATGAAATAAGGGAACAATTACTTACCTTATAAATTTCCGGGTGTTACATAATGTCTCTTAGATAACATAAGAAAGCATTGAGATAGTTTATATTTTCAACCGTAAGGCTTAAATATACTTGGTTTGTTGTTTGAAGTAAGAATTTGATTCCACGAAGATTGAAAATAGAAAGCTCCCTCATCTGTGAGAAAGAAATTATTATTATTATTATTATTAAAATCACGACTAAGGAATGTGATAAGATGATGTAGATGAACCATTTAACTATTTTTCTTTGTGCTTTCTATGGGTGAAGAAATCAAAATGTGTCACTTGATATGGTGAAAAATAAAATGAGATCCCAAAAAGAACGAACATGCTACTTATTATTATTTAAATATTATTTACCTTACATTTTTAATTATTCAATGAATCCAACAAATTTTTATTTAAATTTATAAACTTATTATTATTTAATTAATTAATAAGGTTTATTAAATTTATGAACTTATTATTTTTATTTAATTTTTTGTATTTTTCTTTGTAAGCTAACAAACTATATCTATATATAAAAGAGGATCCTAAAGAGATGATGTGACATCTACTAATGATTAGAATGATTTCTTATTTTTTTCACATTTTTTGACTTTTTGAAATGTTGAATATATTAAAGCCTTTTTGGCCCCTATATGTAGACTATATTTTCATAAAAAAAAATAAGGATCTTTTTAGTAACTTTATACACCTATTGCAATTTATGTTTATTAATCATTTGTTTTCCCTTATTTATGTTATTAACTATTCATTTTCCATCATTTATTCTTATAATCATTCGTTTTATTACAATTTATGTAAATTAACTTTTTATTTTCCTTTTTTTTATGTTATGAACCATTTGTTTTCCTTTTTTAATTAATCATTCACTTTCCCTTATTTAAACGAAAGTGATTTTTTGTTCTTTGTTGACTATGTTTTTTGTCTTTTAACCTTTTTGTCATACAAAAACACATTTTCTCTCACTATCGTCTTGTTAGATGATCAATCTTTGCTACAGATTTTTGTTTATAGTTAAGTTATTTGCTATTGTGTCATTGTATGATTTTTATGTTGTCTTTTTTGTAGTAAGTGACACAAGCAAAAACAAAATATCTAAAGATCGCTAAATACGTCGAAAAACTTAAAAGCTTTATCATCAAGACACACTTATTATTATTACATGTAAGTTATCTCCCCCTTAAAGCTTCAAATTGCTAATCCTACGTGGCTACGCCCCGTGTTGAGGTTTGATAAATTAACAAACAATCCCCTAACTTTTATATTTCCACATATATCCCTTGACTATATAGGCGAATGATCATGTGAGAAGTTGAGTTAACAGTGAGAATCGTGAGAAGTTGACTTGAACCGTTAATCTCTTTTAATCTCAATCCCTCCCATGCATTGTGGTTTAGAAGGGAATTGATCTGGTGCATCTCGGTGCATCTCATCCTAATGTGTGTCAATTTCTTATCCAACGGTTGATAACCATTTCTTTTGCTTCTCATTGTTAACTCAACTTCTCATCGGAATCCAACTTTGACTATATATAGCTTAACGTTATGCCACTATGGGGCTGTTTACTTGTGGCTTAATTGGGCTTATTGATGTATTTGGCTTATTTGCACAACTATTTTGGGTTGTTTACATACGGCTTATTCGCACAACACACGACTTAATTGCACAGACGAAAAGGATGTGTTGTCCCCATTCAGTCAAAAAAATGACACCACTACCCTTTATTTAAAACACCTGTCTCTTACATATGGAATCAAATACGCTTCCTTCCAGATAAGAAACCCTCTCATCGTCGGCCTCCTTTTCAGCGATTGACAACCGTTCCTTTTGGCGACCAGCAACCTCCTTTCCGGTGACCATCGACTATAGATTTGTAGATCGATTTCTATAAGGTACCGACTTCTATAAAATGTTTCAATTTGTAAATCGATTTCAATCTGGTGAGAAGATTATGGCTTTGGATTCGATTGATAGCTTTGGATTCAATCGATCGACTTCTATCTCGTTTTCTAGATCGATGGCTTTGGATTCGATTGATAGCTTTGGATTCAATCGATCGACTTCTATCTCGTTTTCTAGATCGATGGCTTTGGATTCGATCTTCAGGAAGAAGATGATGGAGGAGGAGGGGGGGGGGGTTAGCGAAGGAACTGGAAAGAGTGAATGGAATAGAAAGTCTTTTGGAGTTTAAAGGAAGAAGACGATGGCTTTGTTCGATCTTCCTGGGAATGTTTCAACGAAGAAGACGATGCTCTGGATTTTAGGTCTATGTGGGTTGTTTTCATGTGCAAATAATTTTTATATTTCACAAATATCATTTGGATTAAAAATAAATAATAATTAATCAAATAGTGTGTAATTAATATTGAGGGGTAAATTGGTCATTTACATCATTCAGACAATTGATTCTGATAAAAAAGTAAACAACACTCATTTATCCGGACAGACAAATTTATCCAGACAGTCAAATATATCCATACAGGACTTAATAGGAAAATTTGGTAAACAGCCCCTATGGGGTGTTACACACAAGATATAACATTTTGCTCCTTGCACATAATAACTTTTGACTTCCCAATTTTAAAGAAAAAGAGGTTCGGATGGCAGTGAATATTAATAAAATATTAACTTGTGCACTAAAAATATATGGGCAAATTGCATCAAAATACAACATACTTTGTTTTTATTCCTATTTTGGGTAACGTACTTTTAGAACTTTTATTTTGGTACTTTAGATGAAAATATTAAACTTTTAAGTACCTGAGTGACCGGTTTAACCATTAACAGGTTACCATGCTGACATGACAATCGATGTGGCATCCAACTATTTGTTGACGTGGATGATGACGTGGATATTTATA
Organism: Arctium minus; assembly: GCA_954870635.1. Taxonomy (NCBI): domain Eukaryota; kingdom Viridiplantae; phylum Streptophyta; class Magnoliopsida; order Asterales; family Asteraceae; genus Arctium; species Arctium minus. The sequence goes on along the minus strand of OX941083.1, from coordinate 148,128,005 downwards.
CTCTATACAAATAATATTTGTTTTAACGTTTAACTTCTTTTAAATAAATTTTTATATATGATTATATACACACAGACACCAAACCATCATCTCCGCCCATAACCATCTCCCATCAACCATCATCTCCGGCCATCGAGAGCTTCCGGCAACCCATCCCTTTTGCATCCATCCAAAGATTCTAGCAGTCCATTACGTCCATCGTTCATTTTATGATGACGTTGATTGTTGAGCCCGTCACGAGCCCTATCAATAATAATCCATCGTCACAGTTCCTTGCTGATTCAGGCTAAAGCTACCGCGAGAATCTTGAACTTCGGCAGAGAAAAATCAAGAAAAGAAGAATAATGACCGAAGGCAAAGCCTTTGATTTACAGCGCTAATGAAAGAGACAAAGAGCTTGTGGCTGGAGGAGAGGAAGGAGATAATGACCGGCGAAGGATGCTTGTAGTCTCGATGCATATCAGATCTATGTGATGGTTGGATTCAAAAGGGGGATGTGAGGGTTATGAATCAGAAGGGGTGGCGGGTGGGAAGGAATTAGGGTTTAGTTGGATTTAGTTTACCCCCAATTATATTAAAGAAATTATAATTTTACATTCTTTTTAAACAATACAGATTTATAATTTTCGTATTACATTTAAAAATAAATAGATAATGGATTTTTTTGTTTAATTCAAAAATACATATTTTAAAAAAATCAATGACGTGGATTTTTTTAATTTAATCGACGTTAAAGAAAATGACACATAATCAAAAACCTAATCCTAGTAAGCATTTGTAGGTCATTAGGTACAAAAGGTACTTAAAAGTCCGAAATTTCACAACATAGGTACCAAAATGAAAACTTTAAAAGTATATTACCCAAATTAGGAATTAAATTAAAGTACGTTACATTTTCGTGCAATTTGCCCAAAATATATAAACATTCAATCCAAATAAATACGGAGTATATCAATTTTATGTTCTTACTTTTTCTGAAGATATTATTCTCCCTCTTCTTCAACAAAGTCTATTTCTTTTTATATTCTCTACGTGAAATATCTTATAAAAATCCCTTTTAATCAAATTATTTTATAAATTTAAAACGATCTATTATAAAATAATTAATACTTTTTAAGCACTTTATTTATATATTATGTTGCACTTGTCAAATTTTAACCAAAGTATAAAACATAACCAATGGCACATTAATTGTATAACATTTTTCAGTTTAAAAAAAATTAATGATAAAAAAAATGTTTACACACAAACAAAATCAGTAAATGGTGGTGATTTTACGCTGTGTTCTCGAGCTTTTTTTACGAAGGAAAGGAAGAGAAAGGTGAGGAAAGTAGAAAGAAAATAAAAAATGTTATGTTCTCAATTTTTTTTGAGGAAAAGGAAAAGAAAAGAAAGAAAGGAATTTAGAAAAAAATAAAAATATTTATAAAATTACATATATACCCATTAGTTACATTCCACTGTTAAATAAATAAGGGTATATTGGTAAAAGTGACATCTTTCCTTTCCTTTATCTCCTACTCGATAACATGAAAATTTATTTTATTTCCTTCAATCTCAAGAACACAAATACAAATATTTCTTTTCTTTTCTTTTCCTTCCCTTTCTTTTCTTTTTTTCCATCCAAAACTCGAGAACACAACGTTAATGTCATCAATCATGTTGGTGTAATTTTGATTCACTTGAGATCGATTAAAACAATAAAACAAACATAAGTGAGTTAGGAGGTGTGGAGTGCACTCTCATAAATGTTGTCATTATCACCTCAGATCGCCATAAGGCAGGGGGTCAATGGGGTCGAGGCCGCTTGGGGGGTTCTAGGGGCAGCACCCATAGCGGGGTGCCAAGGGCCAAGGGGCATAGCCCGTTGGCGATGGTCTGGACGAATTTCAAGAAGCATGGGACTTAGAGGGTTCTAGTTCCTAGATAATTTGAACGAATTTTAGATGGTTGAAAACATTCTTGAAATTGTTCCTAAAATTGGTAGAAAATTGACTCTAAGTCTGAAACTTTGGACTATAGAATCAGAGATCTGGACTTTGCAATCAGGCTTAAGGTTTGTTGTCACACCCCATTTTCATAGGATGCAACTAAACTGAACCATCAACAAAATAAATTTTAAAACCATAAATATCTTACTGACATTCACAGCGGAAGGCTTAGACATCTAATCAAACGCTAAACAAATTGAAAGACTTAAATGATCACACCAACTAACTTCGAGTGAGTGATCCACACTTGACCTGCCCTTGCTGGTGCACGTTTTCTCAAATCCTGAGATACATACTATATTAGCTATTGCTAAGTAAGCTCGTGCTTTGTATACAATACAACATCTATATAAATGTTACCTAAACCATTTTAACATTTAATCTGCACTGGAAAACACGTGCACGCTTTCTCAAATCCTGAGATACATACTATATTAGCTATTGCTAAGTAAGCTCATGATTTGTATACAAAACAACATCTATATAAATGTTACCTAAACCATTTTAACATTTAATCTGCACCAGAAAACACTATAATTTATGCATAAACTGTGTACAATCCTGTTCGGTAGCAGCTTAATGGGCTGAATAAGAGGTATGACTTATTCGGTCAGCCATATCTAAGTGTTCGGTAAGGACTTATTCGGTCAGCTGAGGGCTGAAGTGGTCAGCTACAAAATTTAACTCCTTACTACTTAGCCTATTTATTTTTTTATACTTTCCCTATCTACCCTTCCCAATAACCCCAATACTCCCCAACTACTCACTTTAATTAAAACAAACCCTAACACCTTTTTATAAATCAGCCAACCTCTCCCTTTCTCCATCACAGGCTCTCAAAAATTGAAGAACAACCATTGATTTCTGGAACGAAGCTTATCGTCTGGAACGGAGCTCATCGTCTCCTTCGTTATTTCTCATCGTCTCCTTCGTTATTTCTCACAGGTATCTCTCTCCATCGAGTTCTTTCACAGCTACTGTCTACATCAATTTTCTGGGTTTAAAGCCATCGATGTCATGGTCTCTAAAGTCTAGATCGTTCGAAAATTCGAAGGATTGCCGACGTGAAGATGTTTCAAGGATTTGATTGAAGCCTTTTTGTAGATTTGCAGTTTGAAGCCTTTCATGCTTAACTCAACAAGTCAACATGCATAACTCAACATGCATAACTCAACAATGATATGTAAAACATTTAGTACGCTTTGAAAGCTTTAAACAAATGGCATGCTCTTTCGTGTTTAAAATGCTACACAATTGTGAACACATCATAATATATATCTGAAATCGCATAAAAAATACTTTCATACTACGACACTTTGTACTATTGTATGTATCTCGTCTCAAATCACATGAAACTTAGGGGGCATTTGGTTCGTAGAATGATTTCTGAAGGAACGGAATATGTCAAATGAATTGGAATGAAATGTTATCAGGTTTGGCCAAGTGTTTGGTTGGCAGAAATGGAATGTAATCAGTCAAATGAATTGGAATATGTCAGTTTGGTTTGCAAAAGAATTGGAATGGAATTCTGAAAAATGATAAAAATACCCTTTCTTTGATTTTTTTAATCTATACTATATTATAAAACACGGATAAAAAACTCTTAAATACAAATTATTAGGCACAAGGTACCATCATTTTATGCAAGATTTTAAAATCCCTTAATTTACAAGTATCAAAGCATAAGATACATATTACTACTGCAGACTTCTAACACCCACCAATTTGGTATGTGCAGGGTCTTCCTTTTATGCAGACATTTCCATGTATCACTATTAATTAATATATTATATTACTATAAATTTGTTTTAATTATATTATTAAATATGTAATTGGTTATTTTTTTCTAGATGTCATTAAAATATATAAGATAATCATTGAATTCTAACAAAATACTTATTTTTTTTTATACAAACAACATTATATTATTAAGCCTAAATTAAACAAATTTATAAAAAAAATTATCACATTCTCAAAACCATCCAAAATCGTACTGTAAATCGACAAAAAAACAAAAAACAAAATGAAACATTAAAATCATGATGTATCTCGTTGCATTGCTCGAGTACGCTTCTAGTTATAAGTAATTATAAAATTAACCACGTATTCCAACATCACCTCCACCGTTTATTCCTTCTTTTTCTTTTCTTTTCTTTTCTTTTCTTTTACACTTTTTCACAAACACCTACCTCTAGGGTTTCACACTATGCAATTCGAATCTCACCTCCAAATCAACTTCAATGGCAGACGAAACAGTCGTCCCTTCCTCGCCTCAACAACCACCGCCTTCATCTCCGTCCAACTCCAACACCGCTCCTCTTGGCCACAACGTCATCCAGATCGTCAATAAGCTCCAAGACATTTTTGCACAGCTTGGAAGCTCCTCTACTATTGAGCTCCCTCAGGTCACCGTTGTTGGGAGCCTGAGCAGTGGCAAGTCTAGTGTGCTTGAAGCTCTCGTCGGTCATGACTTCTTGCCGAGGGGATCCGATATCTGTACTCGCCGACCGCTTGTGCTTAACCTTCCTCACCGACGGCTATCCATGAACACGAATCAAAACAATGGCGACCCCGACGACCATCAGTTTGTAGCTAGGGTTTTGATTTTGTTATGAAGGCATTTTTGTCATTTTCAAAATATTGCTTGGAATAGAGTTCAATTCCATCACTTTTAAGAAAAAAATGATCAAATCCATGTTTGATGGAATCTTTGGAATTCAATTCCATTCCATGGGTAACCAAACATCAAGATCGAATTTGGTCAACGGAATTGACCATTCCAATTCCATCAGATTCCGGCGGAATCCGGCGATCCAAACGCCCCCTTAGTTGGACTAACGTAGGTTTATACGTCACTTGATCGCTCCCAATTCTGCACAAGTCACTATAACATACTAACTATCCTTGTGGTGATAAAATATTCAATTTACTCGTTGTGCTGAAACAAACTCTTAAACTTCTATCCGACTCTAAACGGATCATTTTTTGAACATTTAATCTTTTCGAAATTTCTTTTCGTAGACTTGTTGTATAAATAAATAAAACATTAATTCCAACACATGATCGACAAACACTTGATCTACTTATAAAATTCTATATATCACAAATGATACTATCAATTAAATAAATTAATTGATTTACTAGAAACATAAACTTCAACTAATTAATTACTCTGCCATCTTTAACAATAATCATACTTGTAACGACCCAACCAGAACAAAAACCATTAATTAATTCATCATAATATTCTATGCCAAAACGGCCCCAAGCTTACAATTTAAATTCAATGCACAACTGAGATATTAATAAGTAGAATCTAAGATGACAGTCTTCTATCTCTTCCCGCTACATCTTCACTTTGCCCTTATCCGTTTTTTCTAATTCATGCCTGCCTGAAAAGATTTTAGTTTTTGAAAGAGCGAGGGTTAAACCGAAGGTCTAGTGAGTCCCCTCTAACAAATAAGCAACAAAATAACTTTCCAGAAATTCAAATCAACAGATTTATAAACACACAAGGATAAATCATGCTACTGACCACACTACCGTCGAGGACGGTGTGTCTAACTCGCACTACCTTAATTTTGGGACACACCCCCAATGGCATAAACGGGCCACACTCCCCGGTACGAGTAGGCGGGCCACATTCCCCGACTTAGGTCACAATCTCCACACATAATGTATGCATACATTTAAATATCAACGATTTATAACACACTTAAATAATTTCGTAATAATCATGCCATCGCAAAGAAATCAAAATTTAAAAATTAAACTTCACATGCTTTCGTTAACCAAAAGGTTTAGTTCAAAAAAACTCACCTAACGTCCTTAGCTCGAATATCACGTCTACTCCTATAATTCGGTCTGAAACCTATAAAGGAAACATTGACCGGTGAACACCCGATTCTTTCTATTTTAGCAAGGTGGACCTTAACACCATAATTCCCACTTCGCCTATTCCCTAAAATACTTAACCCACTAGAAACCAACTAGAACAAGATACTTTGCAATAAAAGAGAGTAGGCCGGTCTTAATTATCAAAGCCCAAATGCTAAATAAATCTTAAATTCAAAACTGGGCTTCGGCCCAAGCATAACCCGGGGACCGGATCTGATGGTCGACCGGTATGGCTGTGTGACCGGGGTCTACCCCCTCGATGACCGGTGCCTAAGGTCGACCAGGGTCTGAACCCCCCCCCCCTTGAGGATCGATGCTAAAGACGACCGGGGTCTAAATTCCCCCCCCCCCCCCGATGACTGATGTCCATAAGCTAACCAGAGTCGACCGGTGCCCAATTCGAGGACCGGACCGCCGAACGAACAAAACCCATGAAAGACCGATTCCACAGATACAACAGAATCACTTTGTTTCAGAAATTAATAACCATTCAGCCCACTATTCAATATTCAGATGCAAGAACTCGATTTCAACGGAATCCCAATAATCGCATAGATATTCAATATCGACTTCCAATTATCTCAAACCCAGAAAACTCAAACTCCAGGAAACTAACAATAGGTACAAAACCCACTAAAAGATTTTGAAATCAATTGCTAAACTCTTACTAATAGGGAGAATAGGATTAGAATTTACCTTAGGAAATTGAAGAACACCAAATCTCAACTTCTTTTGCTCCCTTTTCGAACGATCGCTGCACTCTCTCTTCCTTCCCAAACTTATCGGCCGCCAACACCCAACACTAATTCCCTAGGGTTAAATCCCTCTTTTCCCCACTTTTCACTCTAGACCCCTCTAATATGTTTTTTTTCCATTTTCTTACCCGAACTTTTAATTCTTTTACTTTTTAACCCGGTTATTACAATACTAGTAATCATAATCCAACAATTTCTCTTGGGTGTCTGTGACTAGCCCAAAAAGCAGGAGTAAATGCCATGACTAACCAAACTTGCTTCTCATTTTCTCTTCCTGTATCGATGCAAAGAGTAGCAACAAAACAAGTTTTCTGCCAAATAATTGGGTCAATTTTTAATCATTCTTCAACGTTTCCTTTTTCATAAATTCATATCACTAAATCATACTCACACATGGCAGCTAAATCATAAATTCATATCACTAAATCATAAATTCATATCAATTCGACAAGTCGAATTTCTTAGTCTTCTAGCCCTTACGTTGAGACCACCACATTAGCAGCTATCCGACCAAACTTTGCGAGGTATAATGAGTTTTGGACCTCTAAACTCACACTAATCAAATGAGAAAGTAAAACTGAGTTCAGCCATATATAAATCGTCACCTTTGGTTAGGATTTAGGAATTTACCTTGAATCATCGCTTGTTTCTCGAATGAACTTTAACAGAAACCTCGACCAAAACTCTCCCAAATCTCAATCGTTTTCTGCAAACTCATAGAGCTATTTGCTTGGAACGAAAGAAAATGAGAATAAACGTGTTTTTATTTTACTGAAACAATGCTTAAATGTCAGCAAACGCAGTCCTGAAACTACTGCCTCTAAAATGAGAAAAAAAACCCCACCCCCTTGACTTTCCTCTATCATTCAGTTTTAGTTCCACTAAACTACAATCTTTTTTTTTTCTTCTTCTTTTTCGGGTGTTACATATGTGGAATCAGAGTTAATGTCTGCAATCAGACTTAAGGTCTATGCAATTAAACTTATGGTATGTGCAACTAGAGTTATACTCGGTACTTAAGAGTTCAGATATAGTTATAAATGTTCTCTAATTTTTTCTATTTACGGTTGTAACCACTCTTAACAGCCCGTAATTATCGATCTCTCAAATAAATATGTAAATGAGAATCTTGGTGTATATAAGGACTCGATCTCACAACCGTTGGTATAGAGTTTTTCTCTTGGATTATAAAATTACAAAATTCGTGATACCTAAGACTTTTAGGGACGAATTGTTGTATTTGGAAAGTGTATGTTCACGATCCAACGAAATTATCTAGTCACTCTAATCATCTCTGAATCCCAATTCCTAACAAAGTCCATGATCACAAATCATAAAGCTAGCGAACAACTATTTTTTTAGGCGTACTGGTTAAGGCCCTGAGGGATGTGGTGGAATATCCCATCTGCCTAGAGTTCAAATCCATGCGTGCACAACAATTGTGGTCACTGAGGTTTAATCATGACTGATGTCTTATGGTCATAATTTACCAAAGGAAAAAAATAAAACTATTTTTTTTTTACTTGACTCACTTAAATTCAAGGCAACACCCATATGTGTTAGCCAACAGTTCAATCACCAAGAATGCGACTTTGAACCAATCTTTTCTATTTGTGTCAAGTTAGTAACAATCAACTTTCAAGAAAAAAGCTTTATCTCATCCACTGATTGTTACTTCATCTTCATCTTTTGTCATCATCATCCATCCATGCATGCTTTTATATTATGTCCCCCATCCCCACCACCCTCACCTCTACAAGTGTCATATAATCGACACCATGGACCATCAACCAAAGTAGCTGGTGATCTTGATACCCAATTGATCGATCTGCCTTAATTAATTAAAACATCAAATGCATGCTACTGTCTAATTATAAAATCGTCTTTTTCTTCTCTCGTTTTAATTAGTTGAAAACGTTAATTATTCTCAAGAATTTATTTTATTTTATCAGAAATATATATAATTTTTTTTATTCTAATTAATTTATTGACATGCACTGCACCCACATGGATAAAGAAATGTAATAATGGCCGTTTAAGACAAGCCTCAAGTCGTTTTCATAAAAGAGTTGGTATAAAATAAAAGAATTGGGGTGTCCAAATTTCATTCATCGCCTTCCTTTTTCTTTCTTTATTAAATTTTATTCATCATGTCAATTTTGTTTGACAAACTTGGCCCTAGTAACCTACACTACTTAGGTGTCCCAAACGCAAAAAATTGCCCACTAGAGAGAGGAATAAGGGGCCCTTTGATCTACTTGTACATACGTTTTCATCATTATTATAAATCCCCTATATATATATATATATTCTTATTAATTAAACATATCTTTCTGCATATGAATTAAATACTTTTCATTTACATGGTAATTAATTATGTATGGACTTATAAGCTAAGAGAATAAGGGATAGCTACACCATATGAAATAGTCATGTATTTGGTAATTATACCTCTTTCTAGACCAATCTAAAAAATGTGAGACAAGTTACGTAAGGAGAAGCAAATTCAAAAGTTGATAAGATGACATTTCAACTCATGAAAAGGACTTGAAAAAAGAAGAAGAATCTTGATTCAAAAGCCAAAAAATTTCCTACAAGTGGCATGTACGTGAAGCTAAAATTTAGTTTCTTTTTCCTTACGATTGAAATGGAAATTAAATCATGGTGTATGAAAAATATTCTTTCATTTTTGTCAACAACATCTTTATAAATGTTCGGCCATTTTGCTTTTTTGCTTTCTTCTTTTAATTCATCTTCATTTTTAAATTGGCTTAGAACAATTATTAATGTCACAAAAATATTTAATTATATATACACATACACATACACACTTTCATGCATTTATCTAATGGTGTTTGCATATATTTGTTATAACACACACCTCTTTGATATTTCATATCCAACAGAGTATATATATCGTCTCATGTGATTGCAGTTACCATGTTGTATTCATTCTTCTTATTGATCAGAAACATATTATGAATCGATAAATAATAATTATATAAGAAATTAATTAGTAGAGTTTGAAATTAAAAACATAGGATTCCTCTTATCTTTGATATTTTAATAGAAATATCACCATCATGACTCATGATCATGCCGGGACCAAGAATAAGGTCTATTTCATTTTATCGACCGTGTACGTTTAATTTAAGGTTATGATAATATATGTATTAATTGTTATGATGGTGGTGGGATCCTCTACCATCCTTGTGGGGATGGAAATGAAGGAATTCAAGATGAAGATTGAAAAAACATCTTTCTAATTTATAATTTTGAGAAAGAGAAAAAGCATATATAATAAAATTATAATTATATATAGATAAGTGGCACACGCCATTGTAGGCCTCGTTGGTGTTTCACATTAATATTTATATCTTAACGCCCCACACCTCTTCCAATTGGTATTTTAAGACACCAAGATAGATGCCTCCCAATCCATTACATCATCACCAGCTAGCTAGCTGACTAATTGCTAGCTAAAAAACAAACCCTTTTTTTCTTTAAAAAAATTCTCCATCCATCCATCTTAATTGATTGATTGTCTTAATTAAATTAAGATCTATAGCTAGCTAGAGCATGAGAAAATGTTAGGAGATGGTGAAGTTTTGAAAGGTGCACAAAGGAAGAAGAGCAAGAACAAGAACAATAACAGCAGAAGGTTTAGTGATGAGCAAATAAAGTCACTGGAGTCGCTGTTCAAGATGGAGAACAAGTTGGAACCAAGGAAGAAGCTGGAGATGGCTAGAGAGCTGGGGCTGCACCCTCGCCAGGTGGCTATATGGTTTCAAAACAGACGGGCTCGTTGGAAGTCCAAGCAAGTCGAGCAAGACTACACAACTCTCAAAGCTGACTATGACACTTTAAATCATCGTTTTGAGTCATTAAAGAATGAAAAACATGCCTTGCTCCAACAGGTATATATATGTACCTCATTGATTAATTAATTATTCCATTCCATTCAAATTAAAGTGGCTCTTTATATTAATTAAGTATTCATATGTATATTTTTTTAATTAATTAATTAATTAATGTGCATGACAGTTGAGAAATCTATGCAATCAGCTAAAAGAACCTCATGAATTAGGAAGCAAATTGGATATGGAGAGCGGGTCTGAAAATGGAGATATGATCACTTTGGAGTTGAATGGTAGCGGACCACTGGAACAAGACATGGCTATATATAATTCGGACGAAGATGATCCCAGAAAACACAACACTGATCATATTGTTGGCCTGCAGAAGCTACAACAATTAGATCATGAAAACATAATAATGAACATGGAAGAAGCACACGAAACAGTCAGCAACTTTGATGACCTGGGTAGTCTTTTCGAACAGTACTCAACTTCATCAAACTGGTGGGACGTCTAGTCGTCAAATTCATCAATACACACACACACACACACACATATATATATATATATATATATATATATATGCATGGTAGACAGACATGTTAATTAAGTTGCTTCATCTCGTCTCGACTGTAATAGCCAACTAGCAAGTGCTAGATAACTTATATATATATATATATATATTCGTAGCTAGCTAGCTAGTTTTTATGGGTTGGAGGTGCTAATGTATATAGAGCAAATATTGAAGTAGGTATATATATTAATTAATTATGATGTAGTTATAAATTAATTAGCTTGTAACTAACATGGGGAGATTGTTATATATATTTATATGGAATTGAAGTTTAATTTGTTTGTCAGCAATTAAGCTAGCTGGTGGGCTGGAGTATGTACAATAAATACACTAACTACTGCAGCACCTTTGTTAATGGCTCGCTATGAAGACGGTGCCAAACTTGAACTTTTTGTTTTTTTGTGAATATATCATTTGTTTTGTATTCTTGCATTTTGTTTACCAACAATCATCATTTCCGGACTCACTCCACTCCAGTGTCATGCTAATTAGTTAATTTGTCAAAAACCAAAAAGAATACCTGCACAACATGATGCTGCTCGAAAATAGCAACAACTTTCCAACAGTTTCATGCTGCCAGCTTTTGTGCCCATGAGTGGTTTTATTTTTATTATTAGTTTATAAAAATGTTGAGATAGAATTTGTAATGTGACAGTTTGGCCGAGTGGACCAGATTTAAGCTCTGGTCCGAAAGGGCGTGGGTTCAAATCTCACAGCTGTCAATTTTATTTTTTTTCTTATCAAAATTTTGAGTATTCTAATCTACGCCTGCGCCCAAACAAACTCCGATGGTGGTGGTGGTGGCCGTATCAATGTCAACCGCAACACCGTCTGCGCTATTTAGCCCTGCTTCTGCTTCTGCTTCCCCTATAAAGATTCTCAAAATCCCTCGCGTTCTCTGGCCATGGCAGAAGGTACCCTAATAATTTCTCCTAACCATACAGATATGACCATTCCCTAAAATTGATTCCGTTTTGATAGGTGAAATTGGGGCCGATGACTGTATCTCCTATGGGGTTTGGAACCTGGGCATGGGGCAATCAGCTACTTTGGGGATACCAAGAATCTATGGACACTGAGCTTCAACAGATTTTTAACCTAGCTATTGATAATGGTATTAACCTCTTTGACACCGCCGATTCTTATGGGACTGGTAAATTAAATGGCCAAAGCGAGAAGCTTCTTGGAAGATTCATTGGTGCATATGAAGGTAAACCTATGTTTTAATTTACTCAAAATTGGTGTAGATTATTGATATATTATTGATTTCCATTAGGACTGATGCATATGTAGAAATCTTATGAAATTAGTTTTTTTTTTTTCTTCCTGAGTTTGATTCATAGTTGACAGAATCTTCAGGACAGACAAAAATTCGTGATAACGTTGTCATAGCCACAAAGTTTGCTGCATATCCATGGCGCCTCACACCCAACCAATTTGTGAACGCCTGCAGGTATACAACTCTTTGTTTCTTTCATTCATTCTTCCAATAATCTGTTGAAAGGATCAAGTAATATGTAAATTATAAGATCAATGAATTCTGTAATTATCTATCCAGACCATAGTAATTTAAAACCTTGTTATGAATTTTTGGCGATGACTACTCTAGAGAATTAGACGCTCCCCCGATCAATGTGAAATGCTTTTTCAGGTCTTCTTTGGATAGGTTGCAAATTGAGCAGATTGGAATAGCACAACTACATTGGTCAACTGCAAATTATGCTCCTCTTCAAGAGCGAGCTCTTTGGGATGGTTTAGTGGCAATGTATGACAAGGTTATCAAGTCAATTTTGTGGCATCTATGATATCAAATTCTCTGCTTCCATATGCTTGTTCAATCACTCATCCCTGTTGTACATGAACCTCAATAAAAAAGACTCTAGTTAGTTGTTGAAATCCATCATGTTACTCAACACTTTAGACCACAGAGATTTGTGATCCCCTTTGCAAGTGACTTAATGGCCAACAATCTTTCTGAAATCAATTCTTGAATCACTTCACACCAGTGCACTGTTGCGCCAACGTCCTCCTGTATTTAAAACTCATGGATACATTACATACCATGTAGGGTTTGGTTCGGGCAGTCGGGGTGAGCAATTATGGACCAAAGCAGCTACTCAAGATACATGATTACCTCAAGGCACGGGGAGTTCCCTTATCTTCAGCTCAGGTAATTGTGCATTATCAGGCGCATCACATGCTTCTTTTAACCAACACATTGGGGGAAGACAGCATATGGCTCACCCAGGTTCATTGGGGAGGTGTAAACCCTACCCTGTAACAAGTGGCAAAAATACTAAAACCTGAAAATTGTCTTTTAAGTCAGGAAAAAAAAACCATTACTTTCTAAGATCTTTAATGGAAAATACTGAGCTGGGACAAACCTTACAGATTGTTGGGGAACATAAACCTTACAACTTAACAAGTGAAATTTCTATAACTACAAGAGGGACAACCAAAAATGATTAATATTGAAAGCTATCTTCCAAATCTGGGAAGATCATAAGTAGGTACAAATATTACTTATGTTTGATGGCAGAGCCTGAGCTGAAATAATAATCTTAATCCTGCAAGGATCATAGCTCCAAAAGGCTACACAATGTCCTTATACACATTAACAATGTCACTGGTAATTCCAAGTAGAAGGATTGAAGGTATGCAAGGACTCTAGAGTAACAGAAGTGGAGCAACATGCATTAAATTTCCATTTTTATTTATGCATTCAATAAGTGATCTGTTGCGCAACCTGATTTTAGGTGCAATTTTCATTGTTGAGCATGGGTGAGGATCAAATGGAGATTAAGACTGTTTGTGATTCACTAGGAATCCTTGTGATATCTTACAGTCCATTGGGCCTTGGCATGCTTACCGGCAAGTATGCACCTTCTAATCTTCCACGGGGACCAAGGTACATTTTCTTCTCCTCTCCCTCTCTAAACTAATTTAATAGAATGTTACGGTGTTTAAACCAACTACCAAGTACTATTTTCATCCACATTGGATTCAGCAAAAAGAAATTCTTGTAGGATCAAAATTTATTAGTCAAAATAAAGCATCCATTACCGACGCGAAACCACAAATATCTAATATGATAGACGGGCTTGTACACCTAAGAAGATAATTTTGATACAATCCTAATTCTAGTAAGGCCATCTTCTAGCACTTCTCAGATTGGAACATAGATATCAGTCATGCACATCATTTCAAACAAAATATCAAATGTGCAAAAACAAAATCTCTTTTTCAAATAGAAAACAGGTTCATTTTCTTCCAATATGCACATGGAGAACTGAGTGTTGAACAAGCAACAACTCCTTTGTGCACTAGCAAACAAGACAAGAACACAACCAGAGCAGGAAGGAGAAAGAGAATCAAAGTTAGAACAAACTTGGGCATCCAAGTTTGTTTATCGAAATAGCAAAAGCAAACCAAAATCCAGGCAAAGAAATCTAAAGAACCATGTGAAATAGAATAGATCACCAGCAAACAAGATGGTAAGTAACCCACTGGTTAGCAAGCAAATGAACAGTAGGACGTCTAACCAACAAATCCAAGCATTTTAAACGAGTCTATTCATCAGAATGTTAACCCCTTAAGGCCATTAGAAATGGCTCGTCCTTGAACTCTTAGACACCAATCAAAATGAGTGAGTTCATCCATCAGTCCAGTCAATGAAACAACCCAACCAGAAACGACAATATGGCAATTTAAATCTTAATAACAGAATAAAAATTCATGCCGAAACGGCCCCAAGCTTCCAATAAAATTCATGGGTTTTCAAAGTCAACCTACACAACTGAGATAATAAAAAATAAATATCTAAGATGACGGTCTTCCATCTCTCTTCCCGCTACATCTTCCCTTTGCCCTTAACTGCTCTCTCTAAGCCACGCTTGCCTGAAAAGATTTTTAGTTTTGAAAGAGTGAGGGTTAGACCGTAGGTCTAGTGAGTCCCCTCTAACAGATAAGCAACAAAATAACTTTCCAGCAAATTTAAATCAACAAATTTATAAGCACATAAAGATAAAACACGCTA
The DNA here is from genome assembly GCA_954870635.1 of Arctium minus. Taxonomy (NCBI): domain Eukaryota; kingdom Viridiplantae; phylum Streptophyta; class Magnoliopsida; order Asterales; family Asteraceae; genus Arctium; species Arctium minus. Next base: position 148,112,895 of record OX941083.1, on the reverse strand, counting down.
CTGACCACACGACCGTCAAAGACGATGTGTCTAACTCGCACTGCCTTAATTTTTGGAACACACCCCCAATGGCATAAACGGGCCACACTCCCCGGTACGAGTAGGCGGACCACACTCCCGACTTAGTTCACAATCTCCACAAATAATGTATGCGTACATTTAAACACCAACAATTTATAACACACTTAAATCATTTCATAATAAACATGACATCGTAAATAAATCAAAGTTTAAAATTAAACTTCACATGCTTTCGTTTACAAAAGATTTAGTTCAGAAAAACTCACCTGGCGTCCTTAGCTCGAAACTCGCGTCTACTTCTATAATTCGGCCCGAAACCTATAAAGGAAACATTGACCGATGAACTCTCTATACTTTAATTAGCAACAGGTTAACCTTATCACCCCAAAATCTCAACCGATTGGCCTAATAGTAACCGCTAGACTAAACTAACGGAAAATAACACCTCAAACCAGAACACAAGAAAAATGGGCCGATCCTCTAATTAACAAAGCCCAACACTAAAAAATAAATCTTTAAGTTATAATTGGGCTTCGGCCCATCAACATAACCCGGGGACCGGGTTATCAACAACTGCCCGGAGCGGAGGACGACCGGGGCTCCCCCCCGGTGACCGGAGTCAAAGAGACCAAAGTCTCCCCCCTTCAACCGGGGTCCAAACCTTTCTCTCGACCGGTGTGTGGGGGTCGACCGGTGTCCCTCTTCGACCGGGGCCTGACCAAAGGGTCGCCCGGTGCCTCAACTCTCGACCGGGGCTAACGTAATCCGGTGACCGGAGTCACTCGAGCCCAGTATCGAGACACCATTCGAAAATCCAGAGATTCGATATACACAAAATCGCAGATTAAACCCAGAAATTAATAACAATCTACTCCAATAATCAAATGCAATGAGTCGATTACAACAAAATCCCAACACAACCCCAACTTATGCAAATATCCGATTCATCAACCATTCCAACCCCAAAACCAACAGTTAAAACAATGCCTAGAGATGAGAAAATGATTAGGGGAAGATTTCCTTAAGGAAAAAACTCAGAAAACTTGAAATCACGACATAATCGGCTCTTTCCCTTCTTCGTTCGCACAATCACCCTAACTCCTTTTCTCTGCTCGGCCGCCGTATGACATCCAAAATTTAGAGTCATTAGGGTTATAACTCCTTTTTAATCCCAATGTTACAACTTACTCCCTTATACCTTTGAGTCTTTCCCAACTCACACCCAAACTTTAAAACATGGAAATTTTACACTCGGTTATTACAATATCCCCCCCTGAATAGAATTCCGTCCCCGGAATTCCTTCGCTGAACAAACTGGGGTATTGCGTTCTCATAGTTGACTCTAATTCCCAAGTCGCATCTTGGCCCTTGTGGAATTTCCACTGAACTTTCACTAGCTGAATTTCCTTGTTCCTCAAGTTCTTCACTTTACGATCTAAAATGGCCACCGGTTCTTCCACATAACTTATTTTCTCATCTACTGGAATATCCTCCAATGGCACGACAACATCGCTATCTGCTAAACATTTCTTCATATTAGATACATGGAAAACGGGGTGCACTCCTCGCAGATCCACAGGTAGATCCAGTCTATACGCTACCTCCCAAACGCGCTCCACGATAGCAACGACCCAACAAATCTAGGTCTTAACTTCCATTTCTTTCTGAATCGGGTCACACCCTTCCAATGCGAGACTGGTAACTTTACATTTGTCACCGCTTGGGACTAATGACTCATAATTCTCAATCTAACCAAATTAGTACCATTCGATTATTCAAGCCATCCTGATCAATATATAGCCGTACACAACCATCAGATTTACCCCTCGATTACATCGACTTCCTTAACCGATAGAATTTTGCGGGAGTCACACCACGTCAACATACATCACTGACTAAGTACTCACCCAACTCTCCAACATAACACGTCCGTCAACTGTAGACATCACCAACAACTCACGGTCACGAATTTCTTCATCATGTAACTTGCCCTTGCAAGCAACCCCTCTTAGCACGACATAAGTCAAACGCAGAAGCACTTTCTTTTTCGAACCACATTGATCTCAACTCCTCGGCATTATCCAAATTCTTACACGCTAAAATATACATCGCCCCAACGTCATCTCTTCAACTCCTCACATATTGGCAGAAACTTCCACAATTCAAAACCCTCGTAATCCACCAGTTCCAACTGGCCAAATAATACAGCGCATACCTCCCTTTCTCATTGCATCCACAATCACTCAACCAAAAGCGCAATAAAACCCAGCTTCACCCGCTCAACACAGAGCAACCAAGCTCATACAAACTATTCCAAATATTTTAACACTGACTCACTTGGAATCCCCTTTTCATGCATTACCAAAACTGACATTATGATCCTTCGTTTCGAGCACTATATTCCACCACCTCTACCTTCCTCCTTGAAGACTTCAAACCCACTTCTAACGGCCGACTCACTGATTAGAGGCGTGAACTTTTGGGCTGGCCGTACGATTTTATTTATCAATACTCACACCGCACCAAAACGCCATCTCCTCTCTCTCATACCCACGCTAAGAATTTATAAACTTGCTAACAGCAGAATCTGAAAACATGCCACCACATTTTGTGCCACTTGCCAAACTTCTTACTCTCAGATTTCCCACCTTTCCGACATGATATCTTCACCCTCTCCTCGTTGCAAGAAACACTGCTCACCCAACATTACTTACTCTATTCCTTGATGATTCCCAAACGTATCGACTCACATTTACATTACTTGTTTGATCAACCGATTATCCACAATTCTCACGTGAGATAATCAACCCAACTCTTCTAAATCATTACCCACTATTCAAAAGCGCCGCACAAATCTCACTCGCCAAACAGGATTGCCCAATCTGCTAGAATCCCTTCACTCCCAAATAATATTTCAACATGCCCACGGATTTCCTATCTACTACACAACCCCCCTGAATTAAGCAGTTCGACACTTTCAACAATCATTCTAGGGATATAAGATAATCCTGCCCAAAACTTGTCGTAACCCAGAACATACGGTTCCTCTCTTAGATAACCGCCAACAATCATTTGACAAAATTATTTTCAACTTAGCATCCCAACCACATTCTTACCATTTACAACTCATTCCCCCTAGATCTTTGGACGAGGACGTTCATCCTACAACGATAACGCCCGCCTTTTACATATCCTCAAGGAAACTCCTTACCACTTTAATGATTTGCACTCCCAGCTATGTCATAAAGACATCACCAACTCATGGTTACAACCATCACTCTACTACCTCATCCTAGAACATCTGCAAATCTCCACGACCACTTGGCACACAAACATATACCGTCCTACTCACACTGGTCGTAATACTAAAAATCGGACTTCAAGGCATTTCACGACTTATCTTTCTCGAACCTAAATAAATCGCAAAACTATGATCTTCAAAACCACCCAACAAGATATCACTCCTTGTCGGCACATCGTAACCTGCGGAAATCAAACTCTAGTAGCCCGAAAGATTAAGCGTACTACCTCGAAGACTTAAATACTCAAAGCACAACCCCTCCCAGTCATGCTATATATAAACTTCACTCCCACATAACCAACAAAATCTCATCGATAAAGAACCACCTGACCGAACTAGCGATCTTCCATTTTTGCAAGATCCACACAAGGTTGTCCAACATCACATTAGGTACACACCTTTTCTGAATAACTCTTCGCTTCCTCGCAAAACTCCTCAAAACTATCCATAACTACTACTTCATTTTCGGCGTCCCGCTATTCACCACAAAAATGGTTTCTGACTTCCACAACAACAGTCGGCATTGAGATACTTTCACTATGTCTCCAACCAACAAGGATCCCCAATGAAACCTACATCTTCCACTGCAACAACTAATTGACAAAAATATCTTTACAACTTCAAATTCCACTCCAGACACAACCGTTTGCCGACATCCACATCTCAAGTCATGGTGCCAACGGTAAGCCATTAGAGTACAATCATCCTTAACGTCATAGGTCAATCCTCCATTAACCAACTCTGCTATTCATCACCCTTACTTAGAAGAATACCAATATCAAGTATTTACTACTCTTTGATCGAGCGACACACTTCCACTCTCAAAACTTTCATCATTCTTAATTGCAACTCTTCCCCACGACCTAGAGAGTTCATAGCCTTCATGCATGACACACAATTATTTAAACTTTTGACACGTTTGAAAATTTAGAAGATACTTACATTATGAAGCAAACTTGAGTGTACACGACCCATCGCTAACTTAGCCATGCAAAACGATTTCAAGTATCGTTCAACCTCAACTCCACGACAAATTTTTCTTCACCACACCCCAATATCGGTGTTGGCACATTTGAAAAATATTTCCGATGAACTTTACACACACGATTTATAAAATACTACAAAATTGCTTACACTGAGCTTGTCAAACGACTCCAACCCTCATTGATATGACAACACATGTTTGTACCAAACTCACTTATAAAATAATGCGATCAATGTTGTTTTGATTTTCATAACCAAAAGTTAACTCATTCACGAAGAGATACATAATATTTCCCCACACCAAAAATCGAAATTTATCACCCAATGCCATAAACTTGCCTTTTCAATCCGACACACATTTGCATGCGTCAACACGTTTTTAAAACAAATACCTCGTAAGGCACACACACGCCAAAATATCTGATGTGAATGATATGAAAAGCTCTAGCAATTTATTTGACACACATTGCATGAGACTCAAAGACATTGAAGGCTATTTACTCTAACAAGGTCAACTGTTTACATTCACTCTAATTTATCCCTGACTCCTTGCTTCCGACCAACCAGTAGGAGTCCTCTACTGTGCCACAACCTCCGGCACCAACGTCTTCAACTAGTCACCACCGTGACTATTGATTCGCAAATCAAGCGTCCCCACTCTGGCCCCAAACAAACTCACCAACAATAGCTTATTTCCATCCGATCCTCACTACATATTATCAGTCAACACTGATATCGTCTCTCAACCACCCTTCAATTATCTACAGCTTTAGAAGTCCCATTTCTATCATTCGATTCTTGAATTAACACTCTCCTGCTTCTCACTAATCGACATACCCCTCTACCTAACCGAAGACTCTCTTGGAGCAAAAGCCCACCTCCTAACATCATTCTCTTCCTTATGGACTCAAGAGGTCTCTTCTCAACGAAATATCTACATCCCGCACGATTTACATCCTAAACGGTATTAACCTTACAACCATAAGCGAACTCACACAACATTCCAAACCAACTTATCATTTCAAAGATACGACTCACTATCCAAAACTACACCCATCGATTGTCTCAACAATAGAAATCGAGTATGCCTATGCACCTGTAAATTCATAATGGCATTGGCCAGATGCAATTTTGAATTTAACTTACATGAGAATCCTCACTATCGTTATCACGACTCTCGATAATCAAGGTCTTCCTTAAAGACTTCCTAAGTCTCAGTTGTGTCCATCTACCCCACAGTTTAAGTTTAGGCCCATCCGATCACCTAAATCCCTTAAACTATGGCTCTGATACCAACTAAAACAACCCAACCAGAAACGACAATATGGCAATTTAAATCTTAATAACAGAATAAAAATTCATGCCGAAACGGCCCCAAGCTTCCAATAAAATTCATGGGTTTTCAAAGTCAACCTACACAACTGAGATAATAAAAAATAAATATCTAAGATGACGGTCTTCCATCTCTCTTCCCGCTACATCTTCCCTTTGCCCTTAACTGCTCTCTCTAAGCCACGCTTGCCTGAAAAGATTTTTAGTTTTGAAAGAGCAAGGGTTAGACCGTAGGTCTAGTGAGTCCCCTCTAACAGATAAGCAACAAAATAACTTTCCAGCAAATTTAAATCAACAGATTTATAAGCACATAAAGATAAAACACGCTACCGACCACACGACCGTCAAATACGATGTGTCTAACTCGCACTGCCTTAATTTTTGGGATACACCCCCAATGGCATAAACGGGCCACACTCCCCGACTTAGGTCACAATCTCCACAAATAATGTATGCATACATTTAAACACCAACAATTTATAACACAAATCATTTCAAAATAAACATGCCATCGTAAATAAATCAAAGTTTAAAATTAAACTTCACATGCTTTCGTTTACAAAAGATTTAGTTCAGAAAAACTCACCTGGCGTCCTTAGCTCGAAACTCGTGTCTACTTCTATAATTCGGCCCGAAACCTATAAAGGAAACATTGACCGATGAACTCTCTATACTTTAATTAGCAACAGGTTAACCTTATCACCCCAAAATCTCAACCGATTGGCCTACTAGTAACCGCTAGACTAAACTAACGGAAAATAACACCTCAAACCAGAACACAAGAAAAATGGGCCGATCCTCTAATTAACAAAGCCCAACACTAAAAAATAAATCTTTAAGTTATAATTGGGCTTCGGCCTATCAACATAACCCGGGGACCGGGTTATCAACAACTGCCCGGAGCGGAGGACGACCGGGGCTCCCCCCCGGTGACCGGGGTCCAGACCTTTCTCTCGACCGGTGCGTGGGGGTCGACCGGTGTCCCTCTTCGACCGGTGCCCCCTCTTCGACCGATGCCTGACCAAAGGGTCGCTCGGTGCCTCAACTCTCGACCGGGGCCAACGTAATCCGGTGGCCAGAGTCACTCGAGCCCAGTATCGAGATACCATTCGAAAATCCAGAGATTCGATATACACAAAATCGCAGATTAAACCCAGAAATTAATAACAATCTACTCCAATAATCAAATGCAATGAGTTGATTACCACAAAATCCCAACACAACCCCAACTTATGCAAATATCAGATTCATCAACCATTCCAACCCCAAAACCAACAGTTAAAACAAAACAATGCCTAGAGATGAGAAAATGATTAGGGGAAGATTACCTTAAGGAAAAAACTCAGAAAACTTGAAATCACGACAGAATCGGCTCTTTCCCTTCTTCATTCGCACAATCACCCTAACTCCTTTTCTCTGCTCGGCCGCCGTATGACATCCAAAATTTAGAGTCATTAGGGTTATAACTCCTTTTTAATCCCAATGTTACAACTTACTCCCTTATACCTTTGAGTCTTTCCCAACTCACACCCAAACTTTAAAACATGGAAATTTTACACTCGGTTATTACAGTCAACCTTATGGACATCATGAAGGGACGACTTGACGCCACCAAGACTGTTGATTCCTCACACCCAAACTTTAAAACATGGAAATTTTACACTCGGTTATTACAGTCAACCTTATGGACATCATGAAGGGACGACTTGACGCCACCAAGACTGTTGATTCCTCACTTAATAGTATACCAGTTGGCTTCTAAACAAGTCACAATGCTCCTCCTTATGAAATAGAAAATTTTATCACACACGCTACAGGACCATGGTCTAACTAGTAAATTAGGATGGTAGCTCTTGCTAAAAAAAAAGTATGGACCACGAAACTATGAAATGATCTCTTTATTAACAAGGGTATCCTACAAGGTAACTACTTAAGCTTCTTGTGTCCATACTTGTTACCAAATCTACAAGGGTTCTGTTTGTTCAGACAACCCGGCATGGTGTATCAAGGGACAATTCCACATTCTTTTAGGAATTTAGTGAAAGAACATGGGCGTTGTTTGCCTGATCTATGAGTATGATATAAACCAAACCAAATGTACTCGGTAAATCCCACATTGAGTAGGGTCTGGAGATGGTATAATATACACAGACCTTTCCTCTAGTGACTAGTCCAAGGAATAAAGAGGTTGTTTCAGTTAAGACCCACAACCTGTGAAAAGGTTTTGTGAAAAAAGGTTTTTCAAAGAAGATTTGGGGGATCCTGAAAGTTGGTCTAAATAAACCAACATATCATTCTTTGTGTAGAATACAAAATGAAGTTAAGTTCCATCTAGAAGACGGTGCAATAAAAGTATATTTTATTTCAGGAGTTTGCTGTTCAGACAAATTATACCAGGGGTGGAGCCATTGTTAATCTCATTAAAAGAAATATCATTAAAAAGGGGAAAAAGTATACCTCAGGTGTGTGCTTGTTCCTTGTTTAGTAAGTTGGTTGAGTTGTGTATGATACTATAGTAGTAATAGAGTTGGCATTGGCAGGTTGCAATAAACTGGTGTATCTGCAAAGGCACTATTCCAATACCAGGAGTTAAGTCTGTTAAACAAGCTGAGGAGAATCTGGGAGCTCTAGGTTGGAAGCTGAGGCCCAATGAGATGGATGAACTGGAATATGCTGCCATCCAATCTCCTGGCAAGATGATCCAAAATGTCTTCCAGACAAGGTAGGTACTGGGTATGGTATCTATCATCTTCAAATCAATTAGTATAAAATTCTTTAAGTAATAACACTGTTTGTCAATTTGCAGATAACTTTGAAGAAAAGCTCGGTTGGTCCCTTTGACATATGTATGTAGATAATAAGAGGATATTGAATGCTTCTCCTTGTACAAGTTGGTTAAAAAAACAAACATGTTACATAAAATGATTTTGTTGTTTTAGTATTATTACATTTCTCCAAATCTGAGTTTGATTGATTTGGGATTTGAAGTTAACATTTTCTACAATATTGATTCGTATGACATGTTCATCCTCTCCGCACACTTGCTGATGTTAGCCGATGCTCAATAAAAGGATCAATCTGATCAGAAAAGCATTTCTTCAAGTCACTGATTTAGTCCTTGCATTTTGTTCCTTTCCCCTTCTTGTTAAATTCAATCCTTATTTGACCATGAAACTTGGGTTGGGGTGCTACATTTTGGTGGTCTTAACAGCACAAGTCAAACTGGGTCTAGGCTTATTTGTATAATTAGTAAGAATGATGGTTTAATGAAGCTAATTAACCTAAGAACAATTAAATATGATGAATATTTTTCAGTAATTGATATACTAGGATTTATAAGAATATGTGAAAGTATTGTTAGAGATTATGGTATGATTGTGTTGTCACTATCTGGTTCATAATCATAAAAAGTGCTTCCCATCCACCCATTCTTATTCCTATTCTTATTTGTATGCCCTAACAACAAGCCTTATCCCACATAACATTTTGTTTTTATTTTTCTTTTTCTTTTTATCAAAACCAAGTTTTCTCAATAAATAAATAAACATTATTTTTAATTATGAATAGTATTTTAGCATTAAAAACCTTATTTCCATTAACAACCATCAAGAGCGTGCCACATATTCATATCCATGATAAATAAGAATACGCAACACGTTCTAAATGATTCTCTGGTTCTCAAGGAAAATGAGGTTTTTAATAAAACCTCCCTCTTATAATCTTTATATATATTAAAAGAGAAACCAAACATAATGACTTGGCAACATGGGGTTTGAATATTACTCAAATCTTGAAATATGGTTGAGTTTCATCATCCCATATTGGTGGAAAGATGATAATTTGAAAGAAGATGATGGGTATATATAAGAGTCAACCATGGTTGAAATCAAAACCAACCAAAAGATAAAAATTATAGTGTAAAACACATATTTTAATGAGGTTTGAGTATTCCTCAAATCTTGAAATATCATCACCCTACATTGGTGGGAAGATGATAGTTTGAAAGAAAATAATGGGTATATAAAAGAGTGATGGATACTCTTGAAATCTAAAACCATGGTTTGAAGCAAAACCAACCAAATGGTAAAATTTATAGTGCAAAACATACATTTAAATGAGGTTTGAGTATTCCTCAAATTTTGAAATAAGGTTGAGTTTCGTCGTCCCATATTGATGGGAAAATGATAACTTAAAAGAAGATAACGGGTATATAAAAAAGTGATGGATGATTTTGAAATCTAAAACCATTGTTGGAATCAAAACCAATTAAATGGTAAAGATTATAGCACAAAACACACACTTAAATGAGGATTGAGTATACCTCAAATCTTGAAATAAGGTTGAGTTTCAACATCCCACATTGATGAAAATATGATAATTTGGAAAAAGATGATGGGTATATATAAGAGTCATGGATGCCATTGAAATCTAAAACCATGATTGAAATCAAAATCAACCAAAAGATAAAAATTATAGTGTAAAACACATATTTTAATGAGGTTTGAGTATTCCTCAAATCTTGAAATATCATCACCCTACATTGGTGGGAAGATGATAGTTTGGAAGAAAATAATGGGTATATAAAAGAGTGATGGATACTTTTGAAATCTAAAACCATGGTTTGAAGCAAAACCAACCAAATAGTAAAATTTATAGTGCAAAACATACATTTAAATGAGGTTTGAGTATTCCTTAAATTTTGAAATAAGGTTGAGTTTCGTCATCCCATATTGATAGGAAAATGATAACTTAAAAGAAGATAACGGGTATATAAAAGAGTGATGGATGATTTTGAAATCTAAAACCATTGTTGGAATCAAAACCAATCAAATGGTAAAGATTATAGCACAAAACACAAACTTAAATGAGGATTGAGTATTCCTCAAATCTTGAAATAAGGTTGAGTTTCAACATCCTACATTGGTGGAAAGATAATAATTTGGAAGAAGATGATAGGTATATATATGAGTCATGGATGCCATTGAAATCTAAAATCATGGTTGGAATCAAAACCAACCAAAAGGTAAAAATTATAGTGTAAGACACATATTTTAATGAGGTTTGAGTATTCCTCAAATCTTGAAATTTCATCATTCTACATTGGTGGGAAAATGATAGTTTGGAAGAAAATAATGGATATATAAAAGAGTGATGGATGCTCTTGAAATCTAAAACCATGGTTTAAAGCAAAACCAACCAAACAGTAAAAAATTATAGTGCAAAACACACATTTAAACTAAGTTTGAGTATTCCACAAAATTTGAAATAAGGTTGAGTTTCGTCATCCCATATTGATAGGAAAATGATAACTTAAAAGAAGATAACGGGTATATAAAAGAGTGATGGATGATTTTGAAATCTAAAACCATTGTTGGAATCAAAACCAATCAAATGGTAAAGATTATAGCACAAAACACAAACTTAAATGAGGATTGAGTATTCCTCAAATCTTGAAATAAGGTTGAGTTTCAACATCCTACATTGGTGGAAAGATGATAATTTGGAAGAAGATGATAGGTATATATATGAGTAATGGATGCCATTGAAATCTAAAATCATGGTTGGAATCAAAACCAACCAAAAGGTAAAAGTTATAGTGTAAGACACATATTTTAATGAGGTTTGAGTATTCCTCAAATCTTGAAATTTCATCATTCTACATTGGTGGGAAAATGATAGTTTGGAAGAAAATAATGGATATATAAAAGAGTGATGGATGCTCTTGAAATCTAAAACCATAGTTTGAAGCAAAATCAACCAAATAGTAAAAAATTATAGTGCAAAACACACATTTAAACTAGGTTTGAGTATTCCACAAATTTTGAAATAAGGTTGAGTTTCGTTATCCCATATTGATGGGAAAATGATAACTTAAAAGAAGATAACGGGTATATAAAAGAGTGATGAATGATTTTGAAATCTAAAACCATGGTTGTAATCAAAATCAATCAAATGGTAAAGATTATAGCACAAAACACACAATTAAATGAGGATTGAGTATTCCTCAAATCTTGAAATAAGGTTGAGTTTCAACATCCTACATTGGTGAAAAGATGATAATTTGGAAGGAGATAATAGGTATATAAAAGTGTGATGGATGTTTTGAAAATATATAATCATGGTTGGAATTAAAACCAAGCAAATGGTAAAATTATGGTGAAAACACACACAATTAAAATCTTTATATATTAAAGTAAAACCCATAATGAATGAGGTGACATCATAAGGAATGAGTATTCATCATTTCTTCAACTGTAGTTGAGTTTTGTGTATTCCACATTGATGATGTGATGAAATATTGACAATGAATGATTGGTATATGAAGGGGCTTGAGATGCCTTTGTTGTAACTATTGAAGTTGACTCATATTGGTTGATCCTCTAAACTCATAAGTTAGCCGATCCTCTAAACTTACGGGTTGGTTGATTTTGGCTAACGTTCTCTTAGCAAACATGTTAACTATACAAAATAATAATAAAATATTATAAGATTCAAATATTTTAAAATTTTGGAGTATGTGTGATTTCGACTATCCCACATTAATGAGAAATATTTATTTTGAAGAATGAATGTGAGTATAAACGGGTAAAATATTCCTTTGAAAACTTTATATATATTAAAGTAAAACCAACAAAGAATGAGGTGACATTATAAGGAATGAGTATTCATCATTTCTTCAATTGTGATTGAGTTTTGTATATCCCATATTGATGGAGTGATGAAATATTGACTATGAATGATTGATATATGAAGGGGGTTGAGATGCATTTGTTGTAACCCATGAAGTTGGTTGATCCTCAAAACTTACGGGTTGGTTAATTTTGGCTAACGCTCTTTTAGCAAACATGTTAACTATACAAAATAATAAAAAATCTTATAAGATTTAAGTATTTTAAAAATCTTGAAGTAGGTGTGATTTCGGCTATCCCACATTAATGAAAAATATTTATTTTGAAGAATGAATGTGAGTATAAAAGAGTAAAATATTCCTTTCGAAATGAAAATGTTAGTTGGCTAAATGACTACATTTATTTTACAAAACAAACCTATTTATATGAAATCTTTATATATATTAAAGAAAGATAAAAGACATATGACGTGACATTATGAGAGTTAAGTAGTTTTAAATCTTGATGCATGGTGTGATCTTGGTTACCCCATATTACAGAAAAATCTTTAGTTTGAAGATTAGATGTGGGTATATGAAATAATGATGTTTTCTTTTTGAAAATGATAAAGATAATATCTACCTTCATTTTGCAAAATAAACTTATTTATATGAAGAGGAGTGTTCAAATGCAACCTATTTACATGATGTAACCCTTCTATCCACCACTCATATAGAGGGGCGTTCAAATGCAACTCATTTACATGATGCAACTATTTTATCCACCATTCATTTTATTTTGCATAACAACCCCTCTATGGGAGTTAACTATTTTAAAATTTTGATATAAAGTGTGATTTTGGTTATCCCGTATTAAAGAGACATCTTTAGTTTGAAGAATAAATGTAGGTATACGATAAGATGGTGTTTTTCTTTTTGAAAATGATAAGGTTAATAAATACCTTTCTTTTGCAAAACAAAGGTATTTATATAACATCTTTATGTATATAAAAGGAATATGAAAGGCATAAGATGTAGCAATATAAGAGTTAAATATTTTAAATCTTTATATATCTATTTAAATGGACAATCTACATATTACTACCTAAATTATTCATGCTACCACGTAACGCACGATTTCTACACTAGTTCATGTATTATGGCATAACATATAATATAATTGAAGATGGATTATTACTCTCATTTCTCAAAAATATGTAAAATTACAAAAAAATTATAGTTAATAAGTCAAAACATAATTTAAAATCAAATTCTGATTTTATTAAAAGAAAGAAAAAAAAGTGAGTCAACAAAATCAGGCATTATGTTGTGTTTCGGGAGAGGGAGTTGAAAGTAAAAAATAAAAGTAAAAGTAAAAGCATAAAGTGTGTATGTATAGGCATGCCAACAATGTCATCAATCAAAATATACTAATAAATTTTATAATTGTATTCAAGTCAATCTTAAGTTGTACTTTCTTTTAACTTTAATAATAATATATTTAATTTGTATAATTTCAAGGTCAACTTTTGAATATGAAAAATAAACATGCTATGTTAATAAATAGAACAATATAACAGAATAATTATCTTAGTAAACTATATATAAAATGTTAATAGGTTTCTTTTATAAGACCATGTCATATATATATATATAAAAAGAACTTTTGAAAGTAAAGCGATATTATGCAAAATTTAATTTAATTTAAAGAAGAAGATATGATATACTTAAAAGAAGGGAGTGAATGAAAAGAGCAATTGGTTGGTTGCATTAATATTTATTTATTTAATAATAAAATGGAAATGGAAATGGAAATTGAAAATGAAAATGGAGAATTGGAGATGGAAACACAATATGATGAGATGAGTCCTCCCTAGTCCCTAGTAGTGTGAGATGAGATGAGATGAGACAAACAAAAAGTTAAAATTAAGTTTGTAGAGCAGTTGATTTCATTCATGGTGGATACTCCTTCTCCTCCTCCTCCTCCTCCCATCCATGCTCTTCCACTTGTATTCCTCCGCCGCGCATGCTGTTGAAGCCACCGTCCATAAGCTAGGTGACTTCTTCATCAGCGGCGGCGGCGGCTGCTACACCAATGCCGGAGTGAATCTCGCCACCACCATCTTCGCCGGTCTTGTAATCGCTGCTGCTATGTATTCCACCTCTAGGTAACACAAATCACCACAAAATATTTATTATTACTAACCACTTCTTCAACTCAACTTCAAACCCTAGGACTCTTTTCCCTTTTTCTTCCTTTCTTCTTCTTGTTGGTTTCCACGACAAGTTTCTCAACTAGATTTGATTGATGAAAGCCCTAAGACGCAGTCAAACCTCCTCCTCCTCGTCAAATTCATCAAATTCGTGGATTCATTTGAGATCTGTATTATTCGTAGTTGCTTCTTCCTCACCAGCTTCCTGTTCCTCTTCCGATCGGTGAGTATCTTCTTCTTTGATCCAAATCATGTTTTTCCTTAGCCCTCACTATGTCTATCTTCACTTCAAATCTTGATCTCAAATCCTTGATTGTAGCAGTAACCCCCCAAATCTTAGGTCTTGTCCATTTTAATAAATTACTATATCGTTCTTATGGTTGTTTATTTATTAACTTTGCAACTTTGGAACAAGTTTGACGACTTCAGGACCCTGCTTTTTGCCTTTTAATTATCATTAGATGTATGGACGTTAACTTTTACGCTATTGCCCTAAGCTAACTTCATTCGTTTTTCAACTTCTTGCTTCATAAGGATTGCATTTGGATCGTGCATTGCTTGTATATAAACTTTGTTCTGTCTTTTTCTCTTTGAACCTTTTCTTGTTTAAATATCAGAAAAGTCGTGGAAGAGGGTTGAAACTAAGCCTTACCACATAATGCCAATCTTGGAGTTCTGTTCCCATCTGAACATGGATCTCCATTGCCCAATTGCTTTGATGTCCTTTCGACATTTACTTCTTAGCACATGCTGATTGTTGGACACGAATCAATAGTGTAAATGAGGATTCTAGTGAAAAAATATGTTATTTTCAGCAATAAATTTAGGCTTGTCCTTATTATCCCTTGTTTTGATGAGGTATGCCCCTGCAGGGGCCCAAATCGTGTCTTTGTAATAGAATTGGTTAGTTTCTGTAGACTGTAGTGATATATAAGTTTGAGGTTTACCAGTGTAACTGAGTTCTAAATAGGTTAATTGGCAAAAAAGATTATCACTTGAAAGTTCAATGGGTGATGACAACTAAGTTTCGATGACCTCTTAGGCTCTTACCCTTTCAGCCATGCGTTGCTTGATGGGATATCTTCTGTTTTCTTCGCTATTTTTTTACTTTTAAGATATTTCAAGTCTTTCAAGTTTCAAGACTACCACTGGAACTTCATTCTTACTATAGGTTGCTAATAAGGGTACCTATGTGCACCACTGATCTGTGGTTGCATTGCTTGACATGCATGCACTCATATGATTCACATCCCTTTCTTTCCTATTCCTTTGCCACAAGATGTTTTCACCCAATTTAGCTTTAACTTTTGAACCATGGTACATTATTTTAGAATGAGAACCTTAGCTATGAGTTGGTGATTAGAACTAAGATTGGGCTCTGATTGGATGATGCTGAACCAGTAGCCATTTGTTGTTTTATACTTATAGCTTTTATCCTGGCCATTAATGATTGTTCCCGGACAGAATTTACCTTTTCAGAAAGAAAAAAAAACTTGAGAGTTCGTTACTGAAATTACATGAAACTACATTACTAAGCAGCCATTTCTCGGTTATACCCTTGTACTTCTTCCTTTCTAGAAGTTAGTAGATGGTGGCATTAGATTTTTTTGTCATACAAATAGGTTGGGGGAAATGTCTGAAATCATGAGTACTATTTTATTACTCAAAGTGGAGGCATTTCACTGTTTTTCTTCTGTTTATGTTTTTCTTCTGTTTATCCTTTTACAACTTCTATTGTATACCTGGTTTATCTTTGTGGCATACATGATTTCTAGGAAACCTTTATTGCATGACCTTGTATATTTAATCGGACAAGTTTGAGGCCGAAAGGCTACTGGAAAATCTCTTATTTTTCTGACACATAAATTCAATATAAAGCGAATGGGATGTGGGAAATACACTACCATCAATAATCATTTAACCTTCCTCCTATCTATTTTTTGGTGACAAACCCATAAGTGGCAATGAAAGGGAATGTTGGTGCCCTATTATCACTGCATATTATTTTCAAAAGACAAAAGCATTTAGTAGTGAATTTTGAGATATTAGCTTCTGATTGTTGATTGTTGTTTCAGGGGCCTATTGTTTTTCTTTTTCGCTAAAATGTGTATTATTGATTTCAGGGGACGACTCAAATCACCATGGTCGCGTAGGAAAAGAAAACATGCACTCACTCCTCAGCAGTGGAAAAGTTTGTTTACACCAGAAGGAAAAGTTCGAGATGGTGTTAAATTTCTGAAAAAAGTTCGCAGTGGGGTGTGTTCCTGTTTCATGTGGTCTCATTATCTTACTTATTTTTAAGGTTACAGCGTTTCACTAATTTATTTCTCTGTTCTGATGATAATTGATCTGTAGGGAGTTGATACAAGTATCAGGTCAGAGGTTTGGCCTTTCCTACTTGGAGTGTAAGTATTTCTCTTTCAATTTGTTTTCTAAGTTTACTAAGTAGTTTTTATGTGGATGTTATTCTTTATCTTTCAACATTTTCTTGTTTAACTAGAGGCTGTTTACTGAATGGGACTATGGGAGTACTTTGGTTAGCAGAAGTTTTTCTTTATTTCTTCGGCTCCTGCCAACAAGTTAAGCTATAGGTTACACCCCAATGCATGCATACTCATATGCTTATGTATTATCTTCTTTATTGTTGTGGAAGTAGGTTTACGGTAATACAGGGCACTCCAATTTTTAAGTCATTAAAATTGAGCACTTGATGCATCTTAAAGAGCTTGTGTATTATGTTCTTGTCATCTCTTGTGTATATTTATGCATCTCGGTTAATGATGTTAAAATATGTTTAAACTATAATTTGACTTCTTTTGATCCCAAACTTGTTTGTTTCCATAAATTTTTATTCACTATTTAATTTGTACACAGAGAACGCCTAACATTGCTTTCTGCCGCTGATGACCTACTTTCCTTTGTCCACTTTTTTACTCTTCAACAGTTATGAACTGAACAGTTGCAAAGAAGAAAGGGATAAATTAAGAACTCAGGGGAGGTATGCTAGTTGATACCTTTTGTCATTAATGTAAAATATACTTTCATCAACTATGCAGCTTTTACACATGGCATGATCTTCGTTTTTAATTTTTTGGTACAGAAAGAAGTACGAAAAATTGCGGAGGCAATGCAGGAAACTTATGAGGTGCAGTGAAGAGAGCTTTAAGTTGAAAGAAACCGGTGAAAGCAGCAGCAACGGGGACAGTGATCCATTCAATCAAGGCATGGACTCCGCCGAATCAGAAGATGTTGTGAGTGCGAGGGAGTCCCTTTCTAGTGAGGAAATAAATTCATCTCCTGGGTGTTCAGATAATCGCATCAATTCAGCATTGGAGGAAGATCCTGGTGGTTCAACGAGATTCATAGATCCAAACATGTCTGACTCGGAGTCTTCCGACTCTGATTCCTCTCAGGATGCTGAAGTAAGTCACACATTCCCCTCTTCGGATAGCAAGGAGGAAAACGAAGAGTCGACCCCCAAGTCAGAAGAAGTCCAATCAAAGCTTCGGTCAACAGAGGACTTTTCCACTTGGCAACGGATCATCCGCCTTGATGCAATTCGTGCGAATGGAGACTGGATGCCATACTCCCCAAGTCAGGCGGAAGTCTCTGAGGAACGGGCTCTCCGGTTGGCAGAGGCTGTGGGATTAAAGGACTACGAACATCTTGAAGCATGCAGGATCTTCCATGCATCACGGCTGGTTGCCATTCTTGAAGCTTATGCACTATACGATCCTGAAATTGGGTACTGCCAAGGGATGAGTGATTTACTGTCTCCAATAATCACGGTTATAACAGAGGACCATGAAGCATTCTGGTGTTTTGTCGGGTTCATGAGAAAGGCACGACACAACTTCAGGCTGGATGAGACGGGTATCAGAAGGCAGTTGAATAGGGTGTCGAAAATCATCAGATGGAAAGACTCCCACTTGTATAAGCACTTGGAGAAACTTCAAGCAGAGGATTGTTTCTTTGTGTACAGGATGGTGGTGGTGCTGTTTAGGAGGGAATTAACATTTGAACAGACGATATGCCTATGGGAGGTGATGTGGGCAGATCAGGCGGCAATTAGAGCGGGAATAGGTAAGTCGGGATGGAACAGGATACGACAGAGGGCACCACCAACGGAGGATCTGTTACTGTATGCAATAGCAGCATCAGTGCTGCAGAGGAGGAAACAGATCATAGAGAAGTACAGCAGCATGGATGAGATCATAAGGGAATGCAATAACATGGCAGGCCAATTGGATGTTTGGAAGCTTCTAGACGACGCCCATGACTTGGTGGTTTCGGTGCATGACAAGATAGAGACTACTTCCATCATAAATAAATGAATACTCATCATCATCATCACCATCACCACCCCCTTGCTTATTATGTAATGTACTACTACTACTACTACTACTACTGTATTGGCATTCCACCAGCCTTGTTTGCTGCTGGGGTGTTTTCTTTTTTTCTTTTTAGTGGGAGGGGAGGGGAGGGGAGGGGGACAATTATTGTAGTTTCTTACAAACAAATATCATCCAAGTAGGCCACCATAACAAAGATTGAGAATGAATCTAAATTAAAACCTCATTTCTATTTTACCAGTCTGTTTGCCTGTTTTTCATCTTCAACAAGAATTATACCTATGCACAAAAAAATCAAAGTATGATTTTCTTTAACTTGATAGCAAGTTGAATCATACACCAATCCAAATGAAAAGCATAATTATCTATCCTTATTCAGCATGACATAAAGATAAAGCATCTAACTAAAGCTTAAAAAGAAAATGATGTATTTTAAGCAGACTTGTCTTTGGTGTAGGATTTATGATGAGAGGCACCAGAAGCTGTAATATCAATCAACTGTACCAGGATTTCAGCACCTCCATAAATTAAATGGGGTTACATCATAAACCTGATGCACTTTAGAAACAGTTATTAATGAAAGAAAGTCGAAATAATCGATTACAATCAGGAAGGAAATCTTGAAAACAGAATGATGATATATATGACCTTTATCTTTGGTTTTGTTGTGTTTGGAAACTTCACTAAAAACGAAGTTCTTGGTAGCGGATGCCATTGAATTGATACTATTTATTTGCTACTGCTGCTGCAGCAACAAAATCAGAGATAAAAATTATAAAACAAAAATGGATATCTATTTCAGGAGGAGGTTACCAACATACCCATAGGGGCATTTTTGTAACCTTAAATTAAAAATCTCAAAAATAATTCATTCAACTTTAACAATTTTTCATTAATTATATTATTAAAATATTTCATATATTTAATTAATTATAAATTCTTTCTTCTAAACATTTAATTTCAAGGTTTTTGTTTTTATTAAATAAATATAATAAAAAATATATTTCTATCTTGTGTTTTTGAAGAGCTCTTTCAAATTCGGATAATCTGAAACTCCTTTTTTGAAGAACCAATTTGAGCAAAGATTTTACCCAAATCTTGATTTTTTTTTATTTTAAAGAATATGTTGAAGATGATTTTAGTTGAATCGCAAACTAAGAAATGCTCTAAAAAAAGTTGTTGCAAGTCATTCATTTGAAGATGTTGTTAGTGCTAGCTAGGGAGTCCCTTTCTAGTGTGGACATCTCATGGGTGTTCAGATAATCGCATCAATTCAGCTAGCATTGAACGAAGATCATCATATGGAAAGACTCCCACTTAATTATTTGGAGAAACTACAAACGGATGATTGTTTCTTTGTGTACATGATGGTGGTGGTACTGTTTAATTTTTAGGAGGGAATTAACATTTGAAGAGACGATATATGCCTATGCAGGGCCGGCCCTGGCCATGTGTAACTCGTGTGGTGGCACAGGAAATCATAAGCACAAGGGGCATCAAGTTTTGATATGTTATTAGCTATGAGTTTAATACCAAGCTATAAACAATTATCTTATGCCCAAGCCGCCAAGGTAATTAACTAAGTGTCTAATTGGTATTTGGTCTAGTAATTAGAATGAATAGAGAATGGTGTCATGAATGTTCAAACAACTAAGCTGGTTTATTTTGTTCTTCATCTATTCCTGTTTGACCGTTCCGATTTATAAGGCTTGAAAGACGTTCCATTTTCAACCGACAACAACGGTGATGAAACAAGAATTCTAATTAAGATCAAAAAAATCGTTTTCCCATTCTCCACATTGCCCTCCACTTTTCTTTATCTATGTTTATTCTCCCAAATATGTTTATAAGAAACATTTTTCTCTTTATATTCAAAATGATATTTGTAAAAAAAATGCTCATCTTATTTTAAGAAACATTTTTCTTTTTATATTTGAAATGATATTTGTAAGAAAAACACTCATCTTATTCTAAGAAACATTTTTCTCTTTGTATTCAAAAATGCGTATTTATAGAAAAATCACATCTTTTCCGTATATACAGCTTCATAAGAAATCATCATTCTTGTTTAGGAATGAATTGCTTAATGTTCATTTGTAATCGATAGGCATGAAATCGTTATGTTCACACATTCAAATAATGAAACTGTTTTGTTGTTCACACACTTACACAAAATCACCGATTGTATGTATTGTAAATGTTAGCCATAGTTTGATTTTTGTTGTTTATTGATATGCAATTGCTTTGAAGTTTGCAACTATGCATGGTGACATGTTTTATTTTTTAACCTTTTGTTCATAGATTGAGATTGATTTGTAATATTATCAACTTGTGTGACATTAACTTTACGTAACTTAATTTATTTTCTTTTCTTTCAAGTTCCACATACTAAAGTGAACACAAATATGATAAATAAAATTGTTACTTTTGTCTCAAGAAAATGCATAATGCATCTTTTTAGGTGATGTAAGTTTATGTCATGATGGTATTCCGGGTTTGGGTTTATGTCATCTTTTAATTGTATTATTTCCTTATATTTAGCAAAAATCCGCATGAGTGTGAGTTGATTGACTTAACTAGGTTCCAAACCCCTTAAAAATAGTATGTTGCGTTTCTAAAAAACCCGATGTGGGGGCACTTTTTTAGCCTTCCCGCACAGGGCATCCATCATAGGATTGGCCCTGTGCCTATGGGAGGGGTGATGTGGGCGGATCAAGCAGCAATTAGAAGGGGAATTGGTAAGTCGGGATGGGACAGAAAGAAGGCACCACAACACAAAGGGAGGAGGATCTATTAATTACTGTATGGCATGCAATATATAGCAGCATTGGTACGTGCTGCAGAAGACGAAACAGATCGAACATAGACAAGTACAACAACATGCATGGATGAGATATATTAATAATGTATGTAGGTAGGTCAACTGGATGTACAAGCTTCATTATACAGTACCAATCCAACACCATGCATGCATACTTATGACCCTTAATTATTCAGCTAGTTAATTGATATATGACGGATAGACATACATAATTAAAGATAAACCATCTAATTACGTACGAAAAGCTTAATTAATTAAAAAGAAAATGATGGATGGATGTATGTATTTCAAGCAGACTTGTTTTTTGTGTAGGATCTGATTGCAAAAGCCAAAGCCAAGATGATGAGAGGCAGCAGAAATTGTAATATATTAAGAATCAGCCGTGAAGTGTTGTCTGGATTATAGGCTCTATCAGAAGGTGGAACATAAGTGAGTTTCTGGGGAACGGTTGATATGTCTACGTCACCAATATAATATTTGTGCATCATCTCTCGTGCATCATCACTGTGTCCGGTAACCTCAAAATCATCTGTTGCATCTTTCCCTACGTATATACAATCATTAATTAATTAATTTCACACCTTATTAATTATTGGTTTAATTAGTAGACAAATTACATATATATATATACCAGTTGCTGCTAGCAGGACTTCATCACCTCCGGGGTGATCCTCCATGAACGGGGTTACGTCATAAACCTGATGATGCATGGAAACATTAATTTAGTTTCATGGATCAACACCTTATATCAATTGAATTGATTAGAATCATGAATTCTTTTAAGTTATGACCTTTCCATTGATGACAAGCCAACAATCTTTGGTTTTGTTGTGCTTGGAAACTTGACTAAAAATGAAATTCTTGGTAGCTGATGCCATTGAATTGATGTATTATTATTTGCTACTGCTGCATAAACCGAATCAGAGTTATAAAAATAAAAGAAACAAATTAAAATGGATATTATATTTATTTCAGGAGGAGCTTACGAAATACTCAGAGAACAACAGAGAAGAGAGAGGTTTCTTGAGGACGTCCCTCAACCAGACAATGGAGGAGGAGGAGGAGGAGAAATAAAAATAATGGACCTTTCGTAATTCTTATATATATACATACATTGAGCCACCTCATTGACCCTCTACCTTTAAATTTAATAACAAAGTTGACCTTCCCAACACACATACATCCCCATTTTATTTTATTTTCCCAAAGCCAACATTTTTTTATTTTAAATATTAATTATATTATTAAAATATTTTATAATATAAAAAAAAAAAAAAAAAACTTTTTTTTTCGTTTGTTTTATTTTATTTTGTTGAAAGAAAATACAAAAAATAACTCTTCCTATTCCTTCAAATTCTTTAAATTTGTTCTTCTCTTTTACTTTTTTCATGTTAAGAGAAGATTTAAAAAAGTTGTGAGAAAAAGAAAACAAGTCTAAAAAACCTAAAATCTCATTATTGACCGTCCAAAATTGACACAATATTAAGAAATAATCGTCTACCAGCCGTGCTTGACCTGGAATAACTTTGCACACTAAATTAATATTTGTCAGTTTTCTTATAAAAAGAAAAAAAGAAAGCCTACTAAAAGGATATTTAGGGGGTGTTTACTTGTGGCTTAATAAGCTTAATGACAAAATTGACTTATTCGCACAGACGTTTGGGGATGTTTACTTGTGGCTTAATAAGCTTAATGACAAAAATGACTTATTCGCACAGACGTTTGGGGGTGTTTACTTGTGGCTTAATGACTTATTCGCGCAGACAAAAGGGGCTTATTCGCTAAGTGGGAAAATGGGTGTTGTTCCCATTAAGACACAATCTTGACATTTATACCCTTTAAAAAAATAATCAGACATATACGCTCCATAACCACGCCTCCATCAAACATATACGCCTCCACGTCAGTTCTCACCTCCGGCCGGCGACTTCTCCGACGCTCTGCTTTTGTTTCTTCTCCGGCGCAAGAACCCAATCGATTTTAGGCTTTGTATCGAACCCAACTCGTTTTTCTTCTGAATCGTTTTTGTTTCTTCTCGGGCGCTCTGCTTTTGAATCGTTTCTTCTGCAACTCGTTTTTATTGAATGACACCTCAACTCAGCAAATGTGCGAAATACCCCCTCAAAACGAGAACCGAATAGAGTGTATTGTGTAAATCGATTCTGGAGGGCGTACCGTAGAAGATGAACATCTATGTGAATCGATTCTGCAAATCGATTCTTTGAGTGTAAATCGATTCTTTGAGTGTAAATCGATTATTTGATTATGTAAATCGATTCTGGAAATCGATTTGAACCCAAAATAAAACACGATTGAGTTTACTTTCTGGTTATATATGGTTGAACCAAATCAAATGTCATGGATGAACATGAAACATAATATGGAAGTGGGGTTAATTATCAAGATTTGTTTTTATTTTTTGGATCCATATTCAAGGGTAAATTGGTCATATTTGTTATTCAGGCTGATAATTCAGATAAAAAAAGTAAACAACGGCATAAATTTTATCTGGATAGACAAATTTATCCAAACAAACACATTTATCCATACAGGACTTAATGAAAAATTTGGTAAACAGCCCCTTAGGCTTACGGCTTCAATTTTGTGTTTGCTTTCTTAAAAAACTGTATTTGACACCAATGTCATTAATATATTTTGTTTATTTAAAAAAAGATATTGATAATTACATTTTTAACAAAAATAAAGTTGCATTAAAATAGAATTTACCTTTAAATTGATTCTTATTTTGGAAATGAACTTTAAAATTTCAAGGTTCTAAAATGAAGTAAATGCATGATGTGACGGTGATGTCAAATCTCAAGTCTTACTATACTAGTTAGGACGAGGTATTTCGTTTTTCAAGACATTATTTCAGACGACAAAATTGTATATAGTGGGCGGAGCCACCTTAGCATAAGGTGCAATGGCACCCCCTCACCCTTTCAAAAAAAAAATCCTAATGTTTATGGTACAATTTTTAAGATGTAATGTACTAGGTCTCTTCACCCCCTAATAATATTCTCAGTTTTTATGTATCTGTTTTTTCCCGCCTCTCCGAATACCGACACTTTACAAAAACAAAACAAAATAAATGTTTGCTCTATTTGTTTTTATGAATATAGATATAGTTATGTTGTTTAGGGGACCATTCAATGGAGAACTCGGTTATTTGTAATAACTGTGAGATCCAATGTGAATCACATATTAAAAGAATAAATTAGGAATTATTAATTTTGGTAATTTTGATTGAAATTTTAATTAAAGAACATTTTAGGTATTTAATTTTTTTTATGTCTCCTCCCTCTCTTCTCTCTTCTCTCTTCTTTCCTCTCTCAAGTCTCATCTCTCGACCTCCAATGAACTTTATTCCAGCGGATGAACAATGTGATACCTACAAAAAACGACACTTGTTAACAAAAGATAAATACAAATGATCATGATTATGATACCCAAAATAAATTGTGTTACACTGTGATACTCATTGTGATACCCACTGTGATATTCACGATACTTTCATATGATACCCATATAACCACTGCGATACCCATTGTGATATTCGTGATACTTTCATGTGATACATCGAAACCCTATAATTTGGGAAATAGATTTATGGTAGATATAGAAAGTTAGAGATTACGTATGAGAGAAAAAATGAGAGATTTTAGGAATTCTTAATTTAATTAGGTATAAAAATAAATTTACTAAACTATTTTTTTCAATTTATTTAAAAATTGTATTAATTATTCTAAATGTGTGGCTCACATTGGATCTCACAGTTATCACAAACTATGTAATTTTCATTTGATTAGCCCCTGTTGTTTAGTTCACTCATGTTTTTCATCTGTCTTACAACTATATTTAGGATTATTAAAAGACATATACTAAAAAGGGCTTCTCAACCTTGAAATCATGAATTTTTTTACATTTTTTCTAGGTGCCTGTAACACCCTAAAAATAGAGATAACAAAAATCCGCAAAACGGACACGGTGTATGCAAAATAGCCATAGCAAAAGCCTCCCAAAAATGGGGAAATGCATAAACTACATGTTTAATTACAACTATAATTCAACGGACAATAAATAACAACCAACTAATCTAATTTCTACAACTAGAAAAGAGATTACAAAAGGGTTGTCATCTAAGAACCCAAACGGTTCACTTTCAAAAGTATAATATGTCCATGTGCAAAATCCCCAAGCTCTCACCCCAAATCAACTAAGCCTGCTTAGGACCGGCGCCGCTAGAACCTGAGATACACATCGACACCAAACAAGTGTTAGGCCAAAAAGCCTAGTGAGTTGAACAATAATAAGCATGCATGAACATTTTTAATTCTTATCAGCAGTTAACCAGTGTTCAATATATGTAGAGTCATTAGGGGAGACCTAAAGCACCAATCAAGTCCCACCCAAGAGTCGATATACCTTGATGCCCTTAACAAGGAACACCCCAAAGGCCCGACACACCCGAAGACTATCGCTAAGAAAATTCCCCGAATGGCAGAGGTTTAGGCACATACCATCACAGTGGCGCCCAAGACTACATCCTCCTAGTGTACTGACTTGGTTCGTCCACATAACGCATATAGGAAGTCCTTTAGGTGTATTTCAACCCAACATATTTCAATACCAACTACGGGTACAATATTACCATCATATCCTCATGCAGTCCAACAAAAGACCCAAGTGACACTTATATTCATCATGCATATAAATATGTCACCAAAGTGGTATTCCAACTAGAACCATCATAATACCCATACAATAATACATTTAACATATCAAGGTACCCACATTATATATCCATGAGAAAAGCCCCAAATAAGGGTACATATAACATACTTTATGGCATACCATCAATATCCATATCTCCAACTATTTCCACAAAGAAAACCCAAATACTTGAACACATAGAGATAAGATAATAACAAATAAGAGTATATGATGTGTATCTAGTTTTGACAAAGGTTAGTAAACTCACAATCTAGGTTTTGTACCAAAACCTAGAAAAGATGAAAACCCTAGATGATGAAGATGAGACTTGATGTAGGAGAGGAATGACTTTGATGAGGATCTTCAATAAATACACTTGGATGAGACTTGATGAGCCAAGAATCACCCCAACAACCCCAAACCCTAGCAATAAATGTGTGTGTGTTTGGAATGCCCAAAAATCGCCCAAATGAGAGAGCTCCCGTTTTAGAATGAAGAAGTGAGAAGTGAGGTATCAGATTTGGGTTAAAAACAGAAGGCTGGACGATGCGGGCGACATTGCCCATGGCATTGTCGCTAGGGCATTGTCGCGGTCTCACTCCCACCCCCGGTACATACCTCGCGACTTTGCCCTGCGACTTTGCCCAAGGGCATTGTCGCGGTGGCATTGTCACCGAACTAACCCTCCTCACGGTACACCTTCCGCGACATTGACACGGCGATAGTGACAATGTCACAGTCGCGTGTCATAGTTGCGCCAAACTCCAAACTTCCCGAAAATTGACCAATTACGATAACGAGCGCGAGGTTGGAACGATTAAAGATGGTATATCAAATTACTCAACATTACAACATAGTAACAATCATTAAATGTATATAAGGACTCATATTTTCACGTAGGTGCAATTAACGCATTTAAAGGAAATAAATACTTACCTTGAGAATTTCCGGGTGTTACAATCCTCCCCACCTAATAGGGATTTCGTCCCCGAAATCTTACACTAGATTAAACAAGTGAGGATAACGCTTCTTCATATCATCTTCCGATTCCCAAGTAATGTTAGCACCCCGATGGTGCTTCCATTGGACTTTAACCATAACCACGTCTTTATGTCGCAACTTCTTCACTTTCGATTCCAGAATCGACTCCGGCTCCTCCACACATCGATTTCCATTGTCTACCCGAATTTCCGACAAAGGAATCACGCTTTCCTCTTCGGCTAGGCACTTCCGAAGGTAACACACGTGGAACGTAGGATGTATCCCATCCATTTCCGGCGGTAAATCTAATCGGTAGGCTTGCAAACCAATCTTCTCCAAAATAACAAACGGTCCAAGGAAACGAGGACAAAGCTTTCCACGCTTCCCGAAACGTATGATCCCCTTCCACGGAGACACCTTCAACATGACCCAGTCACCCACTTGAAACTCAACTGGTCTTCTCTTCTTGTCCGCATAGCTCTTTTGTCGGTCTTGCGCCGCCTTTAATCTTTCTCGAATTTCTTTCATCTTGTCCGCCGTCTCTTGCACTATTTCTGGCCCGACGAATTGCTTTTCGCCCGCTTCTAGCCAACAAACTGGGGTTCTACACTTCCGTCCATACAAGGCCTCGAACGGTGCCATTCCGATACTAGAATGGTAATTGTTGTTGTACGCGAACTCTACCAAAGGTAGGTGTGAGTCCCAACTTCCCCCGAAGTCTATTACACACGATCTCAACATATCTTCTAGCGTCTGGATCGTCCTCTCGCTTTGACCATCCGTTTGAGGATGATATGTCGTGCTCAGATTCAGTCTAGTGCCCAACTCCTTTTGCAAGATAGTCCAAAAGTTCGAAGTGAAACGACTATCCCGATCCGATACTACAGATTGCGGAACTCCGTGCCTTGATACCACCTCGTCGATGTACAGTTTAGCCAACTTATCTATTGGCAAGGTCTCCCGCATCGCAAGAAAATGCGCGCTCTTGGTCAACCGATCCACGATCACCTAAAATGTATCGTGACCACGTAAGGTCTTTGGTAGCTTCGTCACAAAATCCATGGTGATGTTGTCCCACTTCCACTCGGGAATGGACAACGGTTGCAAACTTCCATACGGTCTTTGATGCTCCGCTTTGACTTGAAGGCATGTGACACACTTTTCCACATAGTTAGCCACATCCAGCTTCATCACCGGCCACCAATAATTCAACTTTAAGTCTCTATACATCTTGGTGCTACCGAGATGTATAGAATATTTCGACTTATGTGCTTCCTCGAGAAGTAAGTCACGATTTCCCCCAATCTTTGGCACCCAAATTCGCCCTTGGAAGATTTTGAGTCCACGACCATCTTCCGTTAAGAGTTCCTTTTGCTTGGACATAACCTCGGCCTTGAGGTTCTCTTCTTTAAGTGCTTCTGCTTAGCTCGTTCTTATACTCTCCAACAAACTCGACACCACATCGATTATGGTAAGGGACATTTTGACACCTCCATCATGACTCCTTCGACTCAACGCATCCGCCACCACGTTGGCCTTACCGGGATGATATAGTAAATCGCAATCGTAATCCTTCAAAAGCTCTAGCCATCTCCTTTGTCGCATGTTGAGTTCCTTTTGATCGAAGATGTACTTGAGACTCTTGTGATCCGTGAAAAGAGTACACTTGGTCCCATACAAGTAGTGTCGCCACAACTTTAACGCGAAAACTACCGCTGCCAACTCCAAATCATGAGTCGGATAGTTCTTCTCATGATCCTTTAATTGTCGCGACGCGTAGGCTATTACTTTCACCTTTGCATTAGGACACACCCAAGCCCCATCTTGGAAGCGTCACTAAACACAACAAAATCTTCCGATCCTTCGGGTAGGGATAAGATCGGAGCTTCGCACAACTTCCTCTTGAGCGTCTGAAAGGCTTGCTCTTGTGCATCGGTCCAAAGAAACTTGACGTTATTCCTTGTAAGAGAAGTGAGTGGTGTAGCTATCTTGGAAAAGTCTTGAATGAAACGTCGGTAGTAACCCGCTAAACCCAAGAAGCTTCGGATCTCCGTCGGACTTGTTGGAGGTTCCCAACTCATCATTGCCTCGATCTTTGTCGGATCCACTTTTACCCCGTCCTTTGATACCACATGCCCCAAGAATTGCACCTCTTGGAGCCATAATTCGCACTTCGAGAATTTCGCGAACAACTTCTCCCTCTTTAAAACTTCTAATACTTCCCGTAAGCGTTTTCCATGCTCGGACTCATCCTTTGAATATATTAAAATATCGTCGATGAAGACGATCACGGATTTATCCAAGAATGGGCGACACACACGGTTCATCAGATCCATGAATACGGCCGGAGCGTTGGTTAGACCGAAAGGCATCACCAAAAACTCGTAATGGTCGTATCGCGTTCGAAAAGCCGTCTTCGGAATGTCCTCTTTCTTCACTCTCACTTGATGATATCCGGACCGAAGGTCAATCTTCGAGAAACATCTCGCGCCTTGAAGTTGATCAAAAAGGTCGTCGATGCGAGGTAAGGGATACTTGTTCTTCACCGTGACTTTGTTTAACTCCCGATAATCTATGCACATCCGCATAGATCCATCCTTATTTTTCACGAATAGTACCGGTGCTCCCCAAGGAGATGAACTTGGTCGAATGAATCCCTTCTCCAACAACTCTTGAATTTGCGTCATCATCTCTTTCATTTCTGTCGGTGCCAACCGATATGGAGCACGAGCTATCGGAGCCGCTCCTGGTGTGAGGTCAATCTGAAACTCCACCTGTCGCTCCGGCGGTAATCCGGGTAAATCTTCCGGAAAGACGTCCGGATAATCTTGCACTACCTCCACATCTTCAACTGACTTCTTTTCTTTCTTCGCGTCCACAACGTAGGCCAAGTACGAAGGATAACCCTTCGCTAAGAACTTGCGAGCCTTAAGAGATGAGATAATAGGATTATTCCTCTTTCCTTTCTCCCCATAAATGGTAGCCACACCATTTTCCGGTAATGGCACTTGGATCATCTTTTTGGAACAAAAGATGTCCGCCTTATGCCTTACTAACCAATCCATACCTATGACTACATCAAATCCTCCTATAACCATAGGTAATAAATCCACTCCAAAAGAACTTTCATCGATCTCTAGAGTGCAATCACAAAAACGATCACGAATGATCACTTGATCCCCATTAGCTACTTCTACTACTAATGCATCGGGAAGGACACTAATAGGAGTGGTGAATTGTTTACAGAAATCATCCGACACAAAGGAACATGTAGCACCCGAATCAAACAAGACACGAGCAGGCATATAGTTTACTAGAAACGTACCTGAAACGACATCCGCGGTCTCCTTTGCCTCCTCGGTAGTAATCCGGAAAGCTCGACTCGGTGCCCTTGATGGTTGCTCGACCCTAGCCGTCGAACCCACAGAATTTCCACTACCTACTCTAACTAGCCTTGGACACTCTCGATTCATATGCCCCGGCTCTCCGCATTCATAACATACCGACCCACGGAGGGAACACTCTCGAGTTGTGTGGTTTTTCTTACCACACTTGTTACACCCGGCTGGACCGGAAAAAGTCCTTGTAGCGCACGGACCCAAGTGCTTTGACCTGCACTTGTGGCACCACCGATCTTCACGGCGTTGATCACCCATTCTTCCGCTTACAAAGGGTCTTGATTGACGAACGGGCCCAGATGGCCCCTCCCACTTCCGTTTCTCACCAACATGTTTCTTTTCATCCCTTTCGGCATTAATGTCGTCCTCAACGAGTAAGGACTCCTCGATAACCTCTTGCAGAGTCGAACACTTGGCATTCCTTACCGCCGTTCGCATCTCGGCCGGTAACCCTTGATGATAGACCTTAATCTTTGACCTTTCATCGGGGACCAGATGTCCCACCAAGTTTAGTTTCTCCAAGAAGAGTTTGGAGTAGCCAACAATAGACAGATTCCCTTTCTTCAGATCTCGGAACTCCCGCTCCAACTTGTCCATCGAACGCTCACTACAATACTTGTCCATACTCTTCTCCTTGAACACCGGCCAAGTTAACTTAGCCAGAACTTCAGGAGTGAGGACTGATCGAGTGAGATTCCACCAAATCAAAGCCTCTCCCCGAAGTAGTTGAGAAGCAAACTTGACCCGTTGAGAGGGATCACACTCACTTGACTCAAAGGCCATCTCTACCTCTTTGAGCCAGTACATGCAAGCAACCGAGTTATCTGAACCCGCAAACTCCTTAGGGTGGCACCCCAGAAACGCTTTGTAAGTGCACCCCTTAGTCTTCGTCCGGATCCCTTCAGCGGATGGTTCCTCAACCGTTACCACATTTGGTCCACCCGACCCTACAATAATGTTTTCAGCCATAGTCTCAGGTTGTCGGTGGCTAGCGTCTCGATCCTCTAGGAGTTTCATGAAAAACTCTTGCTGTTGGGTCATGGCCGAAGTCATGGCCAACTGTTGTTGAGCCAAGGCCGCATTCATGGCCAACATCATGCTATCCCGAAGCCGGGTCTCCATGGTAACTTCTTCCATGGCATTACCCGTATTGAGGTTCCGGCATGGAATATGCTCAGGTCCGCCTCCCAAGATTCTGGGTACAGGAATGTCATCGGTGGTTACACCCACGGGAGGTCGTACAACTGCAGATTCCACCTCTGGTTGACCCTCTGCCATGTCCGGCAACCTACTTCAAGTGTTCACCATTAAATCTGCCACACACGTACGAGAAATAGATTGAGAAAAGAC
The DNA here is from genome assembly GCA_954870635.1 of Arctium minus. Taxonomy (NCBI): domain Eukaryota; kingdom Viridiplantae; phylum Streptophyta; class Magnoliopsida; order Asterales; family Asteraceae; genus Arctium; species Arctium minus. The sequence goes on along the minus strand of OX941083.1, from coordinate 148,080,822 downwards.
TAAGCGAGTTGAACTTATTGTACGTCCTACTACCTTCATCAATTATCATAATAATAGTAAACCAAGTATGCTCACGTAAAAATGCATTCATAATAGCAGTAGCTAAGTGAAATTATGAACGAACCATACACAAGAATTCTTGTCACCATCATCACAACTTTCAATTAAAGTAATTCCGTAATCCTAACGCTCTCCCCACCTAGGATTTCTACCCCAAGTGGACAGTGAAGTCATAAAGTCTAAAGCTTAAGTCTAGATATGTTAAACAATACCTAGTTCACTTAAACTAAAGCTCTGATACCAACTTGTAACACCCTAAAAATAGGGATAACAAAAATCCGCAAAACGGACACGAGGTATGCAAAATAGCCATAGCAAGAGCCTCCCAAAAATGGGGAAATGCATAAACTACCTGTTTAATTACAACTGTAATTCAACGGACAATAAATAACAACCAACTAATCTAATTTCTACAACTAGAAAAGATATTACAAAAGGGTTGTCATCTAAGAACCCAAACGGTTCACTTTCAAAAGTATAATATGTCCATGTGCAAAATCCCCAAGCTCTCACCCCAAAGCAACTAAGCCTGCTTAGGACCGGCGCCGCTAGAACCTGAGATACACATCGACACCAAACAAGTGTTAGGCCAAAAAGCCTAGTGAGTTGAACAATAATAAGCATGCATGAACAATTTTAATTCTTATCAGCAGTTAACCAGTGTTCAATATATGTGGAGTCATTAGGGGAGACCCAAAGCACCAATCAAGTCCCACCCAAGAGTCGATATACCTTGATGCCCTTAACAAGGAACACCCCAAAGGCCCGACACACCCGAAGACTATCGCTAAGAAAATTCCCCGAATGGCGGAGGTCTAGGCACATACCATCACAGTGGCGCCCAAGACTACATCCTCCTAGTGTACTGACTTGGTTCGTCCACATAACGCATATAGGAGGTCCTTTAGGTGTATTTCAACCTAACATATTTCAATACCAACTACGGGTACAATATTACCATCCTATCCTCATGCAGTCCAACAAAAGACCCAAGTGACACTTATATTCATCATGCATATAAATATGTCACCAAAGTGGTATTCCAACTAGAATCATCATAATACCCATACAATAATACATTTAACATATCAAGGTACCCACATTATGTATCCATGAGAAAAGCCCCAAATAAGGGTACATATAACATACTTTATGGCATACCATCAATATCCATATCTCCAACTATTTCCACAAAGAAAACCCAAATACTTGAACACATAGAGATAAGATAATAACAAATAAGAGTATATGATGTGTATCTAGTTTTGACAAAGGTTAGTAAACTCACAATCTAGGTTTTGTACCAAAACCTAGAAAAGATGAAAACCCTAGATGATGAAGATGAGACTTGATGTAGGAGAGGAATGACTTTGATGAGGATCTTCAATAAATACACTTGGATGAGACTTGATGAGCCAAGAATCACCCCAACAACCCCAAACCCTAGCAATAAATGTGTGTGTGTTTGGAATGCCCAAAAATCGCCCAAATGAGAGAGCTCCCGTTTTAGAATGAAGAAGTGAGAAGTGAGGTATCAGATTTGGGTTAAAAACAGAAGGCTGGACGACGCGGGCGACATTGCCCCGCGACTTTACCCATGGCATTGTCTCCAGGGCATTGTCGCGGTCTCACTCCCACCCCCGGTACATACCTCGCAACTTTGCCCTGCGACTTTTCCCAAGGGCATTGTCGCGGTGGCATTGTCGTCGAACTAACCCCCCTCACGGTACACCTTCCGCGACATTAACACGGCGATAGTGACAATGTCACAGTCACGTGTCATAGTCGCGCGAGACTCCAAACTTCCCGAAAATTGACCAATTACGATAACGAGCGCGAGGTTGGAACGATTAAAGATGGTATATCAAATTACTCAACATTACAACATAGTAACAATCATTAAATGTATATAAGGACTCATATTTTCACGTAGGTGCAATTAACGCATTTAAAGAAAATAAATACTTACCTTGAGAATTTCCGGGTGTTACAGTACCCCCTAAAAAAATTCTGGCTCCACCCTTGTATATATCTATATGTGTGTGTGGGTGTGTCAATGTGTTAGACCATATCGTGGAACAATTCAAATTTCAAATAAAAAACTATAACAGAAAGAACCATATATTTATATTTATATATTAATATAAAGAGCTTCCACAATTCACAACAAAAATAATCATGTTCTACCAATGGTTCACCGCTCCATGATCCATATACCTTTAATCTAATATAATATATATTACTTTCAACTTGTAATTCTTCGTCCGACTCAAAATCATCCGGATGTAGTTCTCTAGCCTCTTGTCTCTAGCGTTCAAACTACCATTTTCTTCCGTTTGCTCATCCTCATAAGTAATAGCAACTTTATTAGCATCAAAACACCACAATATAGTACATCCATATTCAGATGGATCCATGAGTCGATTTGTGGGTTTTTTTGTATGATAATTAAAGATTATAATAACTATAAATAAAATATAAAAATATTAGAAAAATACCCCCACGCCTTAACATGCCTCGCGCCATAACCCGCCTTATCGCAAGCCACGCCTTACAGTCGTGCCACATGCCATAACTTGGCACCAAAGCCACGCCTTGCCGCCATAACGTGTTATTTCGAACATTGAAAAATTTTCATTTTGGAGTTCAAAAGTAAAATTTGCAAACAGTTTAGGGTGTGAACCTTTCGCATAATGGAAATAAGGTAGAATTAGAATTTGTCAAAAAAGAATTAAAATGAAATTCAATCAGGCTTAACCATGCGTTTGATTGACAATAACTACTACGACATGTGAATTTTTGGTTCGCATAAATAACTACATTGTGATACTTTGTTGCTTAAAATATAAATATTATAATGCTGCTGATGATGATGATAATGATAATAATAATACTAATAATTGACGGTGATGGTGGTGATGGCGGTGGCAACGATGAAGACAATGGTGGTGTGGGTGGTTGTAACAGCGGTGGTGGTGGCGGTAGTGATAGTAGTGATTATGGCAACAACGATGGCAATAAGGGTAGGTTATTGAATTCTATGTGGAATGAAATTGAATTATGTCAAAAAAAAATTGATGGAATAATAACTTTCATTACATAAAGGAACTTGCTAATTCTAATGGAATGCAATTATCCTTGAATGAACTCCTTATGGTCTATTGAATCAAAGGGTAAAAACCAACCCTAACTATAAATAGGGGAATTTATTGATATTAGGAGATGCTAAGCCCAATATGGATTTAGAAGAAAAAAAAAATTGGCAAATTTATTAATAATGCATTTGGATTTTTTGCAGTTTGTATAACAAACAACTATTAACAAATAGGTTTGGATTTTTATAGATTTGTCACAAGTTGCATACGTGGTATTTTAAGAAAAAGGAAATTTGTTACTAATAATAAACCGATTTAAAGACAACCTTTTCAATTAAAAGTCTTGAAATTTGATTATACAAGATAAGAGCGAATATAAAGTTGATTCAATTTTTTTGTAATTTATCATTTTATAACAAAAGAATAAACCATAGTAGATAACAATTAGGTGGCGTTTGTTTTTTAAGGTGCTGAAGTCTGAAGTCTGATTTCACTTCTGATTTTTAAGAGGTGGTGTTGAAGTATGAAATCTGAATCAACAAAACTGTTTGTTTTTGTAAACTGACAAAGTCTGAATATGTATAATTTTCTATTTTATCCCTAAAAAATTCAACTTAAATACGTCAATTGAATTGAGCATCGATGATCGAAGAACGGAACTGGAAAAAAAAGGATGTTAACAGATTTGCAAGATTGTGGAGTTTTAATCATATCTCAAACACCGAAGCACCAATTTAAGCGATTCAAGATGTTTTGGAAAGCCAACACACAAATCTACAATATTCATGTTTTGTGTTTTTGCAAATTCGGGGTGTATTTGGACTAAAACCGATGTTGAAATTGAAAGAATGATGTTGGACGAAAATAAGAGGTAATTAAGTGGTTGAGTTATCACTTAATTATTCAAAGGACATTAAGGGTTAAGAGACTCTGAAAAGAAAGAAAAAACAAACGGTCTAAATTATCTTATGTCTGACCGAATCAGATATAAGTGGCAAATAAAAGCTTATTTTAAAAAAAAAAAAACCGCCTTAGAAGTCCAAAAAATAAAATTATTATAAGAAGGTGAAAGGTCTATTATATTACACCTAGAAAATGGTCTCAATCCCCTTGAAGAACAATTTGTTTGTAATAATGAAAGGAATAATGATGGTAATTAAGTTGGGGATTATGTTATTATAAATATTTTTATTGATAAACAAATGTTATATAAAATTTAATTCCTAGTTGATCCTAAAGGAATATAGGTTTAATAACATCCGTATCTTTAATGGTAATATGGGCAAAACATTTAAAGCCAACCTTCCATATGTTGGCTACTTTTAGATTTAGAAATAGGACCAACCTCACAATCCTAAACAAGCTCTTTTAATTTTTATTTGAGTAAATTACATATTCGGTCCCGGGGTTTGGTGGTTTTAACAGTTTGGATCCCTAAAATGAAATATCTATGGATTACATTCTCGTAGTTTGCATTTCATAAAGTGTTGAGTCCCTAACTTCTAACTCCGTTAAAATTTTCTGTTAAGTCAATTAGTTTAGAGGGTATTTTAGTCATTTCATTTATTTTTCATTTTCTATTAAAATGACAGGGACCAATAATATAATTTAATCTACTTTTTAATTAAAACCACAGGGACCAATTTTGTAATTTATATATGTATATACATATACATCGTGAAAAACACCGACCATCGACCATCGGAAACCCAACCTCCGGCAAACCTTCGAAGAACACCGACTGGAAATCATGGTTGTAACTCCACCGTCTTCGAAGAACACCGACTGCAAACCCATGGCTACAACTCAACCTCCGGCAAATCCATGGCTACAAACCCATATCTACAAATCCATGGTTGCAAATCCAGATATGCAAATCTCAGGAAGGCGAAGACGGCGAAGAAAGCAGTTGTTGTTCTTCAGAGGTGCGATCGACGATGAAGATGGAGCAGATCTAGTTTAAGAGGTTCTAGTTAGGGGTTCCATGTTTTCGATTTGAATGTTTTAATTCAAAGGTATGAGATCTGTTTCGATGGTTTCGATTCAAACATATCATATATGTTCTTGGTGTTTATGTAATGTTGATATTTATAATAAATTCCAGATCGAAGAACTTGATGAGAAACAACTGATTTAGGACTTTGTGTTCTTTTTTTTGTGATTCCTTATTAATTTCTTATACCCTTCAATGATATATATTTTTCTAATAGTTCTTCAATGATGGTTGCCGGAAAATTGAAGTTGCCGATCGAAATAGTTGTCGGAAAAACAAAAATGAGGAGGGAGAGGAAAGAGGGACACATGGCAAGATTTAATTGGTGTTTGTTTTTTAGTTTTTATTTTTTTTAATGTAAAATGAGGAAAATATGTAAAATGACCAAACTACCCATCATGTGCCTTGCACATGACCACTTTAATAGAGAGGTTTTTCACGGAGTTAGTTTTAGGGACCCAAGGCGTTATGAAATCCAAACCATGAGGATGCAAGTCATAGATATTTTATTTTAGGGACCCAGAGTGTTAAAACCACCAAACCCCAGGGACCAAATATGTAATTCACTCTTTTTATTTTTTAGAGTGAATTGCAAATTTGGTCCCTGTAGTTTATTGTTTTTCTCACATTTGGTCCCTACAAAATTTTTATTGCAAGAAAATCCATGTGGTATGTAAAAGTGCTCGGATTTGGTCCCTGAGACTAACTCTGTTAGATTCCCTCCCGTTAAACCCCCTCACGTGCCTTGCACATGAGGACATTTTGGTCATTTTGCCTTTTTTCATTTTTCACTAAAAACCAAAAATCACAGGAACCAAATTCTCTCCTTCCCGTGAACCAGATGTGGTTGTGGAAAAGTAGAAGAAGGAACAAAACCCAAAGTAAATCAAGAACAAAAAGCATAGAAGAAGTAAAAGAAGAAACAAAAAAAGAAGCAGGTCGGGGGAGGGGAGTCCGGGGAGGGGAAGTAGAAGGAGAAACAGTTCGGCGATGGGGTATCCGACAATGAGCGTTCCGGCGATGGGGTAGGGAGTCTCATGATAAGTAGTCTGATGATGGATGATTGTGTGGATAAAGGAGGTCACGACGGGTTCTGGTCGCCAGGATCTCTCCAGATTCGACCATTTCCCCTGTAATAACCAGGAATTCAATCCAAAACATAATATCAACAAAATCCCAACATAAAAGGTTCACAAGAGAAATTAAGAGATTTAACAACAGAAGTCTTGACTACAGTCGATAGTTTCTAAATTAAAGCGACATTAAGATAAACTAAGTCTTCACTCGTGACCACCTTCCGCTCCTACACCTTCTCTTTTCCCTTACTGGAAGCACCGCAAGCGTTTCTTCCTAAAAAGGGGTTTTTATGATTGAAAAACGAGGGTTAGACCGTAGGGTCTAGTGAATTTCTGACAAACATTTAAAATCAAACCAGTTTAATTTAACATAGCAAATTAAAATAGGTCCAACATTGCATCACAATTTCGGTAATCACAAGGATCGTTAGTGACACATTTACCTCATACGCAACCACGATCGGGGCCCAAGAAGACTCCCCTCTCGTCTCGGGGCCCAAGCAGACTCCCCGTCCCACATGTGTAGAAAACGAATTTCACACACAAGTGGTTTTGTAAAATTCCAAAGAATTAATTTAATTTCTCAATCCACAAATCGCAAGCACAGTCTTCCCAATTGTATATACAAACCAGATAATTTAAGTTCCAACAGGAAAATAAATGGATGACATCGCAAGCAAGAATTATGAAATAACAATCAGATAGTAGCATGCTTCATTTACCCCATTTTCAGTAATCAAAACATTTCTAGGAATTTCAAAGTGGGATAAAGGGTATCAAAACTATCCCCGGTCTCCTCCGGTCTCGGAGTCGCCCGAGTTCCCCCGGTGTTCGGCTTGCCCGGGACTCCCCCGAGGTCACGACCCTGCCCCGGGTTCCCCCGGTCTCGGCATCGCCCAGGTCTTCCCCGGGGTCACGTGCCTTCCCGGGTTCCCCCGGTCCCGGTACCGCCCAGGTCTCCCCCGGTACTTGGCTCGCCCGAGACTCCCCCGGGGTCACAGCCTAGCCCGGTATCCCCCGGTACCTGCTGCGGCTACGACGAACATCTCAAAAACCCCAGTTCCAAATTCAGGTGTAGGGTAACTATATCGTAACTTAAGCATTAAACCTAATCACAATCAACTTATAACCATATGATACATAGATTAATAGCAAGTAAACATCCCCAAAGCAACTACAATCGTCTAAATCCCCATTCCAAGATCAAATCCATTTTTTTTACCTAAGAACCCAAACATCAGATACCAACAATCCCAAAATCCAAAACCCAATTCAATTCAACTCAAGATTTAATTCTAAAAATAAGAGGTTTACCTGGATTGTTGAGCCTCCTCAAACTTCTCCGCCCAGTCTCCAAAATCGCCTTCTCCTTCCCTTTTTGAATCAACCGTCACACTCAAAGATAGAAAGCAAAAATTAGGGATTCTAGCCCTTTATATATTTCTGAAATTTTATACTCTAGTCCCTCAAGTTCCAATTCATCATTAAAACCCCAACATACAACCCATGAGACTTTATAAAGAAAACGATTGTTACAAATCTCCCCCTCTTACGAGGATTCCGTCTCCGGAATCTCCTCTTCAATTAAATGTGGGTGCTTGATCCGCATTTCCGATTCCACCTCCCAAGTAGCATCCTGGCCCTTATGGAAATGCCACTAGACTTTTACTAAACGAATCTTCTTGTTTCTCAACTTCCTAGTAAAAAGAAAACCGCAACAAAAAAAAAATATATATATATATATATATATAATCTAACAGATCGACCACAACAGATGAATATTCTCCTCATCCACTTACTTGGACTCACGATTTTAAAACATGCTGAAGTTCAGGGTTTCGCACACAACTTCACCTTCTTGATGGAAGGACCTTTCTGAGTCAACGCCACAATAACATGAATTCTCATCTAAGAACAGCCACTCACTTGCCATAATAACACACTCATTTTCGGACATCAACTCCAAGATCGCTGATAAGAGTTCCTTTAATAAGCAGCACAATTTCTTACTATCGCGTACAATTATAACTTGTTTTCAACACCAATAACACTTTAATATATGACACACCACCGATCACTGAAACTTCGATGATCGGCAGTTTACCTGCATCATGCACATAACGACCAAAATATCATTCTCACATATTCCTTTGAACATTTGCATATATACTTATAAACTTATTCCTTTCCACATATTCATTGCTCGAATAGTCCGCCTACGAGTTGAACCAATCCCAACACATACCGAATACCATTGAACCCATCTATATTCCATAACCTTCCAATTTCAATCCCGGTTTCACTTGCTTTACAAAAGGAGCGATATTTTCTTCACAAAACTAGTTTAATTTGCACGACAATAAACACAATGCTCAGTCGAAATGTTCATCGCACCAATACTTACTCATAAACGCCGATCTTCCCTTCCGAACATCTCATTCACCCATTTTACCATGTCTTCCCGAAAACATAGAGTACACACACTTTCGAATCAAAACTTAATAACAGGTGCAAACTTTAGACCAGTCACATGAATTGATTTTCCTAAACTTACAAAAGTTCATACGCACGTCCAAAGACAACTTTTAATATACACCATATACTTCTAATTCACTAGACGAATTTCTTACTTTCGGTTTACTCTCCTTGGGACATGCCCACTTCATCTTCCCACGTCAGCCTGAATACTGATTCCCCTCATTTATGAACTCGGTTTCGCCATAATTCTCACTTAGGGCAATCATTTGGGTCATCGTGAAACAATACCCAATGCTCAACATATCATGCACTACTCACTCTCCAAGCAGAGTCGACCTATCCACAGGGATTCCTTCGCACTCAAGGAATACTTCAACATCCCCATATAAACTTCAAATCCATTACAGATGTAACACCCTAAAAATAGGGATAACAAAAATCCGAAAAACGGACATGCGATATTTAAAATTGCCAAAGCAAGAGCCTCCCAAAAATGGGGAAAATACACAAACCTGTTTAAATACAATCGTAATTAAATGGATAATAAATAACAACCAACTAATCTAATTTCTATAACCAGAAAAGAGATTACAATCAAGGGTGTCATTTATAGACCCAAAGGATTCTCTACCAATAGTAAGTCCAAAAGCGATATTCTCAAATCTCTCACCCAAGCACTACGCCAACTTAGGACCGATGCCGCTAAAACCTGAGATACACATCGACACCAAGCAAGTGTTAGGCCAAAAAGCCTAGTGAGTTGAACAATAATAAGCATGCATGAACAATTACAATTCTTATCAACAGTTAACCAGAGTTCAACAATGTGGAGTCAATAGGGGAGACCCATAGCACCAATCAAGTCCCACCCAAGAGTCGATATACCTTGATGCCCTTAACAAGGAACACCCCAAAGGCCCGACCCACCCGAAGACTATCCCTCAGAAAATTCCCCGAGTGGCGGAGGTCTAGGCACATACCATCACAGTGGCGCCCAAGACTATATCCTCCTAGTGTACTGACTTGGTTTGTCCACATAACTTTTATAAGGGGTCCTTTAGATATATTTCAATCCACATAATTTAATACCAACTATAGGTATAATATTACCACCTTATCCTTGTGATTGTCTAACAAAAGACCCAATGTAAATCATGCTCATAATGCATATAAACATATCACCAAAATGGTGTCCCAACTAGAATCATCATAATGCCCATATATGTATGCATTTAACATATCAAGGTACCCACATTTTGTATCTATGAGACAAATCCCAAATAATGATACATATAACAATAATCATGGCAAATCACCCATATATATACATCTTCCAACTATTTTCATAAAGAAATCCCAAATAATTACACAAAATAGAATAATTCATGGGATGATACTTATAAAGCATATTTCTCACATAATCTCATGAAAATACCATCAAATACTTGAACCCGCAAGGATGAACATTTTGAGCAATTATGTGATAATAACAACAAATAAGCAAATATGATGTGTATCCAGTTTTAACAAAAGTTTAGTAAACTCACCTTGCTAGATTTAGACTAAATCTAGATTTTACCCACTTAGAACTTTCCTTGAAGATCTTGATTCTTCAAATCAAATCTTCCAAAACCTAGATCAACAAGGTTCCAACGATAAATATACATATTCTACCACAAACAATCATTTCCCAAACCATATAAATGGATACCTCAACTAATACCGAAACCCTAACTTCCATAACCGAAGAGAATAGAAGATTACCTTAACCCAAGCTTGAATTCACAAACCAAAACACTTCTAGTTCACCAAGATGATCACAAACCTTCAATCTATGAAAGGGAGAACAAGGGGTGGATGAAACCCTAGAATATTTTGGGGAAGAAGATGAATAGGGAGAGATGAGAAGCTTACCACCACCAAATACTCTAGTATACTTCAATAGACTTCCAATCTCTTGCCATAACCTTGAAAATCTCTAAAAAACGAAACCGTAGCAACTTGAATCGCCCAAATCGGAGCTACGATGAGAAAGTTATGACCAAATGAAGAAAAACACGATTTATGCACTGCAAGTCCGTCGCGATAGTGACTCGCGATAGTGCCCTGTCACAATCGCGAGGCAGGGTCGCGCGAAATGTACCGAAAGTCCTAAACACTGATTCGACCGTAACTTCTTCGTTATAGCTCCGTTTTCGCTCCGGAAAGAACCGTTGGACTCGTAATTGAATCCTTCATCCATCTAAACTATAAAATCAAGGATTCAAACCCAAAATAAAATATCTTATTTTTCCTTAATATATCGCTTTCGGTATTAACTTGAAATGATACCCTTCGAAAATTAGGGTGTTACAACAGAGCTTCATAACTTAATCAAATAGGACATTCTCCTCAGCATTCGATTGAGATAATATACACCCATCTGAAATTCAACGCGACTGAGAAGAACATGGGTTCCTCTTTTAGGTGGTCACCCACTATCACTCACCCTTAGTGATCTCAAAATAACATTAACGTAACCCCCAGATCAAACGTACTTTCCACCTTTGAATCTCCCTAAAAGAATCTCTAAATCAGGATTCACACCTCCGCTTATCCCACATTACAACAACATCTCACCACTCAACATAACGGCAACCCAGTATCACCTCGATGACTTACACGCCTACCTTGGTGTAAAACGCCACTAATTGCCACGCAACTACTACACCCCGCTATCACACCATCACATAATCCTCCTGATCCTCTTTACATACTTAACAGATACCATCTTATTCGCGCCAAACACCACGCAATTACATTGAAACAAGGTCATAATACGACTTTGACATCTCAAATTTAGATAAACCACGACTCGTGATCATCTAATTCACCCGAATAAGTTTCGGGTTCTTGTTAGCTCCTTGCAATCTTCAAGAAACAATTTTCGGTAATTTAGGAGGGTAAGACGTCCTCCATTGCCAATCGATACCCTCGATGCACATTCCCTTTAGTTGTGCTATATACTTCTTTCCCAAACAGATAATCCAACCTCATAAGAAATCACCTCTTCAAATTAACGATCCCTTGCTTTCCTACACTCAATCCATGTGGTCCAGCATAAAGTAAAGTATACATTTCTACTGAGGAACCTCCTATAACCCTTGGGGGAAATAACCATACTAGAGATACTCAATGAATTCCCAGTTATTCGACAACGACCTCAACACTAGATATTTCGAACGGTCGTTTATTTCGAGAATAACCAATAGAAAGTGATGTTCCCACAATTTCCCCAACAATAAGGATTCCAATGGAATCTACTTCTCCCAACGCGTCGTAACCTACTTTATACCTCACAGCCTTCGCTTGAAGAAGGCACCAGACTCACTTGGTACGTAGTTTTATTACAAAACCACATCAATACTCAGGCTCAACGTCGATTACCTTTCATCGTAGAACTGCCACGCTCTTATTTTCGTACTGCTAATAGAAGCATCTTAACAATCTCGCAATTCACCCCAGTCATAATCACACAACAACAACCACATCCCAAATTACCGAACCAAAATTCTACTCTACCATCAAAAGAACGTTACCAACTACGACATCTGCGATCCATTATCCACCACTATTCTCTAACGTACACACTAGAGTCATTATTTGACCACAAATGGCTCCATCGATGATTTCAACCCTAGGAATATTCCCATAACTTTAATTGTAATATCCTCCACGACCTAGTGAGTCCATAGCCTTCATGCATGATGACACAATGATTGAAATCGTTTTACATTTTGAAATTTTTTATGAGTACGATACCATGAAATAACTCGTGTATGCAAGAAGCAAATCGCCATTATTGAATAGTCCAACACAGGGATCTCAGGGATCCTCCTCACGACACCCCGTAAAAAGAAAACATCACACTGACCATCCAGGCCAATATTGATGACAACAAAACCGTATGCAATGAAACTCTTCTATGCGACTTGTAATGCCCTGAGCATAATCGCCTATACTGAGCGAGTCAACCGACTCTCACACTCATGAGTGTGACAACAACATGTCTATAATGATTTCAGTTATGAAAACTACGTGATCCAGAGTTGTCATGACCGATACAATAAAGGTTAACTCAACAAAAAGAAGTGAAATTGCTTGCCAATTATTGAATTCAAAACTTCCAGCATAAATAATTTTGCAATTTATCCAAAACATTGAGTTCACGTTTGCATGCGTTGTATTAGCTTCCAAAACAAGAGACTTAACGTACACATAAATATTTTTAATATGCAGTGACTCATGCAATCCATTGTGTATTCTATGATAAGTGACGAGCATAAATTGAAGGGGGCACTTACCATTCATTGGCATGCTTCTTTTTCTTACAAAAGCAAAAGGTATTTGAAGGAAAAACCAATAAATAATGAGAAGACCTTAATAGAAAAGTCACTTAACGAAGAGTTGGGGAAACTGAAGCTTGCCAAAACCTTCAATTCAGAAGATGCCATAAAAGTAACAAATATCTTTCTATAATGGTCCTAGAAATCATGAAATGCGTTTTTCATACTTAAATGCTATCACACTTTTGAAAGTGTTGTCTATCCATCACATATTATGATGACTATCGCAATGTTGTACTCTTTTATTCTACTGATATCCTAATTAGCTATATGGTGGTATCATTTATAAGCGACCATCGCAGTGTATGTTAGTTTCGTAACTGGAGACCATGTCCGGAAGGTAGAGATATGGCTTAAAATAACATCGAGTACTTAACATTGGGTGGGGGCTAGCGTACTTTCTCAAATTATGTAAGTTCAACCACTGTGGGATGAAATGTAGATAATTTAAAAATCAACCTGCCCTTCATTCCAAACTACATAACCTGTTTGGGGCTTGTTTTTTGTGTTGTTTTCAGGTTCCGCATCCAAGTCTTATAAAAAAAGGAGTATTTGTTGTCATCAAACAAGAGTTGAAGATTTTTAGCAACATATTATCACAATTATCACATATATCTTAAAAGGATTAGCATTCAAAATTTTAGCAAACTCTTTCTTCCAGACCAATGCACACTAGGTATGCATGTAAATAGACATGAAATTTCGCAAACCCTTTCTTTTGATTTATATATTACAAGCTCACAAAGGGAACTTCACCTGACAATTGCCAAATCTAAGTTTTTTATCAGATAAAAAGTTGCTTATAAACTAGCTAAATGCGAATATTTCAAAATTTAGAACCAGGCAACGCAATTAAATCAAAATAGTTCGCCATTTCAATAAACTCTAGCAAGTTATCGTGGTATAACAATGAACCTAATTTCAACGAAGGATCGTGTGATTCAAGTTTATGCAAATTCATGAAGTTGAAATATGTGAATAGAGATATTGAAATATAACCCCTTTTTTTTCTTATGTGGAGGATGCCAACAATATTCAGTCGCAAAATCTCTCTTATGTTATAACCACCCAAGATTCTACTATAAAATTTCTAAAAGAAATAAATTTACCTCTTAAAAGTAATAAATTGAATCAAGATTTCATTTTTTTAAAACAACTTTTATAACATTTCATTTTGGTAAAAACTAATTTCAAAGCTTTTCATTTTGATGGTTGGTTTTAAAAGTATACTCCAATTCCATTTTTTTAAACACCGCAAAACAAAGACATAGTAGATAAGTTTGATGGGCCGGGCTTTTGACGCAAAAATGGGCCTAAATCTGCCGGATTCTGATATCCACGCGCCATGGGTGGAAGTTGTCGCCACGGACATCTGGCACTTACTGCCTAAACATTGAGGTCGTCGTCTCCGCCCCCCCTCTCTCTCTCGCTTCATCCTTACCGTAGTAATCAACTCATCGGATCAGTTAATTACTCGGATCCCTCTGCCATATTCGCCCGCTAACTCTCCGGTTACTCCTTTCTCCCTCTTTCTTTGCTTCTCTGTTTCTTTCTGATTTTTATACATCTACATGTCCGTTTACCCCGATTTAATTTTTCTTTAGATCAATCACTAAGTAACAAATTTTGGGTTTTTAAAAGCAGATTAGAGATTTTGCTAAATATCTGTGAACATGATTAGGGTTTTTGACTTTTGAATTTAATCAATTTGCATATATCCAGCTGTTGCATAGCTTCTTCCTTAAAAGAGTATTTTCGATTTGGTTAAGTGGAATTTTTGTGTGGATGCAATGCTCTGAAATTTTCAATTTGTTACAGTGACTTCAAGGCTTTGAGAGTGGGAATTGATCATTAGAAGAATGGTAACAGTTCACCCTGACGGTTATTTTGTTTGTATACGATATGATCACTGTGGCGATGGATTATGACCTGCTTTTTATCTCTCAGAATTACATTTTAGGTGCTTTCAAGCCAGCTTGTAATATTTCAATCACATTCGCCGATGGCAAAACTCGCAAACAGGTATGCATTTCTTTACCTCCTCATATACTCATATTTTGTAGATAGATTATTAGTGTTCTTTATATAGTAGATACAGGTACCGTAATGATTCTTATGGCTGGATTTTTGTATCTCAGACAAGCACTGGATTTTATGTGTTGGGTTGATTCTTTGTGAATTTGTTTTATGAATGAACAGATGCTTTGAGTTCATATGAAGACTGGCCTTATTTCGTGTACTAAACATGGTTATTGCCATCACATTTCTGATATTTATAAATTATAACAATACAGAGTTGCAAAGCCATGTCCTTTAATTTGTTACTCACACAACTTGCTCCTGTTGAGATGTCATACTGTAGGAACACAACTGGTTTGCTTCTTCACTGAAAGTTAATATAGAGTACTACTGCCATAATGATGCTTCTGGACTATTTTTTGTTTTTTAGGTTCCCTTAAAGAAAGAAAATGGTCAGATGATACTAGTTCCTCTTTTCCAAAGTCAAGAAAACATTGCTGGAAAGGTATAAATGTGATCTTTCTGTTAGACGATTGGCTACATGCAAGTTTGTGACCATGCTGCATTGTTGTGTTGCATTTGACATTTATTTCTCCAAATATCGAGGTTACCTATAACCTCTGTAAGAGCTTATAATTGTGCTCCATTGTTTTCAGATTTCTTTAGAGCCAGTGCAAGGAAAGAAGGTTGAGCACAATGGTATTAAGATAGAGCTCCTTGGTCAGATTGGTGAGTTTATGTGTATATTTGCAACATAATGGCCTTATAATAGACTAATAGTAACATATCTTGGAGTAACATGTAGTATCCAAGTAGCAAGTTGCAATCTTATCAATAAGGGCATAAAAAGTAAAGAAAAAAGTTCTGTTTCATTTGTATAAAGAGTACCTTTTGTTGAATCAGACAGGTTACTGCAATGACAAGGTCATCATTTGCTATTGCTAATGCCTACTTTAAGCTGACGTTATATCATAGAGCTAATGGAGTTGGAGCATTTTAATCCTATCTTCATTCAATAATTTTCTGATGATAAAAATATTAAGTCTTCTGGGTTCACTAAATGTTATCCTGTGTGCCAGCCAAAGTTGTTAAAGGCTCAAGGCGCACTTAGGCGCAAAGGGGTCTCGGGGCCTAGGCGTGAGGCGCGGGCCTCAGGAATGCAATGCGCATATTACTAAAATGTGTGTATATATACATATACACACACACAGTTACACAACTCAATTATGCAGCAAGTAGAAGCCTACAATGCAGCAACCAACAGTACTTCAATAAAGGCAAATGGGAGAAGGGTTTAAGGCGTGAGCTGTGAGGGAGAAGTTTTAAGGTTTGGGTATATTATGGTTTGACTTATGTCATCTATTTAATAAATCTTTTTAAGAAGTTAGGAGATGAGAAAACTTATTTAATATTAGGGTTTGACTATGTATTTAATAACTATTTATGAGGCACGCCTGGGCCCACAAGGCGCCACAGCCAAGGCGTAGGGCCTTACGGGCTGTTTACCAAATTTTCTATTAAGTTTTGTATGGATAAATTTGTCTTTCTGGATAAATTTGTCTGTCCGGGTAAAAATGTGTTGTTGTTTACTTTTTTACTTTAATTAACGGTCTGAATGACATAAATGACCAATCTACCCCTCAATCAATTTTGAACATGTTTGATCCAATTTTGTTTACTCCGGTTGAATCAAAATCAAACCAAAAAGGTTATTGTTCATCAAACCAAAATGTTACCATTCATCAAACTATTTAAAAATCAAAACATAATAATCAAACTATTTAAACATCAAAAAAGCTACTGGTTACACCAATTGAATCAGAATCAAAACCAAAAAGCTATTTCTTTTTATCAAACTAGGAAAGCTACTGTTCTTCAAACCAAACACCAAAAATCACCTACCAAAAATCACCAAACCAATTGTCATCAAATTTCTTCCCAAAACAAGAATATGGCAGAACTGTAACTTCTAAAAAGCAATTGGGGTTCGGGGGTTGGATCATCTAATGGAGTTGGAGGTGGTGGTGATCCTTTATTATCAGACAATGAATGGCCTCTATGGAAGAAGCTTGAAAAAGAGGCATTAGATTGAAGAGAAGTGGCACTAGGAGGGAAAATACTGTTCTTCAAACCAAACATCAAAAATCACCAAAAAGCAGCGGCGGAGAGGAGGTGCACGTTGCCGGAGACGAAGAGCAGCGGCGGAGAGGAGGTGCAGTGGTGGAGGAGGTGCACGTCGCCGGAGACGAGGAGCGGCGGAGGAGGTGCAGGTCGTCGTCGGTGGAACATTGAAGGGGGGGGAAGGGAGGAGGCGTGTCTTTTGTTTCAATAAGGGTGTGGGTGTGTACTTTTAAGGGGTAGAATTGTCAAATTTTTATCTTAATGGGGACAACACAACCCTTACCTACTTAGCGAATAAGCCATTTTTGTCTGCGCGAATAAGCCATTAAACCACAAGTAAACACCCCAAACGTCCGCGCGAATAAGCCATTTTTGTGATTAAGCTCATTAAGCCACAAGTAAACACACCCTTAGTGAGCCTCGTAAATATGATGAGCCTCGACTTTGAAAAAGCCCAAGACCTTGAGCCTTAGGCCCACTAGGGGCGTCTCAGGCGTGCTTTTAACAACTATGGTGCCAGCATGGTAAGTTGGAAAGACCAAAGTGCTTTACAATTTATTATTGTGTATTATACTGTTGTCTTGGGTGATAGTTGATCCTGAGTTCATGTTGACTTGTCATCTGACCTCATATAAGTGTATGGTATGTATATGAGTATATCATTTATCGCTGCCTGTGTTTGCAGTTATTGCCAACTGGAAATTCACCTTACATTCTTGTAGAATCTCTGAGAATGCTCTTATGAATTGCATTTTTTTGTCTAATATCTTGCAATTTTTCTGGGTTCCATTTGTCTATTATGTTCGCCCTGGTTATAGGGTTTTGATTGGACCAGAAGGTGTATGGTTGTTTTTGATCGAGTGATGCAAGATGGGAAGAAAAGGGTTACTTTTTGTTCTAGAGATGATGAACCTGATCTCTATGGTAGAAGAATACTTGAAACTTGCCATAAAAAGGTTGTAATTTACTTTGATATTTGTGCAGTGACAGGTGGAACCCTTTTAGGTTGAATGGAGGTCCTATAAAGTAACCACCAAATAGGGAGAAAATGTGAAAGATACAACAATCATAGATAATTTTATATTTTGATGTTCTATAAGTTACCACAATAAGATAAATACTTGGGCATCTCTTATGGTTTTGCACAAATAGTAGATACTTTGGACTATAATAGTGACTTGCCAACTTGTGCTACTTAATTATTATCAATTTGCGAAGTTCCTACTAATTTGGGAACGTAGTTCTGCAGTGCCTATCTTTTAAATTACAACAATCTAACACTAAGTCAAATGCCAAATAATATTATCAAGTATAGGAAAGGGGATTGATGTAAATCTTCAAAATGTCCTGTTATTTGCATGCTGAAAGAAAGGAATATTTATAGAATGGAAGAACATTGTTTCTAGATTCTCTCTATGCCATTTTATTTTGACTTTTGCCTAGACTTCTGACGATCCAACTTCTCTGAACATAAATCCATTATATTGGGAGGTGACCGAATAAGGCTTGATGTTCTTTTTCAACCCTAGGCTTCTAGTTTGACTTCTCAGCTAGTTTGCTAGGAGGTGTAATATATATCCATGACTTCAGGCTGTCTCTGTTTGTTTTATTTTTCACTGTAAACTATTCAGCTCTTTATGAAAAAGATAGGGTCTACTTGGTTAGCCCCCTTTTTTAATATTTACAGTCATAATGTGAGTCCTATTTTTCATGATGTGAGAATAAGTGGAGATGGGACCTAGAAAATGCGCAAATGGCTAAAGTTTCTTGCATCGGTTGAGCATATGAATTCCTTCTAATATTTTACGGTCTTATTTCCTTTGCAGAAATGTATTTTGACAGAGGCAACTTTTATGACTTTACCTCCCTTGGTAGGTTTCTCTGAACTAAGGCTAACCTCATTTGCTACATATTTTTATCTATTGGAAACCTTTTGCTGGTTTTGTGTTGTTAAAATTCTTTGAATTTCCATTTATCTCTGATTCACCCACAATCTTTTGTATAAAGTTCGTGAACTGGATGTTCCTGGTGATTTATATGAAAGGAAAACATATCCTTTTGAATTTTCAACTGTTGAAATGCCGTATGAGACATACAATGGAGCGAATGTCCGACTTAGGTAAGTTTCGTATTTCTTATATATAAGGATGTACATGCATTATACTTTTATTTCCTCAAGAGAATCACGCCATCATTATAAATTCATGCACAAACATGTTCATTTTTTAGAATTATTGTGCTCTTGCATGTGTTTCTTTCTTTTGTCAAATCCTTGGTCACAACAGTAGTATTTTGCCCCAAAGTTTTGCCTTTGTGTGGCTGCTGGTGTTATGTAGTCGAAGCTAAAATATTTCTGCACTATCCCATTGTCAGATATGTCTTAAAGGTAACAATCAGTCGTGGATATGCTGGCAGCATAGTGGAATACCAAGATTTTGTGGTAAATAATCTCACCCCTGCTCTCTCTCCCACTCATACACTCTCTCTCTTCCCCCTCCCCCATGTGCACTCGATCTGCAGTTTAGCCTAAAGCATGAACACCTATGTATTTTGTGGCAATAGGATTCTGAACTTCTGATACAGACATTGAATGGTAGTTGTTTTTGTATCTACTGCTTAAGATATATCTCAACTTCTACTGCTCAAGGAGATCATGGTATAAGTTTTGGGTTGAAAGGCTTGTTGGTGTATTAGTGGTAATCTGCACCACCATGCTTGTAGGAACATCTATTTTGGCCGTCAAGTGGAAAATATGTTTATCTTTTCTTCTGTGAGATTGATTGTAGCTGCTAAAGCTAGAACGTATCCATCTAAATTCAGGCCTTAAGGGGGCTGGTTGGCCTGACCTCACCCAAGCCACAAGATTTTATAAAAGATAATGTGTGTATGGTCTGTAGATCTATTACAAGGCTGTTTTTTTCCCCTTTTGCCCACTGAATTTTTGATTAAATTCTCTGTTTGTTGTAAGAGGCCATTTATGTAATTGCTATTTTGTGGACATTTTCCTTTTCAGTACTTCTGATCTATCCCTCTGTTTGTTGCATCAGGTTCGGAACTATGGCCCACCTCCATCAATCAACAATAGTATCAAGGTCAGTGATATATACGGATAATATATATTAAAAACATATAGATATGGAGCTGCACATGAGCACATGGATGACCATGTCAAATGTACACGTTTTGTACACAGACTAAATTGTAGCTTACAGGATTTTCTATTATGCATATAGCATTCTTGTTCTCTGACATATGATCCTGGCAGATGGAAGTTGGAATAGAAGACTGCCTTCATATCGAGTTCGAGTACAACAAGAGCAAGTAAGTAGGATTCAAGTGTGCACATAACAAGACTAGGTTCATTTTCTATACATTTTTCTGGTAAATTGCAAAAATGACACGTCCATTATTGATGGATTTGGCCCCAAATTTGATAATCACTCTGGCTAGATCTGAAATAATAAAATGATGGCAATGTTGGTCTCTTCCTGTCTCTGTTGATATCCAATCATTAAGTGATCTCGTGCAAAATATTCAGCACATGCAACTTTTCTGAGGGCAAAATAGTCATGGCTCAAGGTTGCTGTAGCTCTTTGATTAGCCTGTCATGATGGTGTGATTTGGTTGTTGCTAATTGATACGATTATATCCAGGTATCATCTTAAAGATGTGATCATCGGCAAGATATATTTTCTTCTTGTTAGAATCAAGTTAAAGAATATGGATCTTGAGATCAGACGCCGAGAATCAACTGGTTCTGGGGCTAACACTCATGTGGAGACAGAGACACTAGCAAAATTTGAGTTGATGGATGGTGCTCCTGTCAGAGGTACTCATTTAAATTATGCTTGCTTAATTTGGATTTGCATGGTTGCATCCATTCTATATTATCTTTTTGTTGTTCTGATTTAAGTTTTGAAAACTTGGTTTAAAAGCCAACTTTGATATGCAATATGTTATTGACAGGCGAGTCGATTCCAATCAGGCTGTTCCTGAGCCCGTATGAACTGACGCCAACACACCGCAATATTAACAACAAATTTAGCGTGAAGTATTATTTGAATCTTGTGCTTGTTGACGAAGAAGACCGCAGGTACTTTAAACAACAGGAAATCACAATATACCGGACTGCAGAAACCTCTTCCTGATATAATTCAACGGGTTCCTTTTGAAAGCAGCGAGCGATGGATGATGTGGAGAGTGTTTAGGGTTAAGAATGGTATCATACTTGTTTTGATTTGTACGTATAGGCGAGCAAAAGTTATGTAGATTGGCAATGGCAGGTAAAGTAGTTATTTGTTTGTGTTGTGAAGTTGATTGATAAGGAAGAAGATGATGGAACTGCAAATAATCATGCATTGGTATGTTACTTGTTTTTCATGTAAATGATACCTGTTCTTTTTTTCTTTTTCTTCTCTTCTAGAAGCTGGGCTGGGCCGGCTTTTGTTGTTGGTAAATGGGGCCTCTTTTCTCCTCTAGAAGCTTTCTTGCCACCACTCCAGTCCAGTGCGATATACTAGTTCTTGGTTTGACTAATTATGCAGTTTCACTGTTTTGTTTGTGGGTTACAACCAGAATTCCATCCAATCAAATTAATTGATTTTATTTATATTTAAAATATGGAATTTTTAGCAAGGAAATGAAAAATTCTGACCTGGTTACGTTTGGTTATAATCATAATTTTATTATTATTAGCCTAAAAAGCTACTCAGCAAAACGTGATCAACAATATCATCATAATCATTAACGTTCATATGTATATATTAACATCATTGAATTATTTATTCCCTTATTTCGTGATCTAATTTATTAATTTCTTGAGGGATGGTGTTGCCATCACGTCTTCTCCAACAATTTAATACTATCACGCATGTTTGCACCTAAAACAAAACATGTGAGAGAGAGCATGGATTTATTTTCAATGGAATTAAATTAAATGCTTTCTCCATATAAACATTATATGCTAAAGAGAATGTGTATTTTTTAAATAAAAATTAAAAGTATATATATATATATATATATATATATATACTGCTAACAAACAAACACTTACTTGTAAATTCAACCTTTCGGAAGGGTTGAAGCCTTACTAAAGTCTATATAAATATATACTAGAAGCGTACTCGCGCAATGCAGCGAGATATATCACGATTTTAATGTATTTTATTTTTTTGTCGATTTACAGTACGATTTTGGATGGTTTTGAGAAAGTGATAATGGATTTTTTATAAATTTGTTTAATTTAGGCTTAAATAATGTTTTTTATATAAAAAAATTAAGTATTTTGTTAAAATTCAATGATTATCTTATATATTTTAATGACATCTTGGAAAAAACAACCAATTACATATTTAATAATATAATTAAAACAAAATTATAGTAATATAATATATTAATTAATAGGGATACATGGAAAAGTCTGCATAAAAGGAAGACCCTGCACATACCAAATTGGTGGATGTTAGAAGTCTGCAGTAGTAATATGTATCTTGTGCTTTGATACTTGTAAATTAAGAGATTTTTAAAATCTTGCATAAAATGATGGTACTTTGTGCCTAATAATTTGTATTTAAGAGTTTTTATCCGTACTTTATAATATAGTATATATATATATATAGAGGGAGGATCATGCGAGAAGTTAAACATTTTGCGAGAAAGTGAGAAGTGTTTAATCATATATGATTACACGGCTTGTAGGTGTGTTTAATCATGTATGATTAAACGTCTATGTATTATCAATATAACATGTGTTTAATCATATATGATTAAGCTTGTGTATCATATATGATTAAACACTTATCGCCTTCTCGCAAAATGTTTAGCTTCTCGTTTGAACATACCCCTATTTATATATATATATATATATATATATATATATATATATAACTTGCAGGGGTTGAAAGGGAAAAGAGTAAAAGTGGAGGGGCTAAAACCAGGCATTTGAAACGTAGTAAAGCCATAAAACGAACATCTTTGCTGATGAAGGCAAAGCGCGTTCGTTCCTCTTCTTCCTCGTCTCGGAAGAATCTTACTGTCATCAATCGACGCCGCTGCAGACTCTTTTCTTTTTCTACAACTCTCTCTTTCCCCTCCCTCCCTCCCTCCAATCTCACACTCTGTGTTTTTAGCAATGGAGGTGTTCTATTACATGGTCTTTGGGGGTTTAGGATTGATTGTCGCAGCTTTGGAGTTGAGTAAGAACAACAAAGATCGAGTTACCACTTCTCAAGCTTTTACTTCCTTCAAGAACAATTATCTTTTTGTTTACTCTCTCATGATGGGTACGCCAGATCGATTTACTTTGTTTTCAGTCTTATTTTTAGGTTGATTCACGTCTTCCATAAGATCTGATTTAAATTTCATTCTTCGCGCTTGCTTTTCAATGTGAATTCTCCTTATTTATTCCACCATATGCTGGATCGGCTTCTTTGGTAAATGTAAAACCTAGTGTCAATTCAATTGCTCGTGTTATCAGTTAAACTTTTCCCTGTTTATGACTTTTTTAATTGTAAAATTCCCAAACAATTTATAAGATAAGAGAAAATCAAGCTACACTCTTTTCCCATTTATTCTGATATTGCGTCAGATCTTGGCTGATACATGCATTGCAAACTTACTAGTTTTGAAACCATAAATTATGTCAGATCCCTTTCTTATTTGCCGTAGTAAAGTTGAAAGATGGACAGACTTGATATGGGTGACATATTCATTCCTTTAAAAGAGATCAATGTATATGAATAGTTACAAACGTATTGTTAGTATCACTCTTGATTACAAGATTAAGCTTTTTTCTGACATATGTTTACTTATTTGGATCTATTAATGTTCGTCTTTGTAATGGTTTTAATCTTTGTTTGGCTACAGCTGGGGACTGGCTGCAAGGTCCATATGTGTACTACCTTTACACAACATATGGCTACGGGAAGGGAGATATTGGGCAGCTATTCATTGCTGGCTTTGGATCTTCCATGCTGTTTGGCACAATCGTAGGCTCTCTAGCTGATAAACAGTAAGCTTTGAACTCTAATGTAGTCATTTTACCACCATCACTCTATAAATTTGTTAAGAGTTTTGTCACTCAAATTTCAGGGGTCGGAAACGGGCATGTGTGACATACTGTATTACTTACATACTGAGTTGCATGACTAAGCATTCTCCTCATTACAAGGTTCTGCTGTTGGGTCGTATTTTGGGTGGTGTTGCTACCTCTCTCCTCTTTTCAGCATTCGAATCATGGCTTGTTGCCGAACACAACAAGGTGAGGTATTGTATAGAAAAGAAATCGAAAGCCTCTAGGTCGAATAGTTACTTATTTTCATTGTGTGACTTGCAGGTGTGTGAACCTTAAAACTAAAAACCGGAATTTTGTATATTTCCAACATAATAAGGGAATGAACCCTTTTATACAGGCTATTGTACTAGAGGAACTACAACATTTTTAAAATCTCAAAAACTCATTTTCAAACGATACCTTGGAGTGTCATCTTGGTGTGTGTGCATGTGCCTTTTATTTTAAAGTATACTCAAGAAGTTTGTTCCTGTGTTCTAAATTTGTGTCTGTGATATTTGGTAGGCTGTGTCACGCACTTAAATGAAAATTATTGTTTTAGCTTCTTTGTGTTTGGGGTCCATTGCTCATTTGGCATTGTAGTGTCAATTTCTTGTTTGCTGAACATCTATCAATAATTATTATTAGCTTGCCACACTTGAACGGATCTTAGCTTGGTCAAACCAACTCAGGACTGTAATTAATTGGTTTCCCCTTTTCTCCTTGTAGAGAGGGTTTGAACAACAATGGCTCTCTTTAACTTTCTCCAAGGCGATATTCCTGGGGAATGGTCTGGTTGCTATCATCTCAGGGCTGTTTGGATATTTTTTAGTTGATGCTGTGAGTCTTGGGCCTGTGGCACCCTTTGATGCTGCAGCATGTATTCTTGCAATTGGGATGGCCATTATACTATCCTCATGGGGTGAGAACTATGGAGACCCTTCAGAGAACAAGGACTTGCTTTCCCAGTTCAAGGGTGCTGCTGTAGCAATTGCTTCAGGTATATATTTATGTTCTGTTTCTTCTCTTCTTTTGGAACACTTATCAGTTATTTGTGATCTCCGTCCTATTTATTTTAGCCATATATGAAGATATGATATATACCTTAAAGGCTGCACCAGTTATGGAGGATGCAGTGCAGAAAGTTCTTTCATATCTGTTTGGGACTTGATTATTCAATTTTGTGTATCAGATGAGAAAATTGCATTGCTGGGAGCTATACAGTCTCTGTTCGAAGGGTCGATGTACACCTTTGTTTTCCTATGGACTCCTGCCTTGAGTCCAAATGATGAGGATATTCCACATGGTTTTATTTTTGCCACATTCATGTTGGCCTCAATGTTGGGAAGTTCATTTGCATCTCGACTGATGGCCCACTCGTCACCTAGAGTTGAGAGCTACATGCAGATCGTGTTTTTGGTGTCTGCAGCATCTCTTTTGCTTCCTATAGTGACAAATGTATGGTGTCAACTTGTCATTTACATCTTTCTCATCTCTTGGCCCCTTGTGATAAAATATTTTAATGGAGCTTAACTAATTTGTGACAGTTCTTCATAGCTCCACCTGAGGTGAAAAGCGGAAGCATCTCATTGGGGGGATGTGTTCAACTTCTTGGCTTTTGTACCTTTGAGGCTTGTGTCGGAATCTTTTGGCCATCCATCATGAAGATGAGGTCCCAATACATTCCTGAGGAGGCCAGAAGCACAATCATGAACTTCTTTCGTATTCCTCTGAATATATTCGTCTGCATCGTGCTCTACAATGTATGCTTACTTCAACTTGAATTTGATCTGCCTTTTGGCTTCAACCCTATCATAAAGTTTGATTCCCACAGGCACATAATCACGCATTCTTGTGGAAACCAATCTAGCTTCTATTCTTATTTAGTAACAGTATTTTGATTGTGTTTGTAGGTGAATGCATTCCCTATAACGATCATGTTTGGAATGTGCTCTATCTTCCTTTTTGTGGCTTCGGTGCTGCAGAGGCGATTACTGGTCATAACAGATAAGCCAAGTAAGCAGACAGTTATTTATATGGTCAAGCCTTATGCGTAATCAAGATGCAGCATCTTTATGATCGTTGTTAAACTTGCTTTTCAGTCTTGTTTGTGTTCTAATGCTTCTTTCCCCTGATTTTATCATATTTCAGAGTCGGAAAACTGGACATCATTGAAAGAGAGAGATGTTGAGACGGAGCCACTAAATGATGCTTAGCACCAACCAACATAGAATTGTCAATAGTTATATGAAGTTCAAAACAACTTGGAACACAGTTTATTGGCACAGATCCATGAGGAACCAATCCTCCGCTTGGGAAAAATGGTTTTAAAGTAGCCCACAAGGACTCTCGATGCCAAACCACCACCTTTTTTGTGATGTAATTTTGTTTTCCTAATTTTATCGAGCTCTGAGATCAGATAAAAGCGTTTGTTTAAGATCGTATTTTTGTCCAACAACTTTGGTCTTCAGTGTGATTTAAGTGAGCAATAGATATATGATTCTTTTATAACAAGTCTCGGATAAAAAGGTGTTTGGTCTCTTCACATACACTGCTTTTAGTTTGGGAAATGGTACAACTGTTTAATTTTGTTGTATACCAGAATAAACGAATTATTCAATGCGAAAGATGAATAAGTTGTATTGATCGTAGATCTCAAAGAACTAAAGATCATTGAAATACAATTGTGGAAGACAAGATGCCTCTATCATTACCTAATTTTGAAACTGAAATTCCTGACTTCAACTAAACAACAACATTGAACAGACTGATACAACACTTGAAGTTGAACTATTGACGCTGCAAACTTTGAAACATCGAGATTGCAACTGAAACTCGGAACCCATTTGCAACAGCAAACTTGGAACAGTTGAGCTTGCATCAGGCTGAAGAATGGATTACACATTATTAGCATTCAACAGCAATAGTCAATCATAAGTTACATATCTGATTATAACACTTGGTGGTGATGGAAACAGAAAAATAAATTACAGGACTATGGAAAGTTGAATATACATTTTTACCATGATATACAACCAACCATCCATCACATGACAACAACAATATACACAGGAATATTTACAACAAACGACCTCGTTTTGCAGGTGCTGATGCAGTTTCCAAGTCCCCAATGAAGAATAAGATTCTGTCGAGGATCCCCATCTGACGGTCATTTCTACCCATTAACTCATCTCCTGTATATCTTGCAACTGAACTTGTTGAAACATCATCTGTTCCCAGTTGCAGAGTTCTTGAACCCAGATGTCTTTGAATTTCTCCTTGGTGGATCAGGAAATAGTCATCTCCTTCCCTTATAATCTTAAGCCCCCTGGAAACATTCATTTCAAGAAGACCCCAGATTAATACCCTAAAACATGAAAAAGGCCACACATCCCTTTTTGATGACCAAACTGTAATGTTAATCGGTCCATCAATTGTGAAATCTTCAAACTTTGTTTCTATAATAAACTAAGGGTAGTTCTTCTCTTTCACTCCAAATGAAATCATAAATAGTGAGAGTAATGCCCACATGTTTTTGCAGGAAGGTACCTAGCCTCGCAGCAGAACACTAACATCAATTGCATAAATGAGTATCCATTAGATAGGACTCAAATAAGCTGGAAACATACTGACTGACTTGATGAACAATTCCGAAGAACAAAGGTGAGTAATTAAATCGGACAATGGATTTTCCAAGATGCATTACAGCTTTAGGAACCCAAATTGTTTGAACAGCGAGATGTATGTATGTATAGTAGCCCCAATATTAGCATCTGGGAACGATCAAAGAAATAATAGATTACTCCTACTTTAGGCATTGCCAATTTACTTAGATTTTTTGAACTTTGTTCAAAGTAACACACTGATGGACTATAATGTGTGTGTATATGTTGTCTATAACTAGTCTAAAGAATGAACAACAACCAACTGATAGATTACTTACAATCCAACACGATCACACCGGTCTTGAACTGCATATACATCTTTCCATGATTTTGAATCAGTTGGTGCATAAAATATGGCTCGGTCTATTCCCCATCGTTGTTCAAATAGGTTAGACCAAAGATCATTTTCTGAAGCCAAGAGCTTCCACTTCCTGCACACTTGAGAAGCAACCAAACATTCAGTGGCTCTTGTAACTTATAAGATGTCAAGTCTTGTACAAATGCATGCAGCAGGTGTAACTGAGATTTTATCAGCAGATAAGAAATTGAATCGTCAAAGTATGTAGGTCATGAGACCTTTTTGTATTTAACAACAATGCTTATATCATGGTTAAGAAGATGAAGTGTAAAATTGATTATTAAACCTATCATATTTGCAACTCATGAAGCATATAACAATAAAATTTTGTGGCTTCATAATTGTATGCAACTATACACCAACCACAAGGGTTGTGGCATACTGATTAAGGCCTTGGGGATGCAGTGGAATATCGCATCTGCCCAAGGTTCGAATCTAGACGTTCACAACAATTGTGGCTTTAATCAATGTCTTAAGGTCATACTTTGTGGATTAGTGTAGACATAGCATAGGACACTTTCCAAAAAAAAAAAAAAAAAAAAAATATACACCAATTCGACATACAAGTCCTTGCAGTTTTTCCTAAAATTGTCTGATTAGGCTGAGAAAGAATCCAAAAGAAATTATAAAGCTGATAATGGTGAAACCCTATCATCACGACATGAACTCATGAAGAATGTTCTTCCAGTATGTATAGATCGACCAACTCCTTTGGTATATTTCTCCCTAACAGGAAGAGATTTATATCAATCACTTGTTGACTTTACAGTAAGATCAGGATTCTTGAATTGAATCCAGATCTTGGAGAATTCATAAAACGTTAAAATCAAGCAACGCAAGCACCCAATTGCCGAATCAGAACATCTGGTTAAAATTTATCAAAATTCCGGATAATAATCATGTATAGAAACATAAAGTGAATGGAAAGGAAGATGAGAATCGAGAATTGGTTATGTGAAGAGGGATGAACCTTGCTGGGCTGTTACGAGGTCCTGATGATCCAATAAACAGAAAATTTTCGAACAAAGATCCGCGGGTAGATTCTCCATATCCTTTTCTTTCTTGATAAACATACATACATACATACACGCACCAACCTCTCTCTCTCTCTCTATGTATATCTTCCTCTCGATCCTGACCGTCAGTTCAGTTGAAGTAACCGCCTACACTGCCGGGTTAAGACCAAATTCCATTTTTGGTCCATGTGGTTTGTAAAAAAACTGAAAGTAGTCCCTTAACTTCAATAAGTGCAAGAATAATCATTGTGGTATGCTTTCTGCTATGAAAAAAAAAAAAAGAAAAAGAAAATTGGTTTGCGAATACCATATCCATCAAATGAGATTACAATCATAATCAAAAAATTATCAAGAAATGTACATATTTTTTACCTCCACTTACCTCGCTAAAAGTGCAAGCTTCACACGCATACACACTACTGATATTAATAAACCAATAGTCAAGCATACAAAAATGGGTTTATGTAAAGATGATCGAATATACATTCATGGGCAAACATGTTTATGTAAGAATTGATAAAATATATTTTGTTGTTGCATCCCATCACGAAATCAACCAAAAAACCAAAAAAAAGTCCCCCGTAAAAGTAGAATTCAGCCTAAAACATGTCAAACGTAAGACGTAGTCTTGCGTTTTACTCAAAAGTCAAGGTTGATTCTATTTGTAAAAAGAATGTATTGTATTAAATTGACACAACTGGATTTTCCCTAGGTCATCTAGGTTAAAACCCGACTTTACAGCCCTTTGATCGACCTTAGAGGTGCACTCGCTCAGGAAATTTCCGGAGTCCGCCACTACATACATTAAACATAGACCCATAAATGGGTTTCGGTGAAGGAATCGATGAGCTCGAAAGGTTGCAGAAAGCAAGATTTAGGGAAAGGTGTAAGAAGTAGGAAAAGAAGGCCGCAAATAGGAGTGTGGAGGAGGCCTTAGGAAGGGGGACATGTTGCTTCAAGCCGTCAAGAGACTTTATATACTTGTATGCTAGTTTTTTTAGTAAAAAGGACAAAGGACCAAAATTCCCATCGACTAAAAGCATTCCAATTAATGGTGTTAGGTGTAGGGACCCTTTTCAAAACAAAATGCATACCCCATGGTGACTATTCTTGCATTTTTTTGAAGTTGATGGGCCACTTTCGGTTAGTTTGCAAAACACAGAGACCAAAAATGGAGTTTAATACTAACAAAGATGTAGGTCGGTTTATTGAAATGGAGTAATTTACCCAAACTAGGCATATATCTGCGCACGATGTGGCGCGAAAAATCGTGAAATCGAAGGAACAATTGACAAAGGTACATGTATCCGCTTACGAAACATCTCGAAATCAAAATGACAACAACGTTTCATTTTAAGTTTGTATTTCTTCGTCCTTATCGATACTTTAGTCTATGGTTCACATATAAGTGCACCAAACGACTCAAGCACCGTGTTTTCATAGACTAAAACATCGATAAGAATGAATAATACAAACTTAAAATGAAAACGTTGTTGTCTTTTTGATTTCGAGATGTTTCGCGAGCGGATACATACCTTTGTCAATTGTTCCTTCGATTTCACGATTTTTCGCGTCGCATCGTGTGCGGGTATATGCCTAGTACTTCAAAACAGATTATTGTTTATTTATGAAGAATAAAAGTAAGAATCCTTCAACCTGATAGTGATCGACGATTTCATCGAATTTCTAGATTTTGGACTATTGATACAAATCAACTAAAATATACGGATTTTGGAATGAATATAAGCTGAAGGACTAAATATGTAATTTATTCTAAATTAAAATTGTACGTTTCCAGCTGTTTTTTTTACTTTTTCAATTTATGTGTGCTTGGCACGACAAATGTCTCCTTAAGCGGCTAATCTTTTAAATATTTTACTAGTAAAATACCCGCATGATGTAGTAGTATGTAAATAAGTTTTCCCGAAAAATGTCATTCATGTATACAAGTACCATATTGAATAACAAATAGTTCATCAGAACAGACCAACCTCCATCAGGGATAATGTATGAATGATCAAAATTCAAAACTGGTATAAAGATTTGACTTGTTATCTTTATTTTCAATACAACATATTGTATCTAAGATACCTCAAAGACGGACCACAACCTTACAGAAATCAATTTTTGCCATCGCTCGTTGATCCATCCAGGTGCACGTGTACAACTGATCCCTTGTGACAGTTTCACATCCTGTAAACAACAATAAAAACACACGTCAAGAAACACTACCACATGTTATCACAGTAATTCCTGTAAAACTATCTTTAAAAAAAAAACGTAACCTTTGCAAACTATCACTAAACCTATTTCAGCATAATCATATTTTTCCAGGGTATGAATGTTCATACCCAAGTGACACAATACGTCCGACCATGCCTTAAGATCAAACTAAGGATGATCAAGAGATTTTAGCCAAATTACCTTCAAAGTTGGCAATTGAAAACCTTTTGCTAACGGTTAAAATAAACATATGGATAGAAAACAAATTAATTCATAGATATTTAATAGTACGGTTAAGTTAAAAAAATATTCAATATTGGACTCATTTTTAAGGTATTGACGATACGATTATAATGGTATAATTTGTAAAAAAAACGTATTTTTTCATTGCATTTTGTTCATATACAATTATTTGTGTTAATATGACAATGTTGTAAAATGAAAAATGAAAAAACAGGGAATATAAACTAAATTAAATAACTAATTGAAAGAATGTTAAAGTTAACATTAAATTTTAACATAATAGTATATATATAGGGGTAGGTTATTATGCAACCTTTTACATGGTGCATGTAACACCCCGAATTCTGAGAACATATGTATTATTTCTCATTTTGGAACCTTTTAAATTTATGGATTTATCAATTGTATTTTAGACTTATCGGATTTGAGCATCGTGGGCTGAAATGTGTCAAATTTGGAACTTTTGGGGATGATCGCGACATTGCCCGCGACAGTGACAGGGTGTCACTATCGCGAGGGCATAGTCGCCGGGAGATTGGGACTCGCGGTACAGGTATCGCGATTATGCCCCGCGATTGTGACATAGTCATTATCGCGGAGGGCACTCTCGCCCCAGTTGTACCGAGAGGGGGTGGATCCTCGCAACATTGCCTCGCGACTATGCCATGGGCATAGTCGCCGTGTCACTATCGCGGCCAGTGTCTGAGGGTTAAATAGGAAGGTCGCGATTTTAAGTCTCATTATCTGATTTTGAAGACTCTTCAGCCGACTTCTTGGGAGATTTTAGGGTAAGTTCATCACTTCAACTTCCCTCCATCATTAATGCTACCTCCTACTCCCACCTTTGATCATTTATGAACCTATTCTAGGTATTTTGAAGCTAAGTGAAGGTGTCCAAGTGTAGTTAAGCTCAAATCATCATCTCCTCCATTTCTAGAGTTTGGTTTTCTTTGAGAAAACTACCAAGGTGAGTTCTTACACTCTTTATAAAACCTTATACATGTCAAATACGAATTTTAAATGCCTAAACATCTCCTTTTATATATTTGATTGTAGATTTGTACCAAGTCTAACTTTTGGAGATTTTTAGGGTTTATAAACATTTTATAAAATAGAAGTGACAATGTCTTGATAATGATTCTACAACTTACTTGTATTTGGGAAATGTATTTTATAGAATGGATTCCATTTATATAAACTTGTGTTTGGAAATAATGAACTTTTGGTTAACTGCTGATAAGTTTATATGTTGAGATTTAGCATGTTTGGGATGGAAGCATATAAGGGTTGATTTCGTTTCAACTAATGATCTTTTGATAAATAATGGGAATTAGTCATTATGAGAATTACCTCTTCGATGATCTATATATATTATCAAATGTTAGAGTAATCGTTTGGCCTTGCGGGATTTATTTGGCATAATTGCTTGCATTGGGAGTCATGACCCCTATTTACTATAGTATTACGATATTGGATGAGGATTTCAACATGATGACCTTTCGCGGTTGAAGTTGACTTTCCGTGAGTGTAAGTTTAAAGCCACTTAGCCTGACATCCCTTGCGTATACTTTTTATGTGTATTGGCTTTACTGATTTATCAAATGACTTACTTTTGTGTTCCGTCATTTGTGTTAGTAAACGGGTCTCCCCCGTAAACCCAAGAGGTAACTGTCACGGTAAAAGATTTTATTACTATTATCATAAATCTAAATCTTTGATTTACATTTATAATTGTTTATTTCTATCGTCAAATGTTTGACCTCACTAGGCTTTAGCCTAACACTTTTTCTTAAAATGATGTGTATAACAGGTCAGACTAACGGTGGGGCTCTTCGGGATTGAGTGGATGGCTCGAGGGTCAAGAGCGGTCTTTTTGGGAGTTTTAGTGACCGACATGTTTTGTTAGCGGACATACTTTTGGAGGAATAGCTACACCCGAACTTAATCTGTCTTGTCTAAGTTAGATTATTAGGTTGTTGAATTATATTCCTCATTTGTTTAGCCTTGTATATGTCGTTATATTACTCCCCGTTTTGGGATGATACTTTTGGGCTTGTTAAGCAGGTTTTAATTATTTTGGATTGGCCATTTTACAGCCGTCATATTGCAAAATTTTCGAATTTTATTTCTCTAATATTTAGGGTGTTACAGTGCAACCCCTTTATCCACCACTCATTTTATTTTCACATTTTTAATTAAAAAGTAAAAATAAAATAAGTGGTGGATAGAGGGGTTGCATGGGGTTGCACCATGTAAAGGGGTTGCATTTGAACAACCCCCCCCTCTCTCTCTCTCTCTCTCTCTATATATATATATATATATATATATATATATATATATATATGTAACACCCTCATTTTAGCCATGAGTCGTGTCACGTCAATCTCACTAAATAACAATAAATACACAAAACATAACGGCTAATAAAGCCATTTCACAGCGGAAGTCTTACTAAATTTATAAATAATTAATAACCTAACGCTAACATGTCCCATACCGGGTTACGTTACAAAATGAGTTCAAACATAAACTCTAAACATCCAAAATCTATCAGCATCTAAGCGAGAACCTTGCCCTTGTGCATCCTCCTTGAACCTCTTGCTCCTGAGATGCATACTAATAGTCAGCTTTACAAAGCTCAGTGAGTTCATGGTTTTCATGCACAAATCATACATGTCCCATCATGCATAATAACAAACAAACACCCAAATAAAAATGATATGCATATTTGTTTCAAAAAACCCTTTAAATAATAATGAGATCTCTTAAATTGAACTGTCGGGTTAAGGTCTTACCGTCGTCGGCATTTTCCCGGGTTATACGACTCTCCCTTATCCGATCACCCATCCCTTGGAAGTGTCATCCCTTACGACATATCGACCAATTCCCATACCCGATTGAAATAAACCCGTTCATGACATGCTAATAAATGTTTAAAAAATATCACGTAAACATTTAGCATGCAATCCAAAATTATAGTAATTAACATACATGTATCAACCCATAAACATGTACATAAAATAGCGTAGTGCTCAAATACATTTTTACATAAGCATGCATCCCAGTTAAAGTCTCATGAAGACTCACCTGACTACGTAGGTTGCCCAATAATCATCCTTGACTGAGAACCTACAATTATTAAACCAACGTAGTCAATTAATGACTAGGTTTTCTCCAAAAATTGACCCAAAGTCGAAACTATGTTAAAAAGGTCAAACCTAGTGCTTTAATAAAGTCACCCCTTATTTAACTCGGTCAACCACCATCGAGTATAGTTAAACCCAAGTCTTAAGCTTTATGACGTCTTATAACGTCAATTTAACATTTTATAATATTCTCTGCTCCTAATTAAAGTGCTCCAATTACGAAACTTTACTCCCATTACAAAATTCCTTTAGTGTCGGTTCACCCTTTATAACCATGTAATTCGATTTAAAGTGTCTCGATAGTCATGAACCCCTTTTACAACACTTTAATCTATTTGCTAAATTATTTAATTCAAATTAAATAATATATTAAAAATTACCCTTCACAAAACAAATAATTAGAAGAACTATGTTATAAACTTTCAAACCATTATCCATTCCTTAATCAATTTCTTTCCCCCTTAAAACATCTTCTAATATCCTTTTATATATATATATATATATATATATATATATAGAGGGACAATCATTTGCAAACTTTTTAAATTATGCAAACTTACAAACCCATCTAGACCATCCGAAATTTTGATCAACGGTTGAGGATTTTTCAGATTTAAATTTATTAAAAAAATAGGGGAAGGGTAGTTTGGGAATAGTTTTAACCATTTTTAAATTCAAAATATATTAATTAATTTGAATTAATCTAAATATGGTTACATAATCTCTCCTTAATTTTCTCTATCATTATCTAATCTCTCTCTCTCTCTCTCAATCAAAAATTCGGCCACCATTTCTCTCTTTCTCTCTCAAAAATCCGGCAAACCATCTATCTCTCCTTCTCTCTCGAAAATCCGGTCACCATGATGAACAAGAATCCGACAACCATGATGAACAAGAAAGTGAATTCGTCTATCTCTGAAAAATTTCGGCTACCATGATGAACAACAAAGTGAACCCGAAAGGGATGCCAAACTCCGGCGAAACCTTCTAAACTCCGATGGGTTTTCTGCATTTTCATAAATGGGTTCATATGTTTTTTCTCATATGAAACATGAAATTTTCAAAATAATCATATGTTTTTATAATTTCATATATTTTCATAAACCGTCTTCATATTTTTTCATAAATGGTGTTATATATTTTTCTCTCATTTAAATAATCAAATTTTTAAGTTTCATATATTTTCTTCTATATGAATATTCAGATTTTTTCGAAGTAATCATATATTTTCGTAGTTTCATATGTTTTTTTCTCATATGAATCGTGAAAATTTCGAAGTTTCTTATGTTCTTTCTCATATGAAACTCGCCGGAGTGGGAGGATGTCGCTGCCGAAAGTGGATGGTGATGGTGGATCGAGAGAGAGAGAGAGAGGGGGGGGGGGGGATAGAGAGGTAGAGATAATTAAGGAAGTTGTTTTTTTTTTCCTAAAAATACGAAATTTTGTAAAAATACTAAAATACCCTTGGGTTGCATAGTTTCTACTAAAAAAAGTTTCTATTTGAAGGAGCCTCTATATATGTATACACACACACATGCATATGCATAGAAGAATGGCTATAGAAATTATGTATGTATATATATAGTTTGTGTATACGACACATGCAATATATATACCTATGGAGATGACCCAGATTATCAAAGATTTTGGCCATGAACGAAGAATCTCTCGCCGTTTCCACTTCTACCCAAGGTCATCGCCACACTATTTTTATGCTCACGACCACAAGACGATGGTCCTGTTTGTTTAAAAAAAAAACCGAGTCATACACGCCCATTTGACTCTTAGGCTAGGCCAATACATGATCGCACGTCCAACCCCTTATTTCATGTTTTCGAATCATTACGACTCCGAATATTATCGTTTTTAACCATATCATACTATCTCCATTTTGAATCGAAAGATTATCCATTATCCAATCAACCGATCGACTCTATAAACACGTATAAAATTCTTAAATCACTAGCGTAATATTGAACCTGTTTTTATGTGATTCTTACCTCTGCATTGTTGCGGTCGATCCTTGATTTTCCTTAACGTTCTTGACTCGCTATCGTCTCGTCGAGTTGTGTAGTTGGAGCTATAATGATAATCATTATTTTTTTTTGATAATGAATTTGGTTTGAGGACAATGCCGAACTCTTTCAGTGGGAGTGGTTTTATCCCCACCTTGATTAGTTTGACTATCACTTAACCTTTGCTCCTTAGTTCTCTCACCACTTGTCATTCTTGGTCCTTCTATTTATAGACTACAAATAACTCCCAAACTTGGGTGTCCTATAAGGAAATATGGAATATGTTTTTAACACTCCATAATGGTGATGGACAACAGTTAAGGGATCGTGATCTCCCTTCCCTAACTATTGCCAATCATTTGATCATTTCCATCTAGAAATTACATCTTCCTTGATTATCAAGATTCCAATATAGTTGATGATTTTTTTTTGCTTATTTGTAATAATCATCTAGGTAATTAAAATTCCCACACCTTTACTACAATTAAGAAATAATATTCATCCATAAAATATTCCCTCCCAATATAATTATAATTTTATAAATGACATATTTCATCTTCATTAAAATTGAATACTCCCAATCGTTTACTTTACGATTTTTGGGTCCAAAATATATAAAAGTTCTATTTCTTTTAATTTGGACATTTATTTTCATAATTATTTGCTTACCCCAATTTTGGGGTGTTACAATATATATATATATATATATATATATATAATGTTACACATTTATGTGCATAAAAATATTCAATAATTAGTTTATACTAAAGTTATTGACAAAAAAATTATAATAATATAATTTGTAATAATAATGAAATGTATTTTTAATATATTTTAGTTGATCTACGATTATTTATTTTTAATATGCTAACGGTGAAAAAAAATAAAACGTATGGATAGAAAACAAATTAATTTGTAGATATTCATTATATTTTATAGTACGGTTAAATTAAAAAATATTCAATATTGGACTCATTTTGAAGGTATTGACGAGACGATTATAATGATATAATTTGTAAAAAAAGAAACGTATTTTTTTATTGCATTTTGTTCAAATACGATTATTTATGTTAACATGATAAGTGTGTAAAACGAAAAACGAAAAAAGAAGATATATAAATAAATTAAATAACTAATTGTAAAAGTGGTAATTATAACATTGAATCTTGAAAATAGCTATGCTACACATTTATGTTATTTTAAAATATTATAAAACCCTTAAAAATATTCAATAACTAGTGTATATTAAAATTATTGACAAAAAAATTATAATGATATAATTTATAATAAGAATGAAACGTATTTTTTAATATATTTTAGTTGATCTATGATTATGTATTTTTAATATGTTAACGGTGGGAAAAAAACGTATGGATAGAAAACAAATTAGTTCATAGATATTCATGATATTTAATAGTACGTTTAAACTAAAAAATATTCAATATTGGACTCGTTTTGAAGGTATTGACGAGACGATTATAATGGTATAATTTGTAAAAAAGAAAACTTGTTTTTTCATTGCATTTTTGTTCATGTACGATTATTTGTGTTAACATGATAATAGTGTAAAATGAAAATTGAAAAAACAAGGAATATAAAGTAAATTAAGTTATTAATTGTAAGGATGGTAAATGTAACATTGAATTTTATTTTAAAGTAATCGAAATTAGAGGGGAGTGTAACGTGGGAAGGAGAATATGGCTTTCCAAAAACCAACTTTTCAAGAACCGTTTTAGAATTTTAATTATATAGTATCGATAAATAGATAAATTTTAATTAATTAGTAATGTGAAAAAATTAAGAATGGAAAAAGGGCGATATATCAATATCAACTAGTAAGGCCCAAGGAAGGACCATGGATCCCTCTGATGGTATCCATTTCGTCTCCTCAACCGACTCACCCGAGTTCACTCGTCTCAACTCCGCACTCACTCGTTCCTCCGTCATCGGACTCGACGCCGAATGGAAGCCCGTCCGAGCTCACCAACCCAACTTCCCCACCGTCCTGCTTCTCCAAATTGCCTGTCGACTCGATTCCCACCGCTCCATAGTTTTCCTACTAGACCTGTCGGAGATCCTTCTACCTTCCATCTACCACCTGCTAAGAGACGTATTCCTATCTCCGCACATTCTAAAGCTAGGGTTTCGATTCAAACAGGACCTGCTTTACTTGTCATCTACTTTTCGTTCTCAGGGCTGCGATTCCGGCTTTGATAGGGTAACTTTCTAATGGCTACATTTTACCTAAATTTCATAACCATGTCTTTCGTAATCACAATTTGCATATGTACTAACTTTTGTAGTATTGATAATGCGGCCAGTCTGAATTTTTGATATGATCAGAAATTGTAAATGGATTTTACTAGTAGATTATTAATATTCGTAACCAACAAGGAAATAGCGGTAGCTTTGGGAAATCGTATCTCACTATTATGATGTTCATTAAGGTGGAGCCATTTTTGGATATTGCAACCATATACAGTCATTTACACCACAAGCAAACGACAAGAAAGACAAAGGTTACTAAGAGCCTGTCATTCATATGTGAGGAACTTCTTGGCATATCTCTTTCAAAGGTTTGTCTTCTTTCCTATTTATATGCACTTGCATTTGGTATATTTCAGGATTTAAAAAGGTATGTCACAAAGCTATGGGGATATGAGTTTTACGTTTTGGATCTTACTACTCCGACATATAATATATAAGAATGTGCTGCTTTTAATATTCTTTCAGGAACTTCAATGCAGTGATTGGTCACGTCGTCCTCTTACAGAAGACCAAAGGACTTATGCTGCTATAGATGCTCTTTGCTTAATTGAGATATTCAACGTCTTTCAGCTGAGAGTTCTCAAAGAAGGTTTGTGATTTCACCTTTTTTAGTTCACGATTCTGATTGCTGAGTGTCCAATGATATACCCCAGAGTTTGAATCCTATATGGTGTCAGAAGAGCTTGAGTAGATACACTTCATAGCCGCATAAGAGGATCACTTGCTGTTTAGATTATGTAACTGTAAATGGCTGCTCTTCTGATGTTTTGGATATAATTGTTTACGTTGCAACTCAGGCATCTGGGAAAGTGTAATCTTACCACTTTAAAATTGTGTCATGTGCTTTCATGTAGATAAAATTCCTTTCACCAGGTAGTTGCTGCTCTTTTTACCTGGAATATATATGGCTTATGCCTGCATATGTTTTTTAGTCGCTCTTCACTTCCATTTTTCTCAGCTGTTTGTCTCACTTCAATTATCTTAATGATCTTTGAGTTTCTAGTATAGGGATGAACGGAAAAAGGTGGCTACATGGAAAATGTGACTGTTTAAGTGAGAGGAACTTTGACACTGTCATAAATCTAGAAATTTGATGTATGGGATATAGTTGGTTTTAGTTGGCTGGGCCAGTATAAAGTGTAGCACAAGATGAAAGGCAATAATGCAAAAGTAGTTTCAAGTTCAACATGTGAATCGCTGTCACCTTA
Organism: Arctium minus; assembly: GCA_954870635.1. Taxonomy (NCBI): domain Eukaryota; kingdom Viridiplantae; phylum Streptophyta; class Magnoliopsida; order Asterales; family Asteraceae; genus Arctium; species Arctium minus. The sequence goes on along the minus strand of OX941083.1, from coordinate 148,040,405 downwards.
TACTGGATATAGTATGGTTTGCTTGTAGAAGGGTCAACCCTGCAGTATGCTTTTGCACTCTGGAATATGGCATGCTCATGATAACTGGACATAGAGGCTACTTATGCTATGCTTATGCTTCCAAAAGAAAGATATTGGTGAAAAATGACAGATTGTTGTCATCTGTATGCATAACTTTTTTTCTGTCACGTCAAACTTCTTTGTACTGAAAGATATATGTTTTCTTTTTTTTACCAAAAAAATGTTCTCTTCACTGCAGGGGCTTTTCGAAATCTCATTGAACTTGATAGTTCAAGTTTAAATATCGGGTTGAGGCAGATTCTAAGGGAACCTAATATTTCTACTAGAATATTGAGGACTACATTTTGTGATGCTGTAGAGATGGTCAGGGCTACTACAATTGAATACCCCCAAAGACTGCATGCTGAACAGGGAGCAAGTTTAAGGAAATCAAGTTGGGATACGCTACCCATGGATTACACACTTTTGCAGATTGTAAGAGGATATAGTGACAAAATAGTATTGACGGAATCAGATGGAAAGCCTAGAACATCAAAAAAGAAAGGAAAAAGGAAGTCATCTACTGGCTTTACTTGCAAAGAAAAACGAGTGGATGATATTGATGAATGGCGAGGCCCAGCACCATGGGACTATTTATTAGGTGGGGATGGATTTCCAAAGTTTCTGTGTGATGTGATGGTAAGCAGCAACGTTCTTCCGTTTTTTTGTTTTGTTCTTATACTATTTTTGAATTGATCCCAAACTATATGTTACTCCCTTCTTTCCAAAACAATTGCGACTTTTGACTCGAAACATAGTTTAGGAGAAGTGATTGATTGTAGTCAAATGTCACAAGTACTATTCAACAATTAAAAATCTGGAGGAATATTGTGAAAATATTTTAGAATGATTTGAATCAGCGAATAAGTACTTTGTAATTTGGCCAACAAAGGAATGTTTCTGGACATCCAAAAATTGAGTTATTCTGGAAGGGAAGAGTAATAGTGAAGGTAGAAGGTAACAATGAAGCTAATCTACCAGTGATGGATGGCAGCATATACTTTTGGCCGCAATTCGTTTTTAGAGGTGATCGGTTTACATGATTAGATCTAGGTGGTCAATAGGATGAGCTCAGTTTCTCTTATTCTTGTGCTTGTCATCAAGGAGTTGTACGCTATTAGTTCCATTAATTGTTTTTTTTTCGGGGTAACCGTGGGTTTCCGGGCCAGCTTACGCGCACCGACTAATCCCCGGGCGACCACGAATGGCCTGGAGTCATCGCAGGTGAACCTCCATGGCCACAATTAATTGTTTTTTGCACACCCAGGTGGAGGGCTTGGCAAAACACTTAAGGTGTGTTGGAATTGATGCTGCTGTTCCCTATTCTAGAAAGCCAGAAACCAGGTATTGCTTCTGCAACACACTCTATCTCCCTTCAAAAATATGTTGACTATTCTTTAAATCAAGTTCAAAAGGTCGGATATGGTTATTCTGTAACCTGGGAAGTGAAATGAATTTCTTCACTGTCATCCTCAGTCCACACCAACTTATCATCATCACTGGATTGCTGGAGGCAGTTTTATTTTTAATCAGTTCTTAGGGATTTTTGTAAAAATAAAATTGTAGTGATGGTTTTATTAGATACTTTACAACTAGAATCCCTCTGCCTAATCCAATCCGTCCACCACTGTAAACCCCAATTAGAATAAGGCATGCTACAATTTTTTGTTGGTGGAAGTATTATTATTAAAGATTTCTCTTATTCCTATTTTTTCTCTAAGATTTCTTTCCTATTCCTTTTTTCTCCATCTTCAGGGAGTTGATAGATCAAGCTATTAAAGAGAAGAGAGTTCTTCTGACAAGAGATGCCAAGCTCTTGAAACATGAATATCTGTTAGGAAATCAGATATATAGAGTGAAGAGTCTTCTAAAAAATGACCAGCTAATTGAGGTATTGATTAGTTTAAAAACAAAATATACAAGATTGCTACTTGTTGAAGAGGTAGCGGATAAATCATGTTCCAAGTCAATTTTCAATATTTTAGTTAATTACAAGGGGCTCTTCCCTATGTTCCTAATGTTGTTAATTGGACCACTATTTGGAAATTTATCCATGCTCTATTACAGTTTGGCTCAAATGGTCCAACCTATTACTTCTCCAAGGGACGAACCTTGTAGCAATGATGAGGTTACTTTGTGAAATTCCAATCATGGGTTTGAGTAATGAAAACAGCTTCTATAGCACCAATGTTTTTTCCTGAATGTACTGTTGTATATGGTTTAATCAGCTGTCACATATCTCTTGAAACTTTAGAGAATTCATTTATAGTTTGAAGTTAATAAGCAGTCCATCCAACCTTAAAGGTCATCTACATCCTTTTTTGGGTGAAAATGACATCGAAGATGGTATGCATGATTGGAATTTGGAGTTGGCCACAGCTTTTGCATTTGAAATTTCTTGAGGATAAGTTTGATTGTAGGCAAAGTGGGTGTGTTGTTCTGTGTGCATGTCTAATGAAAGGAGTGTGTTACAGAAATGTTTAAAGAATGAAAAAAGGTTTATGTTAACATTTAGGATTTGTTGTTGAAATTCTTAGCGGTTTTTCTCATAAGTTAGCTATAACAGACTACCTTATCTCACATTAGCAACAAGTGTAGTGACTAAAGTTGAATAGAGATTCTGTGTAAAAGGTTAGACTCTGCCTTACGTAAAGTTGCCAGAGTACCATTAACCTCTGGATTTGAAAGAGAATAGGAAGTTTGAGGACAGATTTTGGATGTCATCATAAGAGTTATCTTGGTGAATATTTTTGAGGTTGTTGATGTCTTGTTTCTCTGAAAACTTACAATTTGGTTTATATTTGTTGTGAAGTGATGCAAGTAAGTTTTGGAGGGTGGTTTATTTTGCATGCATGCAGGTGATAGAAACTTTCCAGTTGAAAATTTGTGAGGATCAGCTGATGTCAAGGTGCACTAAATGCAACGGCAGATTCATCCAGAAACCTTTATCAATTGAAGAGGCGATTGAAGCAGCAAAGGGATTTCAAGTCATCCCTAACTGTTTGTTTGACAGGAACATCGAGTTCTGGCAGTGCACAGACTGCAATCAACTTTACTGGGAGGTATTTTTAACTCTCTTTTGATTATATATTATATATGTATATTGGTGTTTCAACCGTTATCAACTGATATTATTCATTTAGTTTGATTTCTTGTGTATGTGAGCAATTTCACCAAGTTGTGCTTTTGGATTGCAGGGAACCCAATACCATAATGCAGTACAGAAATTCATTGACGTGTGTAAGATATCAACTGCATGAAGGAAGATGATGATTCATTGTTGTGTTTTGATTCCCAAAATATGAACTCTTTTTGGATTTGAAAATGGGTTTTGATTCTTGAAAAGTTTTTCTTTATGACGGTTGTGATTTAACAGCCATGGTGATGGGACTTTGGATTCTTTTCTTCTTTTGGCACTCCTGATGGCACGTTTCGATTTCTTATTGGAGGCCACATGTTTTTCCTCTCTCTCAATTATCTCTTTATCTACGTTATACTAATAAACTTGAATTAGTCACAAATGCTACCATTTTCTGTGTGAAATTCATTAACTCGTCATACTTCCAGTATAGATTTAATAAACTTCATTACTAAATATCTTCTTACCTTTAATTTTACAATAATCATTGATTATGATGTCAGTTACAGGAATACGATATCTAATAAAATTATACCCATATCATGGTATAAAATTAACTACAAAAGAATTTTAAAAAAGTTAAATTAAATTAACATAAAAAGTATTTGTTATTTGTAGCACCGCCAATTAAGCTATGTTGTCGTAATCAAGGAGGATCCTACTCCCCTACCGCCATCCTCTTTTTTTTCGTAATGAAATTTGATGAAATTGAAATTCATTAAAGGAATTTTACTTTGAAAGAATTAGAATGGGAATTTGACTACGCATTTAGTTGGTAGGAATTGGATGAAATTCAATTCTTTCACTTTAGGCAAAGAATGAAGAATTCCTTGATTTGTGGAATTCAAAGTATTTTATCATGATCAATATGTGAATCAAACAAAACAATTGAAATTTGGTCAAATAGAATTATCCATTCCAATTCTTTTCGATTTCTTCAAAATCCATGAACCAAACACCCCCTTAATATATTTCCTTTCTTAATAAATAGGGTAAGGTTATATTTGTCAAACTGACTGATAAGCTAGCTGATGAAAAAGTCACGTTTAACAAAAACTGTTTATAAACATGTAAAATTACCAAAAACGGGCAAATAGAAAAAATTATCAATTACAATATTTAATAATATTATTAAAACAAATTTATAGTAATATAATATATTAATTAATACAAATAAGGTAGTAATAATATAATATGTTAATTAAAAGAATTTGAAATTTATTATATATATTATAAATTTTGAACTTTAAACCAAATTTTAAAAAAAAATCTACACTAACTTATAATTTTAAGTAACAGTTACATATAATATGAAAAAATAATCAAAAAATAATTACAAAAATAATAATATTGATAACTAAAATATATTGATCAATATTAAAAAAATTGATATAATTATCAATAATTCTAAATAACTAAAAATTAATATCAATGTATAATTAAAATTTATGTTATAATTTTCAGATAATATTAATTAATATTTAATAATTAATAATAATAAATTTTAATAATTAATATTTATTTATAATTAATAATTAATTTTAATAAGAGCATAATTGGAATAATCACAAAAAACTTCTCGTAATCTACTCCAAGTAGCTCTTATAAGTTTGCCAAACGATGCCTAAGAGCATCTCTAACCGCACGGTAAATCAGAGAATTTGCCGTACAATATGCCCCAATCGGCCGGTATTTCCAAAATGTTTTTGCCGGTTGGTGAACTTCATTAGGCATATTTGCCAGCCAAAAATTTTTTGCCGGCCTAGAAATTCTTTGGGGACCCACCCTTATGTGTGATATGTAATATAAATTTGTTGTTTTTTTTTTGATTTGAGGTCCACAAATTTGGTGTTTTTAGAGGATGGTTGGAGACTTGGAGTTGAGGTATTTTTTTGTGTTGATGGCCCACAAAATTTAGTGTTTTTAGTGTTAAGGTTGGAGATGTTCTAAATTATGTTTTTAGTCCTTGTGGTTTGTTGAAATTTCTATTTTTGTTCTTGTAATTTTGAAATTACAATTTTCATCCTTATGGTTTGTTATTCATTACTTTTTTCGACCTTATGATTCAAATTTTATTACTTTTTTCATCCCTATGGTTTACTATTCCTTTCTATTTTAGTCATTCATATTTAAAAGTGGTGTTTTGACATCAAAGACGAAAATATAAATGAATTACAAACTATAGGGACCAAAACTACAGGGACGAAATTCAAAATTTTTGACAAACCACAAGGGCTAAAAACGTAATTTAAACGTTTTTAGTCCCTATGATTTGTTGAGAATTTCTATTTTCGTCATGATGATTTTGAAATTACATTTTCATCCTAGTGTATAATTTTTTTTTTCATCTTTATGGTTTAATTTTTTCCCCATCTATATGGTTTGTAATTCATTTCTATTTTACTCCTTCATACTTAAAAGTAGTATTTTGGCCGAACGAAAATAGAAACAAGAGTAAATTACCTTTTTGGTCCCTGTGGTTGCCACTCATTATCAACTTTGGCCCTCTTTTAAACTAATTACACTTTTGGTTATTGTGGTTGCCATTTTGTTTCACTTTTGGTCTCTCTAACTAATTTTAATTAAAATTGTTAGTTGACTTAAGGGTATTTTAGTCCATTTACCTTTTCTTTGTTTTTTTATTTTTTGTTTTAATAGATTATATAGTAAATTACAATTTTAGTCCTTATGATTTGTCCTTTTTATTTTTTATCTTTCCAACATTTTTTAATTTTATACCCTTATTATATTAATTAATTAATTATAAATTTAATAACAATACATTAAGAATACATATTTCATTTTGTAAATTACACCATTTGAAAAATATTGTCGATATCTTTAAAATAAGTTAATTATTGAATAAATTTTTTACGCAATTTATCCGATATATATCTGCAAGTTCGTCTATACAAATCTTTAAAAAAACTTTTCTTTTTAAGTTGTGTAAAAAAATTATCATTTTTTTTATTTATGTAAGAAAAAAATCGAAATTTATCTGTCTATTAATGAAAAAATATATGTTTTCATATATTTCATTTAATTAAATGTATATTAAATAAAAACCATTATAATATAATAATTATTATTTTTTTCAAAATATAAACTTAAATTTGTCGTAAGAAAAATAAATAATCAACTAACAACCACATATTTTCATTATTTTATTCATTTTCATGAATTAGTATATCAAAAAATAATGATTTACAAATTAAAATAAGCATGATTCATAAGTCTGCATTTCATATCCAACTAAGCAATAAGATGACGTTTGGTACGCATAAATAATTGGACTGAATTGAACAAGACATAACTCAACGAGACAAGAGTAGATAGGACAAATGTCTGTCTTGTTAATTGGTTATTTATTTTTCATTCCAATAAATTTAACTTTATAGTTTGAAAAAATCAAATAATAATTATATTATAATTTGATACACAGTTAAACAAAATATAGGAAAATAATGCATTTTTTTTATAATAGACATGGATATATTTTTATTTTTTCCTTATATAAATAAGAAAAAAGGATATATTTTTTAAACACACCTTAAATAGAAAAGTTTTTTTTAGATTAATGTAGACAAATTTATAGATATATATTGAACACATTGCGTAATTTTTTAAAAATATTCAATAATTAACCTTTCTAAAAATATCAACAAGACTTTTCTAATGGTGTAATTTACAAAATGAAATATGTAGTTTTAATGTATTGTTAAAAAGTATCATTAGTTAATTAATATAATAAGGGTATAAAATAAAAAAGGTAGGAAAGAGAAAAAAAGAAAAAAAAATAAACCACAAGGACTAAAATTGTAATTTACTATATACTCTAATAAAACAAAAAAATAATGAAAAAAAAGAAAAGAAAAGAAAAAGGTAAATAGACTAAAATACCTTTAAATTAACTAATTATTTTAATTAGAGTTAGTCATAGGGACCAAAAGTGAAATAAAATGGCAACCACAATGACCAAAAGTGTAATTAATTTGAAAAAGGAACCAAAGTTGATAATGAATGAGAACCACAAGGACAAAAATGTAATTTACTCTAGAAATAAATTGTAATTTTGGGTGTGTTTCTGAGATGTAGATGCTTTATAGGTCTATCAATTAATTTATAGGGTTAATCGGTTAACACAAATTGACCAAAATAGCCACGACACCCTGTCCTATAAGCCTAAAGTGATGTAATGTGCGGCCACTCCCAATCGCTATGTTTATGTAGATGATGTAATGTGCCGTTCCTAATCACTATAGGGAGGGAGAGGCCTCAAGTGATGAGCTCCTAATCTACATGGATGGGCCATATGAAGACACCATTTTCCCTCTCTTTATTGTCAACATTTTTCAAACCCTTGGTTTTCTTTTTTTCAATCATCATAATCACCATCATTTTTCTTTTAACAATTAAATTACAATAAGCATACAAATATGAAACAATCAAGTGTGACCTGGTCAATACAGGTCTAGTGACTCGAGCACCCTGCGAGCTTGGATCTGAAGAGCTGTGAGTCTTTGACCAGGATCAAGGGTCGAACCAAACTGACTTGCAGCCCATATCAAAGATGCAGATTTCTCACCCAACAGACGCCTTATGTCATCGTGTATGGCTGCCATCGGAGGTCCTTCCCTCCCATTTACATGCCCAATCAGTAACAACAAGAACTCCCCACATTTCAGCCTGACAACAACATAATACTTTCTCACTTTACATATAATCTTTATACATACCAAAAGCAAACAACCACATACAGAGGTTCTAAATTAAGCCTACCACAGGCCAACTACTAACATTGATCACACTAGCAGATACAACAACGCTACTTTACAAAGAACGTTTTTATATGAATACTTTCCACAAGAATAATCAACCAAGAATACGATTAACAAATATTCATGCACTGGCTAATTTTCATCATGTGCACAACCACCAATAGTAATGATATAATAGAAATCATGTGTGGAGCAAGATGTAACATCTACCACACATAGATTATAAATATGAATTTTGCACTCCTTACAAGCCTTAAGTAATAAGATGCTAGCAACTTCTCGCCATGAGTTTTAAGCTCATTTGGAATTGGAGGTTATTACGCCAATCTACTACTTTTTTCTTGGAGCGTCACAATGATATAAAAGGAGTTTTGAGATATAATAGATTGGAATTATGCAACTCCTGCAGATGACGATTCTGAGCTTTTGTTTGGGTTTCTTTGAAAGTTTGACGAGGAGATCAAGAATTTAAGTAGGCGGTGTCCCACGAGGTCTACTTGGTTGCAATTATGCATCTCCCATGGATGATGATTCTGGGATTCTGTTTAGGTTTGTGTTTAAGTTTGACGTGGACAATAGGAATTTAAGTGGGGGAAGTTTGTGAAACCCATCCCGTATCAATTATAATTGTGAATTGTGTTCCATACAAGCCTTCACTAATGGGCTACTAATAAGTTCAAACCATGGTTTAAGGTTAATTTGAAGGTTATCATTCTCATTTCATGTTGATGTTGCACTCTCAAATTAGAGGATGGGTGGATAATAATTCCTTATGAAAACTTAACTGAAGAGTTGTGAGCTTACCTCAAATTCTCATCTACTTGTTTATCTCTAATAAGCAATGCAACTTCCTCGATGCCATTACATTCCTCAAAATCCTGGTACATCAGTTGACCACAAAAGAGCAAGTTGCTTGGTTAGGGAATCATAGGCGAAAACTGAAGCAGTTTTTGACAAAATAAGAATGACAAAACAGGTGACTGAGGAATTAAGCAAAAATAAGGGCCCATCTTTAGCACATGAGTATATTAACTTGTTACTGTTGTAAACCTTCGTAAGTGCATTTGTTGTTAATTTGAACATCATATAACAAGAAACATACCATTTGGTTGACAGACGAGTCCAACATTATTGAGATAAGAGCATCTAAGCATGCCCCTTGCTCAAGCGCTCCTCGTGTTGCTAATATGTTCATCAAAACCTGCATTGAATTGCATCTAGTGTGTTTCGTAAAAACTAGCCTTCCCATGTTATCTGAAAAGGAACATCTAGAAACATATTTCATTGACCATAAACAATACCTATATCAGGCGTCACATTTTCAATTGCTATACCGATTAGAAATAGATATTTGCATAGAAGCTGAACTTTGGATTATAACAAACTCAAAATTGGCCAGTCCCCATGATATACTTGTTGCTTCAAGGAAATTCAAAAAATGAACTATAGTCCATAAGTTAAGGTATAAAATGGTTTACAAGATCACCATTTTCACCCTTTGGCTATTGAAGAAGGCTGTCAAGACCTTTGGCTATTAACATGCTTTATTCTCAACCTCAAACCAAACCCCCAAAGTAATCCCAGAAACAGCCACACAACATCTATTTAATCAATGATTTTAAGATAAAAATCCTTGGATGAAAACTTTGTGAACTGGCTGCCGCTAAAGAATTGATTTTGAGAACTAAAAATGGGAGAGAACTTCATGGGTGGCCTGCAGGTACTTCAGCATGCTACTGCAGAATTCATTTCGTGTTTAAGATTAATTTTGAATAGTTAATCCACACCAACAAGTTGGAGAAGCAAAGGCTACTTCTCTGCATCTTTCTTTCATTTTTCAAATTTACCACTAAAGTTCACCTGCTACTCATTTGTAGTTGTATTACAAGTAAATGGTGTCATGTGAACTTCTTAAATACCCTTTGCATATCTACATTATCTCCAGGAGGGGCAGCCCGGGCCGCCGGGGGGGGGGGGGGATTCTCCTGATAGAAACCAGGGGTGCTCTTTCCCTTGCGGAATCCCTGTACTGGGTGCTGTGGGCAGCAGTGACAATATCCCCAAATTATGGACCACAAATTCGTGGGGATATAAGAATCAGGATACAGAAGGGAAATGATAGTCCTCTTCAAAAATAAAAAGGTAAACTTAAGTTATGACCTAGAAACAGAAAAAAAAAACACTAATACGAGTTAATTTTTCCCAATAGTTTGGACTAACATAGACATAGTAAGTAAAAGAAAAAGCTTCATAAGAATTCGGTTGTAAGGTGTATTTATCTTGCATACTAAATGTATGAAACACGTATAACTCTTTTTTATTGTTTTCATTTTAGATATGTGTGTATATATATATATACATGCACACGTAAACACATACATCAACATACCCGCTTATCCTCAAACTCTTAGAATTTCTCCCTCCCACGAATCACACACCATATCCCCATACTTTGTATCCTTGCAACACAAAATGTAGGTTTAACATTTGTAATTTGTTTCTTGAACTTCAAATTACCCAATTTTGAGTAGCATGTATAGGATGTGCTACTCATTGCTACCTAAGCCAGTTGTATCCGCTTAACGTTGCTGATAGGAAAGCTCAAGAAACACAAACTTCTATTTCTCTCCACCTCTTTGTCCTAGACATATTCATGATGCTACAGAGAACAAAAATAGTGCATGAACATGATTCAACAGTCACTTCATGCTTCTAATATGAAGGTTCATTGGATCCACCTGAATTGCCTTGAACTGATGGGCAAAAATCGTGCTCTCCTTGTGGAGTAAACAACATCCTTCCAAGACTCTTAGTGCAAGTGAAACTTCAGCATCAGTTGAAGGACTTTTTATCTTCAAGGGTTCAACACTGAAGATGTGATCCAAATTGCTCACTATCTGATCCTCCGTCTCTTGTAAAGAGTGTTGAAACAGAACTGGGACCACTATGAAGCATCAAAATAACAGAAGACAGATTTTAGTTCCTTTGTATCATACATCCTACTGTAAATGAGTAAATCCCTAAAAGTGCCCATATCTGATCAAAGACATAATTCGTCCCAGGTCAACAAGTTGCAGGACAGTTCTCCAAAATATAAATACATATAAAGCCAGATCTAAATTTGGTAACTGAATACCAAAAGAAGAAACAGAAACAATTCAGTGTAATTGGTATTATATTCAAACTTGTACAAGCTACACTGACATTGAGATTGGCCTGGTGAAACACCAATTTAAAGCATCCGGAATAACAATGAGGCAAAAGATTTGCTAGGCGTCCGTTTGGTTATTTTTCCTAGCACGATATCAGACAGCAAACAAGATCGGAAAACAGAAAACTTCTCACTGATTTTATTAAATTTTAGTTCCTTCCGGTGGCAACTCCTTCAGATCGATGATAGTTACTATACTAGATCAACATTGTAGGTTTATTAACCAGATTATATACTTAATAAGTTATCTTAGTAAACAAAGGGAATGGTTATCCAAGAGATCAAATAAAATACAAAATATTAAAGAAGGAAATAATTAATAGTTGTCACATATAAACTCCAAATACATATTCTAAACTGATCTTTTTCCAAATACCCTGATCTGCACAAAGTGGCGTAGAGTACCTTGGAGAGCCGGAATGGATTGAGTATGGCAGAAAAGGTTGATGGTGGAATCGGAGGCCGCGACGGATCGAAGGAATTTAAGGATGTTGCCAAGGCCATGTAGTCGTAGAAAAGAGAAATCGGAGCGTGCGTCACGGAGTCCCGTTCGTAGTGCGAGAGTAACCTCCCTGTAGAGTCTCTGATCGTCAAGTGAGCTCACCAGATCAGTCACCGGCGACGGCACCGTCGTTTCCGGCGATTTATCATTACTATCAGTTCCCGATTTCAGCACCTCGCTCCAAAAGGCCTTCTTTAGGTACATCTCTTTCCCGTCCCCCCTCTCTCTCTCTCTCTCTCTCTCTCTCACACACACACACACACACACACACACACATGACACACCCACAGAAACAACTGACGCACGGTACTTGATGTTCATGGGCCCAAAACCTGGGCCTAGTAACAGATCAACGGAGAAACCAAAATCCGAGGCCCAAATGGCTAACATGAAAATAGGGCGAGCGTCGTTACCACCACTTATCCGATAAACATTTATCGAAATAATTAATGGTATTTTTATTTAATTTATCTGGTAAGATTTTAAAAGTTCAAAGGAAAAGTAAAAAATAAAATTTTGGATTTACCCGAAATCCGACCCAATCCGATCCAAAACCCGACTAGCCTACCCGATTGCAATATTCGGAGCCTAAATAGCCTACCCGAAAACCGACCGGGTTTTTCGTTTTCTCACCCGATCCGACCCATGCTCACCCCTAATTAAAACGGTATTTCATACAACATTTTTATCTGAGAAGTGTTTATTGGATAATAATCGTCACTCACTTGCTGAGTAAAATTCTCAATCCTTCTCATTTCTCTTACCAGGTAAGATTTTCAATCTTTATCATATTCATTCGATAAAGTAAAGTGGACACTTACCAAACAAACGTTTAGTAAATGACCCCTAAATTACAAATTTGGTCCGATTTGTTGAAATTTATTACTACAATTCTTATAAACTTTATTTATTAATTTTAGTTGATTTAATTAAAATAGTAGTTGAATAATGATTTTTTTAAAATTAAATGATCTTTTTTACAAAAAAAAATATAGATAATGAAATAAAAATAGTTATTGCTGCAATTTGGATGGAAAAAGAGGGAAAATTTGGATGCGGGGGAAGGGGTACCGCCGTCATTAAGCCCCAAACCGAGTCCCCCACCCGGTAAAACTTGAAAATTAGGGCGCCAATTGAATTCGCTGCCCAAGGATTTCCCGCGAACTCAATACATATATAGTATATATATCTACGCACACATATACTCCTTTCTACTCCCTCTAGATTCCTTGCTTCGTAAACGATGGCTTCTGCGCCAAGAGTGGTAGCTAGACGGAGGACCCAAGCTACTAATTCCATCGGATCTTCATCCAGGAAAAGATCTAAGAGGGCAGATGACTGCGATTACGACGATACAAGATGTGAGGAATGTGGGTCGGGTGATTTCGGATCGGAACTCCTACTATGCGACCAATGTGACCGAGGCTTTCACTTGTTCTGCCTCCGACCTATTCTTGCTTCTGTTCCATCGGGGTCGTGGTACTGTCATTCTTGTTCCGCTAATCGCAAGACCATTGCAAGTATGTCATCTTATTTATTTATTTAATACACTTTACGTGTTTTGCATTTTCCCCAATCGACTTCTGTGCATTAGGGTTATTTCGTTTTTCGCTGTACAACTATAAAGCTATATTATTCAGATCTTATACTGATTGCTTGAAATGAAAAGATCCCCAATTGACTTTTTTGCATTAGGGTTCTAAGATATTTCATTCGATAACAGTATTAATAATGATTCCATTCATATATTTATTAATCAAGAGAGGATTTGTCATTAGCAGCTTAATAACTGTATATACACCATGAATTGTTTGTAACCAAGTTAACCCAAGTTTAGTCTCTATTGAATTGGAAAGAACACCTAAATCTTGTGATACGAGCCCTAGAGCTCGTGTGTAAATTAATTGTTGCTTTTGGGGTTTTAGCATCTGAGTTATCATTTATGTATTATTATTATGTTTGAAATGGTACACAACAGTATCCTATTGTATAGATCAATTTTGTTTCAGAAATGATTGGTGCACCTCTAACAAGGTCATTCCTTGCTCTACATTCAGGATTCCCGTTGGTTCAAACCAAAATCATCGACTTTTTCCGCATTCAAAGGACCTCACAATCAAGTGAAATAGTTTGCCAAGGTAGGAAAACGATCATCAATCTATGTCTTTTGGTGTCCCATTATTTCATAGTTATACATTCCATAAAAGAAAAAGATTATTCATGCTTATTTTATTACCTCATCCTAGATACTCGTAAGAAAAGGCGACGAACAAGTAGCCTAGCAACATCAAAGAAGAAAAGGAGGTTGTTACCATATAGTCCAAGTGAGGATGCTGCAAGAAGATTGGAACAAATGGCATCACTAGCAACTGCATTGACAGCAACAGGAGCTGAGTTCAGTAATGAGCTCACATATATTCATGGCATGGCTCCTAAGCTAGCAAATTGTCCAGCTTATGAGCAGGGGGGAATGCAGGTAAATCTTCATTTTTAACATGGTTTTTCTTTCTTTAAGATTTTATGAAAGTTTCTTCACTCTGAACCGGATGATGACGAGTTGAATGAATAATGGATCAGGTTTTATCAAGAGAAGACAATGAAGCACTGAATCTATGCAAGGGTATGATGGGAAAGGGAGAATGTCCACCTCTTATGGTTGTTTTTGATCCTGTGGAAGGGTGAGTGGAGTTTGGCTAAAATATTTCTATTGTTGTTCTTTTGTTACTTGATGATGAGATTAATAATTTGAGTGTGGTTGTATAATTGTAACAGTTTCACTGTAGAAGCTGATAAAATTATCAAAGACTTGACAATAATCACTGAATATGTTGGAGATGTTGATTACTTAGAACGTCGAGAAAATGATGATGGAGATAGTATCATGACTCTAATTTCTGCTGCTGATCAATCAAAAAGTCTTGTGATTTGCCCTGACAAACGCAGCAATATTGCCCGATTCATCAATGGCATTAATAATCACACACCGTAAGTTCTGTTTGGCTTGTGATGTATTCCATGTAAGATTGGATTAGCATGTTACTAATTAGTGAATTTTGTTGTATACATACAGGGAAGGGAGAAAGAAGCAGAATTTGAAGTGTGTGAGATTTGATGTAGATGGTGAAGCAAGGGTGTTGCTGATAGCAAACAGGGATATATCAAAGGGAGAAAGATTGTACTATGACTATAATGCATATGAAAATGAGTACCCTACCCACCATTTTGTATGACCACCTCCCCCTACCCTTGTTATATACATTGAGTTTACCCACCACCCCCAACTTTTGCAAGATTTTTTTACTAGATGTACTTGAGCTCCTTAAAGTGTACAATTATTTAAAGAAATGAACATTTTTTTGGCATGATTCTTATTTAAATGGTTCTGTGTTGGGATGGACTTGAAACTATTATTAGAATAATTGTGTTTTTTTGAGTGGCTACAATGACCTTAAAGATATTAGAATTCGAACTTAAGAAAAGATGAGATTTACACTACATCACAGTCACTGTAAACCTTAACAAGTGAAACTTTGGATTTGTTTCCATTGTTATTGGTATGGCTTTATGAAGAATTTATATAGCCTCTTTTTAAAAAAAAAAATAAGGTGCCGTTTGTTTTAGTTATGTAAAAATGTCTGAATGATTCAGACTTCATTAAGAGGTTTTAAAAAAAATAAAAAAAACCCTAAGTGTTTATATTTTTATTTTAGTTTATTTTAAAATAAATTTTAATAGTATTGTTTTTTATTAGATAATTTAAAGCAAATATGGCTTTGATATATCATATATTGTTACAATTAGTAATTGTTCTGATCTATTTCAAATTGAAGAAATTAGCAAAACATTTGATGCAATAAACATTTTTTATAAAAAAATTGTAAATATGTGAAACATAGAGGGTGTTTGGGATTGCTTATTTAAACTCGATATTGAGTTATTATGTATTGTCATTGCTAATAAGTTATTTATAGTGGTTAGATTGAAAAAAAAACTGCTTATAGTTTATTGACACCGCTAATAAGAAGTTTCTAAGAAGTTAGTTTATAGTGACTTATCAAACAACTTATGGTTTATTTAGTTAGGGGGCGTTTGGTTCATTTTAAGGAATATGAATGAAAATGAAAATGGGAATCAAGTGAAATGGGAATAGAAAAGAGCATTGCATTTATGCTGTTTGGTTAAACCAATATAATCAATAAAAATTTACTTTATATAATATTTTTTAATACAAATATGTACCGTCTAACACGAAAATAAAAAATATGTTTCATTCAACATCGAGAGATGAAGGGCGTATGGAAAAAAGTGACTGAACGGGAATAAGATTTTCATTCCCCCCAATTTGGTCAGGAATGAAAATTAATGGGTATGGGGTAATGAACCCATTATATTATGTCAAAACAAACAACATTTTATCATTCTCATTCCTTACCCCTCAATACCTCCAACCAAACACCCCCTTATTATATATATATATATATATATATATATATATATATATATATATATATATATATATATATATAAGTGGAAGGATATTTTGCAACCCTGAAAAAGGTTGCAACCCTTGCAACCCACATCTTAACCGTTGGATTCATGATCGACGGTTATTTTAATTTTATTTTTCTGTTTTTTTTAATTAATAATATTGGGCCTCATATCTATTGTAACCAACGATCATGAATCCGACGGTTAAGATGTGGGTTGCAAGGTTTGCAACCTTTTTAAGGGTTGCAAAATATTCTACCCCTATATATATATATATATATATATATATATATATATATATATATATAAATAAAAGCAATCCCAAACACCCCATAAACAATATTACTAATTTTTTTTATCAATTGAGATAACTTAATCATAAAAAATTCAAAGATTTTTTAGAATTATTGGATTAATTATCTATGGGAACAAGAAATAGAGAGAAGAAATGATCTAATCCGTTAAACCAGTTAGCGGTCCGCGTTCGCCCTCTTCTGGTTGGTGTCTTATCATCTTGGGAGCTTCATCTCCCTCCCACTTGTCTTTCACGCTTCTACCTCCTCTTTCTTCCAACCTCCATCTTCTGTCATCAATGGCTTTATGGAGCCCACGGATGCAGAGATTCTTACTCAACAACAACGTCAGTAACTTCAATTCGAAAAAAACTAATAATACTAACAATATAATTACGAGAAACTGGAGTAATAGACAAGGCAGCCATAGGTGTTGTTCCGCGATCGCAATCGACGCTCCTTCTTCTCTCTCCGACGGCCTTGCCTCTGGGATCAGATGGGGTTCCGCTAAATTACAGGGTGCCCGCGAGGAGATGGAAGACGATGCTGTTATAGTCGCTTCATCGGAGCTTGACGGTTTCCATTTTGCTGCTGTTTTCGATGGCCATGCCGGATTCTCTTCTGTCAACTTCCTCAGGTTTGTTTTGATTAGTATCTATAAGCCAACAATCATTGAAATCATCTAGAAAATCCTTTTTTAGAGGATTAAAAGTGATACAAAAAGTATTTTGATTGCATGAGTTTAGAATTTGTACAAGTATATTATCATTGTCAACCCCATGAGGGGATCAGTGTTCTGGTCTGGCGATTAGGTTATGCAATTCCAGGTTTTATTCTATCCCTTCGGGGTCAACAAAATAGGTTAATTCGAAAATACCTTTCTAAGATGAAATAGAACTTTTCAACCTATTCAATTTGTAAGATAACATCTGTGAATCCGATTAGCATCTTTTAGTGGTAGTTTCATCAAGCTTATGAGTATGCAGACACATTTCTTACTTAGAATGTATTTAGCAGCTCCAATCCTCTGGATTAAAATTGGAATCGATGCAAATTCAGTTCAAATTGATCCATACCTTGAATTCCAGACAAGATCTTAACGTTTAATTGTTTATTCAAACACTCACATGTGGGATTATAAACCAGAGAAACAATTTTCAAAATTTACGGAGTTGGGAGTTGTGATGTTACATATCATATAAGATTAATATATGCTGAATGGCTATTTTGATATGTATGGCAACCACAGGGAGGAGCTATACAAGGAGTGTGTGAAGGCTCTTCAAGGGGGGTTATTGTTGAGTAAAAAAGACTTGAATGAAATTGAAAAGGCATTGCAAGAGGCTTTCATGAATGCTGATGCCAAACTTCTGAATTGGTAAGTTAACATATACTTAACACTGACAATTTGTATAATTGTCTCAAGAAATTGTCAAAAGTATGATTTCATTTTCTGTATTATTGCATTGAAGGTTTAGATGCTGTTTCATTTTGTAAAGGCTTGAGATGAGCGGGAAGGACGATGATGAATCTGGTGCAACGGCTACTACTATGTTTGTAGGAAATGATATGCTATTCATCTCCCATGTTGGTGACTCATGTGCGGTATGTACATCCTTGATTAATAATCCTTTTAATTAAATGTTTATGATTCCTATGTTCTTTCCTTGTTTAAAAAAGGCAACAAGAATGCAATTCCTGATTTTTGAGCCAAAATATTATAAGTGGGATGACACTTGCAGTTTCTGGCAAACTTCTTTGCAGGTACTTTCAAAATCTGGAAAACCAGAAGTGCTGACCAATTCTCACAGACCCTATGGAAGACACAAGGTTTCTCTTCAAGAAATTAAGCGAGTCAGAGAAGCAGGTGGATGGGTGTGTTATTCTCTTCCTATTTTCTATTTAATTCACTGTTTCACTTGCCTTGTTTTATGTTAATGATTTGATGAAAAAGATCTCCGGAAACTATGGCAGAGTTGATCACCTATACTTTTGTTGCAAGGATCAGACATTTATTTATTGATTGCAATTTCTCTAACAAATCTAATTAGCAAGTAATATTGATTTGAGTTTCTTGAGTAATAACATTTTCCTGATTCTGAAATCGATACAGTTCCACTTGACACTTAACATTTTTCTGTTGAAAATTATCTTAGAATTATGATGACTTAATTGTCACCTATGCTTGACGCTAGTATAAATTACAATGAACTCCTTTGGTTTACACAGCTTATCTATTCTTGTACATGGTCTATGTAGATTGTGGATGGAAGAATTTGTGGAGATATCTCTATATCCCGTGCCTTTGGGGACATGCGGTTTAAGACAAAGAAGAATGAGTAGTCTCTCTATTTCTTCATTAAATCCTTAGTGTGTGTGTGTGTATATATATATATAGACGAAGGATCGTGTGAGAAGAAGTGTTAAGTTGAGAAGGTAAGAAGGGATCTGGTCCCTTGTTCGCTTTTAATCTCAAACCCACCCATGAATCCGAATCGCGCTTGATACGGGGATTGATCCGGTGCATCTCATCCTAATGTGCATCCAAGGGTGGAGATCCCTTCTTACCCTTCTCACTATAACTTTCATTCTCACCGGAACCCAACCCTATATATATATATATATATATATATATATATATATTTGTTATTGATAGGTGGATATAGCTCTTGTCAATTACAATGACATCCTCTTTAACTATTGAAAGGATGCTGGAAAAGGGAGTTGAAGAAGGAAGATGGACTCAGAAATTTATATCCCGGTAGGTTTTCTCATATGTTTTTACCAACTTTTTTGTGTAGATAGATTTATGTGAGGAGTTTCTCATCGGCTTTCTTGTAAATTGGGGTTCATCTGTTGCAGCATACGGTTTGCTGGAGACTTGGTTATTGCTACTCCTGATATTTATCATGTGACAATGGGGCCTGATGCAGAGTTTGTATTGTTAGCAACCGATGGCTTATGGGATTACATAAACAGGTTCAGTTTCACTTGTGTTAACATCCTTTTCTTTTTTATATTTCATTTCCACGACTTGATGAAAAATGGCTCAAACTACTTTTCTTCTTGTCATTCACTTTGGGATGAACAAATTCGACTATTTTCAGTTCAGATGCTGTCAACTTTGTCAGAAACCAACTTAGGGAACATGGAGATGTGCAGGTAACTAGTTTTCTTTCTAACCATCATCATCAATGGATTGTTCCAAGAAAATGTGCATCATTATTGTTTTGTTGCTACAGGTTGCATCTGAAGCTCTAGCTCAAATGGCATTGGTAATGACTTCCAAACAAGACATTTTCACCTTTTGACTTGGTCACCTTTCTCACTTTCCTTCATCTTTAATTGCAGGATCAATATTCTCAGGATAATGTAACCATTGTCATTGCTGATTTGGGGTATGCATTGATATATCTAAATTAAGAATCCCTTGGCATTTCGGTTCTCTGAACTTTAGTTTGTGTTGTTGATAGGCGGACGGATTGGCAAAATATAGCTATACAGCAGCAAAACTTTGTGTACGAACTCATCCAAGCGTTTGCTACCGTGGGTATTGTGTCATTTGGGATATGGATGTCATCTACCGCTTCCTTTTGAAACTCAAAACCGTTGCAATCAATCTCTGTATATAATCAACATATCGTTTAATTCCCTTCTATTCATATTACATTAATGTAAGGTGCTGTTTTTAACCGATTTATATGCTCACCAGCCGTGTTTGTTTACGGCTTAATCAATATGCCGATAACAGAAAATTTTGAGATTTGGAATTTCTTTGATGAAATTTGGCTTGAAAATGGGGATTTTGGAAAAGAGGTCTTCAAACTTGAAGAACATAAAAATGATTTTTTTATTATTCTTTCTAATGAGAATCTTTAAAATTAAATGTTTCAATTTTTTTTTTTTAATTTTAATTAAATATATTAAATATTTTAATAATGTAATTAATATTGTAATCTTGAAAATGGATAAGGTAAGTATAACTTTTTTTTTTATAAAATTTTGATTTTTAATTCTTATTTTTTATTTTTAAAATTTGATAGGGATGCTCTTATAATTGACTTCACATGCACAACTTTTGAGGATCAAAGGAGGTGTCCAATTTTTAAGAGTTTGAAAAATATGATTAAGACGAGGAATATGATCCATAATGATGAAAGTTGTAGAATTCATGTAAAAGATCGCAGACATGAATTATAACTAGTGACTTGTAAAAAAGTTTTGTGCTTTTAGAAAATATTAAAATGGTAATTTGTTTATAGAACTTTTCACACACTTATCTTATCATGTGGTAAAATCCAAAAATCTTACCGGACAAGAGTATAGCAAAAACTAAGAATTTTATTAGGTGAGGAAGAAATTTTCACCCAGTTAGCTCGTACCGGGCTAAATATGCTTATCAACAATTTATTATGATGGCCGAGAATATTGCTCAATAACATAACTTACATAAGTGGTAATAGTGATTCTTGCCGACAGAGAATGTTGCCCAATAACATATGTGGTAATAATGACTTTTGCCGACAAGTGTTTTGATAAACGCCCCCTTTAATTTGTGCTTTTCTGTGGGATGATAAATAGATAATAACAAAAAGGTTGATTTATTTATTCTGATTTATTGAGATGTTGGGAGAATACATTTGACAAAACCATATACTATTAATTTGTGTTACTAGCATCGGCATCGGAATCGGCGGCAGGTGGGTTTGTTGGATCATGCTTGGGGTTGGCACCTGGACCGTCGTAGTCCACCACCACCAGTGCGAGCTTCCTTGGGAGTATCTTAACACTCACAGCATCTGGGTTCTGGGTCTGGATCACATCACCTGCACTACAATTGTAAATCATGAGTAACAGCAGCAGGAACAGGGAAATTAACACAGAACCACTGCTTCTAGACATATTGCTGCTTACACCTATGAATCAATTGAAGCTATATATATACACAATATGTGTGTGTATATATATATATCATATATTGTGAATTCAAGGTTACTATATTTATACCAAATCCTACTAGCCACACCTGTGAACCAACATTCATTCATTTACCTTACATCACTCTCTCTTAAATTTCTCAATCAATTCCAACAAAATATCTTTTCTTTTTCTTTTTCTTTTTCTATATATAGAAAGGGAGAAGTAGTTTCATTTGTAAATCATCTTTATAATGAAAACTTTACAACCCATCTAACCACTATAGATTGTATCAATTAAGGGTTGAGATTTATTTGAGTTATTTATATTAATAAAAGTTAAAATTTAATATTTTTAATTGATGAAAATATCTAGGAAGGACAAATCGTCCAATTAAAGTCAATTAATATATTTTTAATTAATTACAAAACCTTCCATATTAATATTTTTAATTAATGATAATTAATATTTTTATTTAAGGAAAATTAAATGTAAATTAATGTTTATTTTATCAACAAAAATTAATATTTTTAAAGATAAAATCAATTTCACTTGTGATAAACCAAATAAGTTATGGCAGTGAAACTGTTTCATAAATTCAATTTCACATGTTTCATGAGTTGTTTCATCAATTGCATCGAAAAAGATATATCTATGAAACAATTTCATTAATTATATCTAACAGTTTTATCAATTGCATCAAAAATGATGAATCCAGGAAACAATTTCATTAAGTCTCAATGGATTCATTTTTACATTAAGTTATAATCATCAAATTTGTATCATTCGTTAATATACCGATGAAGAAAGTTTAGATGCAAATAATAATAATAAAAAATTTGGATGCAAATATTAATGAAATTTGCAAATTTATTAGAAAAATAGATAAATATAAACTCCTCCTTAAGTTCAAAATCGAATATTGTTACTAGAAGCGTACTCGCGCAATGCAGCGAGATACATCACGATTTTAATGTTTCATTTTATTTTTTTGTCGATTTACAGTACGATTTTGGATGGTTTTGAGAAAGTGATAATGTTTTTTTTATAAATTTGTTTACTTTAGACTTAATAATATAATGTTTTTTATACAAAAAAATTAATTATTTTGTTAGAATTCAATGATTATGTTATATATTTTAATGATATTTAGAAAAAATAACCAATTACATATTTAATAATATAATTAAAACAAAATTATAGTAATATAATATATTAATTAATAGTGATACATGGAAAGTCTGCATAAAAGGAAGGTCCTGCATATACCAAATTGATGGGTGTTAGAAGTCTGTAGTAGTAATATGTATCTTGTGCTTTGATACTTGTAAATTAAGAGATTTTTAAAATCTTGCATAAAATGATGGTACTTTGTGCCTAATAATTTGTATTTAAGAGTTTTTTATTCGTACTTTATAATATAGTAAGTATATAGATATAGATAATAAAAAATTTTGTTTTTTACATAAAGAAAAAAATAATCTAAATAATCTATCCCAAAATAACTCAAATCATATAATCAAAATAATCTATCATAAAATAACTCAAAATCATAACTTCCATTTATAAACCGTTTCAAACCAATTTACCAATACACCCTTCTAATTAAATAAAAAGGAAAATAAATAAAAATTCATTGATTGGTTGAACTAGGTGTGCAAAGTTTGCAATATAATAATGGTTTTCAAATGATTGCTCCCCTATATATATATATATATATATATATATATATATATATATATATATATATATATATTATAAGAAAGGAGAGGGGGCTTACATCGCGCGTGTTGAGTCACGCAGGAGCGCGTCTCCTTTTCTCCCCTCACGCGCACCCTCCTTTTTCCCATTATGTTGATGATAATTCTCTTTCCTCATCCAACATCGGAGAAAAACAGAGATCGATAGTTTGTGTATACCCAAACTCGAAATTGACCGTCGACGCTTGATTTGGTTCTCCATTTCCATCAGAGGTTTGGATTTCGGATGCTCTTCAAGGGTCTTCCAGATCTATTGAAGCGTAAACTCTGATTGGAGGAACCTAATCGATTAACTGAGTAATTTAATCTATTAAAAAACTCCAATTTGCTCTTCTGTGTCTCTCGTTTAAATGTGTAAACATGAAATGAATTAGCCCTCACAAAAATGAAGATTTCAAGCCCTTCCATTCTGGACTCCAAACTGGTTACCAAAGGTAAGTTACCCTTTATTGTTTTCTTTCTGGAAGTGACACATGATGACTCCAGTGGGTTTTCTCTAATGCTTGATGTGAAAATCTACTGAAGACTACAAACCATTCACCTTTTACATCGACTTTCTCCACTTTTGAAGACTGAAAGTAGCACTTTGTAACTTGATTCTTACTTCATTCTAATCGAGCCCATTCTTGAATAGATAGTTTGTTGCACATAGGAAACCTAAAACTGTGTATTCAGCACCAACTCTTTAGGTTCATCATTGATATACCATTTTTTTGTCTTAATATGAAAACTTTTGATATAATCTAAATGTATTTCGGCTTCTCATGATGTAAAGTGCATCTCTTTAAAAATCTTGCATTCTGTCCAGTTGGAATTGGTGGATGCTTCAATATCGTTTTGGGAAAATTACTTGGTTAAGTGGTCGTAGCTTGTTCACCAAGTGTTTTGAGTTCGAATTGAATTAATTTTCAAGCAAATTGAAGAGTTGCTTTTGTAAAAACTGTTTCGAATTGTGATTGCAATTGGAGTGTATTTGGTTACTTGTTCAATGTATTTACTGGACTATGGTTTGTAGGCGTCATTTGGTAGCCCTAGAAGATGCAGTCATGGCGGTGGAGACATTGAAATGGGAATACAATCTAGAGAGTTAGAATTGGATGATCATTTTAAGATGGTGAATTCTAACTTCTGTTATCTTCAAACTTGATTCAGCAAGTTAAATCATAAATCTTATCAGATACTTCCATTTCATTAGGTTCAACACATCGAGAAAGAATTCCAAGTGCTTAAAAAACTTCTAAAAAAACTACATGTATTTTTTCATTTGGATGTTTCAAGATCCCATCTGATCATCATTATTAGTTTTACTTGATCTGAATGTTTTCTTGTAAACAATCTATGTAGGATGCTCATGAGGAATGGAGATCCGTCACCAAGGCAGCTGCAATGAAAGGTAATCTTAAAAGATTGTTGAAGATTTTAGATAACAAAAAAGACTTGTAATTTAATCATTGTTGATGTGCAGCAATCAAGCAGCAAATGGAGAATGATGTTGATGAAGTTGGATGGGTTGCTCGTTTTATTAAAGCCAAAATCGAGGAACTTGATAAGGAGGTTAGACCGATGAACAGTTATATCAATCTCAATCCTCAACATCTTCAAGTGTTTAACTTACACATCCTAGATCTTTTGATTTTGGAGTTAAGAACGGGATCAGACAAAAGCCTGGATGTGGGGAAGGAATTGGAGTAGACCGATCAAGAACAACAACTACAATGTAATATATATATATATATATATATATATATATATCATATTCGCTACCCATTTGATCATAGTTTTGATGAACAAAAGACACATTTATTCTTTTGTTGAGAACGATCTTCGTTTGCAGTGCCGTAAAAAAGATATTTGAAGATAAGGAGAAGGAATTCAGGTAGTTTAAAATGTGGCCATAGTTTTTGATCTTTATGCTTTCAATCTTTTGCGTAAATTTATAATCTTTCAGCACATTTCATTCTTCATCCTTTTTCATCTTCTTCAATTGAAACCCTTTCTTGATTCTGACAGACAAGAGAGACCCCAATCTGATGCTATTGAAGAACCTCATATGGTACACTGCTAGCGCCACTGTTACCTTTCTCAACACCTCTACGGCCCCAAAACTAACGAAATCCTTTTTGGCAAGGTATTGTTCTTCTACTATTCCCTGCTTCGTAATTAAATCCCGTTTTGATCAAGTGTCGTTGCCAATTCGTTTTAAGATGGCAGAACACAGGGTAATTTTGATCTACTGAAAATTACGGTTTAAGTATTGTTTATTGTGAAGATTGATTAAAAATCATCAGTATACAGAGTTGAGATATATACATATTCTGATGCACATATATAGCATGGAAAAGAAAGAAAGAAAGAGAGCTTACTTGCTCATTGTGACCTTGTGGAAGTACACCACCAGACTTCCAACAGGAGGCAAGGAGACCATTTTCTTGACATCTAATAGGAAAAAAAATCATCAAGATTAATAATCTCAACGCTAATAAGATCATCCATGCTTATCTTTATAAAGAAGTTACAGGGAGTATATATATAACCTACTTTCTTACACACACCATAGAAGATTACAAATATGAAGGTCCAATATCCATAAAATACATAGGACCCCTTCTGTTGGGACAAAACATCAAAGGTCTTCACTAATTAAAAAATATGCAGAACATCAATATTGAGTGCATGCATCACAATTCACGGAGAGAATATAACCATCTAAAGCTGTATGCTCAACTAAACATTTCTTGACAGGAAGAGAAAAAATCTAGAAAAAGAAAAACATTAACTTTCAATGGTGGGCATAATCACAAGATTACAAGAAAGATTAGTGAGTTCCCACATTCCATTTATTTACTTCCAATTTGACTATAAACTTGCCCTCTTCAACCAATTGGGTGAAAAAAGGGTTCTTTCTGTTAGCGTGATTTATGTATTGGGTATTTTCTTTACTTTCATTTGACTATAAACTTCCCATCTTCAACCAATTGTAACAACAACTAACCACAAAATCTCCGAAATCTCACAAGTTCTAAAAGCAGGTTGTAGTCTCTTTAAAAACAATTTTCAATTTCTCTCTCTCTCTACATATACATACAAACCACTTATATCTATATTGTTTTTATCCTTATGTTCAGTCACCTAGCAGAATTTCTTGACAGAGATTTTAGATCTTCCATCTAGAGAAAAAAGGGTGATGGATGCCTCTTTGCTCGGCGGAGAAAGTAGTAGTGGATGGGGTGTCGAATGAGGCCAGAGAGTTTATAATCGGCGATCGGATGCCATCGCTTACGGATCGCCTTATCAGAAGGCGGCGGCTCTTGTTGATCTTGTAAGTTTTTGCTTATTTTTCACACCTAAATTCGGCTGTGGCACTTGCTCTGCATTCTGGCAATTCAATTTATGCGTTTTTGTTGCGTGTCCGTAAGAGGAAACTATGGCCATCACCAATTGTGAAATCTAACCAATTTTTGTCTTTATAAGAGAGTGTATTAACTATTAAGAAAGTATGGATGTGTTTTAACTTTATATATTTACTTCCCAAAAATTATGCTTCTTTTTGTTGGTAGTATAATATATATCATGCCCTGCCCTGTATGTAAACCGTAATGGCAAGATCTAGGAATCCCGAATCCCATAGCGGGTCCAAGTTCTGTCCTTAAAGTGTGCGTTTGGTACGCAGACAGGACAGGACAAGATGGAACAGGACGGAACAGAACAGGACAGTTGTCCACCGTTTGGCAAGACGTGATAGAACTGGACAGAACAGGACTAGACCGGTTAAATGACGAATTTACCCCTGATGAAAAATCATAGATTACATCACATAAAACTAATTTACATCACTAATACATAGTGCAATGGATTATCAAAAACATAAAACTAATTTATCACGATTGGATTTTGGATATGGAAATCAAAACCCAAATTTTAAGTTTCGGATTTTATGTTGTTTCGGGTTTGGGTTGGTCGGGTTTCGAATTGATGTCGGTTGGGTTCGGGTATTATATAATGCAAAAGTTATATATAAATTCAATCATTTTTTTAGGATGAATACAATCGATTGAAAGATTGATGAAATTGATAGCAACTTTAAAATTTAGAAAATATTTCAACAAACTATAATTTATGATTTTCAAAAAGTAATTATATATATATAGTATTTAAAATATAGATTTATGTTATTTCGGGTTTTCGGAGGGGTTGGGTGGCCAACGATCAAACCCAATCCAAACCCGGATATCCTCCCAAATGTCGGGTTTCGGATTATCGGATTTCGGGGTATTTGGGTTTTGCAAAAACACCTTATTTTCGGTTCGGATGCGGATTCGGATTTCCGACTATTCGGGTTTTGCACACCCTAGCTTGGAGACGTGGATGATGAGAAAACATGTTTTATGTTTTTAACAAAGGGTATATTAGTCAAAGTATTGTTGTTCTACTTAGTTCCAGAGGGTTGGAGTGGGACAAGTGTGTTCCATGCTTGTTCCACTTAGTTCTAGCATGTTCCACATATGGTCACGCCAAACATGGGACAAGCTTGTTCTGTTCTGTCCTGTTCCACTCTGTTCTGCATACCAAACGCATCCAAAATGACCGAGGAAGCCTATGGAAACGACAAAATGTTGCCATTAAGCTTATCTTGACTTTTCATAGAATAGGCATGTTATGAACATTCTCACTAGATGACCCACATTTCATACTTCAAGTATGTAACCTGACGTCTGTGATATATTTACTCGAACAATACTACTTTAAAATTTGTAATGGTTAATTGTTTGAAAGTGATATCTAGGCACCACTAATCCATGTGTTTTGGCCGAAAAGAAAACGTGATCGGGGAATTCGAACGTGAAGTTGAGGAAATGCGAGTGATGATCGGTTTACTGCAGGACAAGAATAATGAAGTTTTGTAACAGGTTCCAAATCCAACTATCTACATTCATAGATTTAGTATCCAATCATGACATTGCACTTTATAGGACTTGTGGGTGGAGGGTCGTCTAAGGACGGCCGAGATCATGCCTAGTATATATATATATATATATATATATATATATATATATATAGAGAGAGAGAGAGAGAGAGATTCATTTGTTAACCACGACATTGGTACTAACCGTGCTAACCAATCTCAACCGTAGATTGATGAGATCAATGGTCCACAATTAATTGATTTTTTATTAAATTAAAGTATTAAAAACGGTTGAAAAAAAATACAATGCATGTATGCACAGGGATATTTCGGTGAAAATACAATTCTTTTTAATTTTGGAAACATGGGCCTACCAAATTAAAACCAAAATAATTAGGGATTTCATCCCATAAAAAACACCAACTTCCAAATCTCACCACCGTCATCACCTTCGCTTGAAACCCACCTCCACCATTCTTCCCACTACCACTCGCCGCACCTCCGCCGCCGCCACCACCATGCACCGTCGGAACTGCTTCAGCGCCTTTCACACCCACTGTCGGCGTCTTTTTCTTTTTTCTTTTCAAACAAATCGTTAATAATGTAACCAAGATGCATAATAACAAAAACCCACCAACGGAAACGGCGATTATGAGAGCCTTGATTTTCCGACGATGGTTCGATTTCTTGGCGGCGGTGATGGGTGGGGTTGGGTTCGTCGGAGAAAAAGAGTGAGACAGAGAAATAATGCTTGGGAGGTTAAACGCATCGCCGCATAAATCAACGTTACCGGAAAATGAAGTGGAGTTAAATTGAACCAAGATAGGGGTTGCCAGAATTTGGCCGGAAAGTTGGTTAAAACGATTTTCAAGATTTGAAGAAATCGATTTTCAGGATACTGCATATATGCATATGTTTGCTGAAATATTATATGCATATATGCACACTGATATCTAATATGCATATGTGCATATTGAGTATATGCATATATGCACATTGGTATATTGAGTATTGTGAATATGTACATGTTTTATATGTGCATATGCGTATATCGGCTGATCTATTCTGCATTGGTTGAGATACACACTGACATCTAAACATGCAATAGTACGCAATCGTAGCTTAAATGGAGAAGGAAAGATAGTCAAACATACCAAAATTCAGGGTGTTACAATCCTCCCAACCTTAGAATGATTTCGTCCCCGAAATCTACTCCTCACCTAAGACTTTTCATTACCACTATTGCCTCCTATTGGGTTCCCTTGGTCCCCAAAGGTAACAACACATCATAGATCTCAATGGCATCATTCTCGAAAGAGAACTACTGTCTCCCTTTCCAAGGGATTGCCTCCGATCCGATTCATCCTTGAGCTAAAACTCGTTAACTTCCTGACAAACTGACATACTGATATTCCTTCACATCCTAAATCATTCGGATACATCACACTCATATAAAAGTGAACCTCGAACCTTACGAGAGTAATCCTTAACCTTCGAATTCCGGTCGTCTCCCAACCTTAGGGAACACGTACTACCTCAAAGGCAGCTTATGGCCTCAACTTCTCGCTGACTAATTTGCCTCAGCTCGACATGCTTTTGAACCCAAACAAAAGTTGGACATCAACCTCCAAGGAATCCTCTAAATTTTTAATGTTCCAAGGTCATCCTTCCGACACTTCAAATCCCAAGGACTCCTCCAGTCCCTTAATTGTAACTCCTTTCACGATAGGGGTTTTAAATCTATAGCACTAATGAGTTCAAGGTTTTCAACTAATATGTCAATTTGAAATTTCTAAAACTTTCAAATATACAAGTTTTACAACAATTAATCATGCGGTAAAAAATCCATTATCGTTCACTCGATGGGTGTGCAAAATGGTCACCTATGTCATGCATATAAAACCATTTCAAAATTTGTTTGATCAATAATTGTGTTACCAAATACAGTAACAAAAGATGCGCAACAAAATTTTCAAATGGACTACCAAGGTCCTAGCATGCATCAATTTACACTATGTACGTGAAAATAATTTTCTGTACTACAACATGTGCAACAAAATGTTGGTACAACTCCAAAAGAGAAATTCGCAATTTCAACTTTAAAATATTTTCCTTTAAACCACAAAACGTCGGAGGATAAAATCCTCAACAAGGCCCATATACATCAGTTTAGTTCCCAAATTCAGCAAAACGATAGGAACGTAATTGAGTTTTAAATCAAGTTCGAACTTTGGACTGGACCGATAAAACGCACTTGTCCAAAACAGTGATTACAACGACATGTGGCCCGATTACTCAATTAATGCATCGCGGAAAATTTATAACAGTAAAGTCAACAATCGAAGCACGTTTAGATTAAAAGTTTAATACGAGACAACATAAATCGATCACCTATTTACTCACGCGAGTGAAAATCAAATTCAACCCAAAAGTATGCACATATGCCCGCATAAACTCAAGATGTAATCATGCGACGTTAAGATTTTCCAAAATCCCTCTTACGGTTGTAAAAATATGGGTGCAAGACTCGCATGAGACAAAGTATTAAACAAAATTCATAAATTAAAGCACACAATAATGCATGTATTTACGTTCCAAAATTTTATCTATGCAACTCAAAATATCGCGCAATAAGACGTCATAAAGCCCCAACTGAATTTTCATAAATTCACTAACGTTAAAATCAAATGATATCAAAATTTTCGTTTCCCAACGTAAAAACATAAGACGGCAATACGTCTAAAAACGTTAAAAATTTTAGGAGTTTCCCCTTTTTACCGCCATGCAAAATAAAGTGTCATTTTTCAACAAACCTTGCATGAGACTCGACTCTAAATAAACTCATAAATTTACATGCAACATAATTAAAGTCTACGCATTTCATAGTTCCCTGTCGCATAGCAAAGCGTTATAAAATTAATACTTCATAAAACTCCACAAACTCACACGAAAAAGCATTCCACAACCGGACTTGCATGCGCCAGATATCTCACAAAACTAGCATTGTGACATGTGTATGCACTTTGTTTAAAAGATAAAATAATTTACGTCGTTCTCAAGTTCAAAGCCAAATCAACAATATGTTTTTGTCGCTCTAGGACATGGGCTAAAACACAATGGCGAAAACACCCACTATGACAACCATGCATACTATATGCAACCAAACCGCTCATATAAGGACCCAAGAGAAAAACGACGCAACTGGACGCCATTAAAATCACCACCTTAAATCCACAAAATCACTCGGAATAAGGTTCTATATGAAACTCAATCACCAAAATGGTGGAAGATAACTATTCGTCCACAACTTTAACATATGTGGAGGAGATCCAATGTTAAAGTTATAAACTGTAGTCACTTGTACAAGACCTAATCAACAACAAAATATGCATACCGCAATGTTCGAAATAT
This sequence comes from Arctium minus, assembly GCA_954870635.1. Classification (NCBI taxonomy): domain Eukaryota; kingdom Viridiplantae; phylum Streptophyta; class Magnoliopsida; order Asterales; family Asteraceae; genus Arctium; species Arctium minus. The sequence continues at coordinate 148,008,943 of OX941083.1, read as the reverse complement.
CGTTAGACACAAAATGGGGATGAAGAGGTTTTCAATACAAGGTTTCAACTACGTGCAATAAACAATTTCATGCATGTTTAAACTCATGATTAAAATCTGGTGCGTGCTAAACATTTTTCCAAAATCTCATAATATATTTCACCTTATGATTCGGAAAACATGAAAAGTAATTGGTGCAAACTCGTTTCAGAAATAATTTCGTGCATGACTTTTTGTCGGCATCACCATGTCTGAGAACCATGCTCCTCAATCTCATAGTCATACTATCGTCATCCGGATGTTCAACATCCTAAAGTAATAATCACACTTATTCGGTTAACTTACAATTTTCTTCTTGAAATAAAATCAACCCGATAAGCCTATGGTTCTAATTCCACCAACAACTCCGATCCAAATTGGTCAACTCAATGCATTCTTCGTGCTTAACCATCATTCCAATATGGCAATGCTATAAACATCAATTCTTCTATCGGTCATTCGCTCAGAAACTTCCTCACTACCCCCAATGGTCATCACACCAAGGCAGTTCAAGTATACCCATGTAACTGTAAGTTCACCATAACACTGGCCAGGTGCCATTATGAACGTACCGTACATGATTATCCTTGCCATTCTCGACAAGTTTCCCGTTTCTAGCGACTCAATCAACCTTAAAATATCATATCCTAAGGTACCTAATGGTGGAATTTCACTTTCAATCACTTAGAAGAACGCTAGTTTGAGTCTAGGCATCCGAAAATCAATACCTAATTCTCTCAAACTTAAGCTCTGATACCAACTTGTAACACCCTTAAAATTGGAAAGAGCAACTAATTTAAAATTTTCAATAAAACCTCAAATAAAGATAAAATCTCTTACAACAAGTCCAAACTTGAAATACTAATCTAGGTTCAACCATCAACAAATAAATAAAGTCTTACACGAAGACTAAATCAGATCGGGTGTTACTAAACCCCAAATACAAGTTGTTATTCCCAAGATAAAGACGGAAGACTTCACCAGGATACTCACCCACGTGGATATGACTAATACTCAACTCTTCGCAACAACGCTAGAACCATTTCCCCCAACCAGAACCTGATGCACATACCGACAAATAAAAAGGTTAGGCTAACGCCTAGTGAGTTCAAGAGTTTACAGATGGAATAATTATATTTGTTAAAGGGAAAGAATGCAATTTAAATCGTAGACAATCCAAATATTTACTTTAAATATTAAACGACAACATTTTCCAGAAACACCCTTAAAACAAGGGACCCAAATTGAACCTTCATTCGTGAAACCACTTTAACCCCAAACACACCCAAAACGTGAATAGAAAGCAAAACTCCCAATTTATAATGATGCGAAATAAGATTTTACTTCTCGAAGCACCCCAAACGTGGGCGGGGCATAATACACAACCCATAAATATTGAGTAAACAGACCCATATATGCAACACGTCACCGAAAATATGGATAATAAAATACTACCCTTTAATACCAAAATAACACCTTCCGATGACGGGGGAGACCCGATTCCATTGTACGTGGCAGCACACAAAGTTAAGCCACATAACCATGTTGTCGAACTACACCTCAGATCGTGACTGTATTGCCTGCTCTACCGAGCTACACCTCCAGTCGTGACTGTATTGCCTGCTCCATCGGGCTACACCTCCAGTCGGACTTTATTTTAGGTCCCAAACACCGTATCCCCTATTGCCTGCTCCGCCGAGCTACACCTCAAGGATACACGATCTTATTGTCTGCTCGGTTTCTAGCGGAGTTTCATCCTCAGGGTACTCATTCGACCCCTAGTGCCTACTCCCTAGCATTCAAGATAGGAGCCCCAACTCCGATGTCTAACCTCGTGCACAAGAATTAGACATCCAACACAAGACTCGTGGTCCAGAAGTACAACCCATAAAGGTTCCTCTTCCCCAAACAACCGGGACGACGCCAATGCCAACACGATATTATTTCCCAAAGTGAGAATCCCAAGAGTCCTCACCATTAAACACGACTGACTTACCTGCCTATGGATCCAATGCATTACAGTCTAAAATACATGACTCCAATTGAATGACACACGCACTCAAAACATGTATTCTCCAAAATAAAGTGCAATAAATGCAACTCACACCCAACGCTCCACTTTAAGTTATTAAAACCGGACAAAAGTCCCCAATACCCGACAAAGCCGAAAACTGAGCCTTAAGCTCAACTAACCAAACGACCATATGCTGAAATCCACAAAATGTAATAAAATGCAGCGACCACATATATGCAAATACATGCTTTGACTACATGAATAAACTCCAACGTAAATCATTTTCCACAAGTTTATAATCTCATTTACTCCATCCAAACGTCCCATGATACACATTTAAATAACACTTACTCAAGAGATTTATACCCATACGATAAATCATTTAAATACCAATATCACCGGTTTACTCAATAAAATACTTGAGTTACATCTTTTCCCAAAACATTAGGTTCATAAGTTCATAAACGTTTGCAAGGTTGGGAATGACTCACCCAGTGGTATTTTTAAAACATTTCACGATACAAAATACACGTAATACCAACAAGCATAAAAATGCATTCCTACCCAATACTTTCCATTTAGGTAAATAAGTCATCAATTCATATTTCGATGCATTTAACAACATACTCAAAAATCCCCAAGATGAGTGTTTTATAAGTTTACAAAGTTACCCACTTCCAAATAACCAAACTTATCAGCAGTTAACATTTTAATGTAAGACATAAATACTTTAAAATAAACATTTTGGCATGCACACCGTTTTCACAAATCAACTTGAACTCACCTTGCTAGATTTAGGCTAAATCTAGATTTTACCCCACTTTGAGCTCCTTTGAAGAAACTTGAATCTTCAAGTCCAAAACTTCCAAAAACCTAGATTCACAACTTTCCACCCATTAATAAACATATTCAACCATTTAGAATCGATCCCCAAACACCTTATATCAAAATCCCCAATTTTGGTCAAAAACCCTAATTTGACCTAACTTTTCTCAAACTCTTCCAAACCGAAATTGGAGTAATAAAACACTAGGAAATCATCAACGAAGCATTTACATCACTTAATGAGGTTTAGAAATGGAGAGGATAAACTTACCACTTAGGTTTTGATGAAAACCTAGAAAACCCAAAAATAGAGTTTGAGGTTGAAGATGAAGATTCTTGGTGTTTAGCTTCTATCCATTGATGATATTTCAATACTTGAGGATGGAGGCATTTGATGGATCAAAATCACCATGGATGGGTTTGGGAGGTCTTGAGAGAGTTTAGAGGGAGTTGGGAAGGAAATGAGAAGTGAAGAATGAGAAAAGGGGCTGAAAATAGAATTTTAATCAGCTGGTACCCCTTGGCTATAGTGCCAAGCGATTGTGCCAGTGGCACTATCGTTGGCACAATCGCCAGGAGTGTACCGAGGGGCCATTTGGCTTGGCGATAATGCCAAGAGATTGTGCCCTCTGGCACTCTCGCTGGCATGGTCGCCCAAGTGCCCTCAAACCCTAAAAAAATCCGACTTCTCCGCTCTCGATTAGCTTGGCATCCAAATCAACAAATATACCCACAATAGTACGCAATCGTAGCTCAAATGGAGAAGGAAAGATAGTCAAACGTACCAAAATTCAGGGTGTTACACATATAAATGGGCAATTTGAAAATAAGAGTACGTGAGTCCTTGGGATGAGTTATTCCCGACCTTGGGAACATTTTGGAAATAATAACATTTTTGGGTTTTGGGCCGAAGGCCATTGATGATTTGAGAAATAAAGATTTTGGGGAAGATTTAATTTGGTTTATGTAACCATATGGGCTCTCGTGGTTTAGACAATCGTCTGTTAAGCCTTTTGGGGCTTGATTTGTACTCTATTGAGTCTTTGGAATATTTGTTCCGTTTTGTTAGCTCGTTAAGGAGCCTTGGACGTATGGTGTACTTAGTTGCATCTTATTTGAGAGTTACATGTTTTGAATGCGTTAGTTCATTCTTTTGAGTCATGTAACGTTTTAGACTGTAATGCAGTGGATCCATAGGCATATGAGTCAGTTGGTTAGTGGGGACTTTATCCCCGTTTTGGGACTGGATATTGTTATGGCCAGCGGGAGGACTCGAGGTAGATATCGTGGGTGGTTGAACTCGATGACCGCGTAACCTTTATTAAGGGCTCGAGGTAGATATCGTGGGTGGTTGAACTCGATGCCCGTTTGTAATCCAGTCTGGTTACTCATCGTGGAATTTAGGGTCCGCGTTTGAATTCTAGTGAGTGGTCCCCAAGTCATGTTGTTGATTATGTAAGCTTGCGGTGGTGCTCCGCAGAGCCGTATACGGAGCTAAGTCTTGCGGTGGTAGCTCAGATGAGCCGGATACGGGGACTTGTGGCTTTGGTTGTGACACTCATTAGAAGTCGAGTAGACACTAGGATCAGTGGTGTCTTGCGGTGGTAGCTCATAGGAGTCGGATACGGGGAACCATGGTCTTATGTGAAGCTCGAGAACATTGATATGTGGCTTAACTTTGTGTGCCCGCCACATTCGATGGAATTCGGGTATCCCCCGTCACCGAAAGGTGTTGTTTTTGGGTATTGAGCTTTATTATCCAAGTTTTCGGTGACGTTTTTGTATAAATGGATCTTATCCATGATTTATGGGTTGAGTATTATGCCTCACCCGTGTTTTGAGTGTTTCGGGATATAAAGTTTTAACCATATCTTCACTACTGTTGAGTGCGATTTCTATTCACGTTTTGAGTGAGTTTCGGGTTGAGTTTAATTTACGAAAGAACGTTTTATTTTGGGATCTTGTCCTTGAGGTAATTTGGATTGGAAAACGTTTACATCGGTGTTCCTTTGCCTAAGATGCATATTATTGGAGAATGAGTCGTTTTCATATTTGAGATATCATTTTTAAAGATTATGATTTAAATTGCATTACTCCTTTTCAACAATACCTTTATTCAGTTGTAAACTCTTGAACTCACTAGGCGTTAGCCTAACCTTTTTATTTGTCGGCATGTGCAACAGGTTTTCGGTTGGGAATAGCTCTAGTGACACAGTGTTGAGAGAAGCGCTAGTGCTATGCTCGAGGAGTGGTTATCTTAGTGAAGTCTTCCGCACTTGTTTCGGAAGGAGCAACTTGTGTTTGAGGATTAAGTAGCACCCGACTTTGTTTAGTCTTTGTGTATTATTGGAGTTTGAAATTGGTTTGAGATTAAATAGAAAGTCTTATTTTGGAGATTTACCTTTTACTTGATGTAATATCGAAATTTTAATTAGTTGCTCTTACCAAAGTTTGAGGGTGTTACACACACGCTACCACATTTGACTTTTTATTTTCTTTTTTAATTAAAAACTTTTTACTCAATTAAAGTTTAAAATAAATTATTTTAAAAATTACTAATATTTTAATCAAACAAATTACATAAAAAAACGAGAAATTCGTGTTCTTCGATATGACATCCATCTCGATATAGTTTTTGTCGTTTTAACCGTTTTTTACGTGAAATGTTATATATGTGTTATATTCATAATGAATATTTATGTACGTTCAAATTTGTACAACGCCTCGACACCGTAAGTATGTAACTAGACATCACCTTTTTCAACACTTTCTTCAACGTTGTAAGGCATTACGTTTCTTCAGCACCGTAACCCAACACCCATGAAGACGAATCGAGAACCTATCAAGTAATTCTGTTGTGAATCGGAGAACAAAAGAGAGCGTGTCACGTCTCCACATCTTCACAGGTCATTCATGTGTTATTTATCATGAATAATGTATCATTCAGGATGAATAATACAACATTTAGGGTGAATAATTCACAATTCATGAATTCATGTATTATTCGCCATAATGTTGTGTAATTCATCCTGAATACTATATTATTCATCATGAATAATGTATCATTCAGGATGAATAATTAACGATTCATGGTAAATAATACATGAATCATGGATTCGTGTACTATTCTTCCTGAATATTGTATTATTCATCATTAATAATGAATGAACGTTCACCTTTGTTATTCATATTGAATGTGGACACCCGAGGACGTGCATCCATATTCATAATGAATATAACACATATATATATAATTTCACGTAAAAAACGGTTAAAACGAAAAAAAATCCTGAAAATAGTATTATTTATCCTACATACGATATTATTCATCATGAATAGTGAATGAACGCCCACCTTTGTTATTTATACTGAATGTGGACACCCGAAGACGTGCATGCATATTCATAATGAATATAACACGTATATAGAATTTCACGTAAAAAACGGTTAAAACGAAAAAAAAACTATATCGAGATGGATGTCATATCGAATAGTACGAAATTCTCGTTTTTTGATGTAATTTGTTTGATTAAAATATTGGTAATTTTTAAGATAAATTATTTTAAAGTTTAAGGGGGTAAATTTTTTTAATTAAAAATAAAAATAAAAAGTCAAAGAAGGTAGGCGTCGATTCAAAATTACAATTTTGTACTTAGTCTCTTTCCAATTAACCTTATTATGTATTAACCATTGATTAGATTTTTAAGTTTTGATCAGTGGTTAAGATTTGTCCTCATGTGCACAATGAAAAATGAGTTTTCATTTGAATTTACCCCTATATATATATATATATATATATATATATATATATATATAGGGAGAGGTTCATTTGAGAAATGGTAAATATATGAGAAATAGAGAAGTAATCTTAGCCATTTATCTAGTCAACATTTGCGGCTTTGACCGCGAAGCACCGGATAATTTCTTGTGTGGTCTATAGAAGGTAGAGGGGTAATTTCATAAAATACACGGGATGAGTTCATATATGAATCTGTATGAATCACAAAGATTCATATATGAATCTGTTAATTAGTTCAACTGATTCATATATGAATCACAAAGGTTCATATATGAATCAGTTAAAAGAGTTCAGTTGTGAATTACACTGGTTCATATATGAACATATAGTTCATATGTGAATTATACATGTTCATATATGAACACAGCCCGTGTGTTTTGTAAAATTTACGAAATTGTCCTTCTATTTTTGGGATAGCTGCAACTTTTGACCAGTCAAAGCCGCAACTTTTGACCGGTCAAAGCCGCAATATTTGACTAGTCAAATCCGATCTTGACCATATGAATGGCTAGGATTACTTCTCTATTTATCATATATTTACCATTTCTTAAATGAACCAAACACTATATATATATATATATATATATTCACAGCGAGCCTCGAGCATGGACACCTGGGTTTCATCACCCACAATGCCCGATCCATCATACGCTTTTTCCCCTCCCATACGTAGGAGGTAAGTCTCATCAATCGGTTAATGTTTAACTTATTTTTTTTCTATGATATTGTACCATTATTTATTTATTTCGTTATGCAGGGAGTGTTAGGTACGGCCGGTGTGGTTGGCCCGTCCATGTCCGGGACGGTCGCTATGGGTGGCCCAGACATGTCAGGGCCGTTCGCTATGGTTGGCCCAGACATGTCTGGGCCGTTCTTTATGGGTGGGGCGGTGGTGGGAGGGGTGTACGACAGTCCCCAGTTTTGTAGTCCTAGACCGCCCCCATCGTATCTCCTAGACCGCCTACCTCCGTGGCTCCGAGACCACCTCCGCAGGAGAACCTTGGGAGGGGGGCACGTGTACGACATCCTTCCTATCTCCAGGTCTCTCCATACACCGCCCCTCCTGATTTACACCCCCAGCTCCCCGACAGAAGAAAGAGAAAGGTAAGGCGGCTTCCACGACTGGGAAGGCCTCTATATTGGTGGAGCGCATGTATCGGGATCGGACGTTGCCTTCTCAGGTGCGACTTACAGTTCTACCACACCGTCCTTTAGATCATGCATTTTGGGGAAAACTATTGGAGTTGGAAGATAGTGGATATTTTAAGACCGAGGTTAGTGCCTTAATTTTTTATTTTAGTAATACAATTTTATTAATAATAATTCGTAGTTCATGCTTAACATGTAATTTTTTTATTAATAACACGTCGAGATATGGATACGACTTCACCTGGAGTCACGCTCTACGCACGCTATTTGGACGATGATGCTCCTGGAATTCATGTATTACATCTCTGTGAGTGATGATCTTTTCCAGCGTGATATATAGGGGAGGGATCAATTGGAAACCAATATTACATTAGAAGCTTTGAAAACCGAAATTAACCAATCATTGAATTTCCTCTTTTTATTTTTATTTTTAATTGATAAGGTTATTTTAGTCTTTTACATAATTTCATAATATATATGGTAAGTGTTATTATTATTATAATATTAATTATTTAATTTTAATGTATTTTATACATGGTAATATTGATCATTTATTAATTTAAACATGAAACATTTAATTTAGGTAAACACACATTGATTCATATGCAAGCTACAAATCAAATTATTTTTTTCTGATTCTTATGTATCAGTGATTGATTCATCCAATGAATGAAAATTTATATTCATATGAAATGTTCAATATTACCTCCAGACACAAAATATTAATATAGTGAAACATAATGGATTTGATATAGTGAAACAAAATATTAATATAGTGAAACCTGATAAAACATAAAATGTTAATATAATGAAATCTGATGAAACAGATTTGATATAGTGAAACATAATGGAAAGGTAATAAAACAAAATACTAATATAGTGAAACCTGATATAGTGAAACAAAATATTAATATAGTGAAACCTGATGAAACAGATTTGATATAGTGAAACATAATGAAAAGGTAATGAAACAAAATACTAATATAGTGAAACCTGATATAGTGAAACAAAATATTAATATAGTGAAACTGATGAAACAGATTTGATATAGTGAAACATAATAGAAAGGTAATGAAACAATAATGGTAATGAAACTTAATTGGGTTTTTACATACTGCATATTGATGAACAGGTAATAAAAAGATAGTCTTGATATATTATTGTTATCTTTTATTAATAAATTAATTAATTTATTACCATATATAATTATTATCTTTTATTAATAAATTAATTAATATATTACCATATTTCATCTTTGTTGCCAAATTTGAAACACAAAAGAAAAAGACACATTTACCCTTTTGACATATTGTTATTATCTTTTATTAATAAATAAATTGATTTATTACCATATATAATTCAAATAAATCTTGACCATTGATTAAAACGATCAATGGTTGAAATTTGGTTTCCAAAAATTCCAATAAATTTTGGTTTCCAATTAAAACCACCCCTACCTATATATATATATATATATATATATATATATATGTGTGTGTGTGTGTGTGTGTGTGTGTGTGTGTGTGTGTGTGTGTGTGTGTTCACTTTTTATTCGCAAATTTAAAAGCTCGGCATTTATGAGATAATCTAACATTTTTTTGTTGAAATTTATTTAACAATCAGAAAATTCAGTTGTAAACAATAAATCAGTTTTATAAATAAAAAACACAACTTTATTTATAAAGATCACAAATTTATTAATAAAGATTCGAACTTTATTTAGAAAACAGTTTTAAATTATCGGGAAAATTAAAACAGTTATTCCTATAAACGCTTCTATCCTTCACGATAGAAACGTTAGAAGAAGGGGTAGAGAATAGAGTGTCCACTCTACTGGACGAAAACAAAAACAGTGCAGAAAATAAACACCAACCTAATTTCTTCTGACGATGAAATAGAAAATTGCACGGTATAAACCTGTCCTTAAAGGTTTTGGCGATACTCTATGAAGTTGTGAGTCTACAATCGCTTAGCCCAGGATTTGATGCAGTATTAGTCGAATACTAACAGCTATAGTATTGACTGTTTAATGCAAAGCTTGACAGAAAAATTAGTAGGCAACAGAACTGTTCTGTGATGAACAGTTCGTGAGACAGAGTGCAGAGATCGAGAGAGATAGCAGAGAGCAGATCGTATATAGAGAAAAGAGATTAATTTTCCAGTGTTCGCAGCCTCTATTTATACTTGAAATACTAGAGAATAACCTGGGAATATTCTCTAAACTCCTCCCCAAGAATCGGGATTGGAGTTAGAGTTGGAAACTAAGTCTCCAACTGATCTGCACATATATCCCACGTTTTTTAATAAAAAAACTAGAATTTATCTGAAAAAATAGAATTTTATCTATTTAAAATAATTAACTTCATTTAATTAATCTTTTCTCTATATCTCGATCCCCAAAAAGAAAGCTCGTAGCTCGGCTCCGATGCGAAGTGCAAAGTGCGCGTCATTTCGCGAGTACCGCGCCCTCGGCCACGGCCACGCGCGCGTTGCACTTCTTTGAGACCTCCACCATAAGTCTATCATTTTACTCAAGACCCACTTGAGATGATAGCCTTATAAACAACACTTTGTTTTATGTCTCTACCAATGTAGGATGGAAAACATTCCAACCATACACTAAATTTCCAACATTTTTAGCTTCAAATTTTAAAATGTAAATATGCACTTTGGACCACGTTTTGTTCGCTAAAGTTATTTTAAAATTTTACGCAGCCATAGGTTTTGTATTGTATGTTACAATAACATAATCAATCTTACATTGGTGTACATGGAATTTGTAACACCTCGAAAATCAGAGTAAATTAAAACCTGGAAACCTGACAATATAACGAAAGTAAATCTATTAACTTCCTATAAACGGAACCAGTCTTTAAGACTATACAATCCTATACAAGGATTTTATCAAAAGAATGGGACTTAACAATGCCCAGCAACAATACTAATCAATTCCAAAAACCTCGAGACTCAAAACTCGTCTCTCCAAAAACCCCGGCAACCCACCGCTAATGGAAACCTGATACACATACCATTTGAGAAAAAGTGTCAGACTTAAAGCCTGGTGAGAACATACAGTTTATGAAGCTCAAAAGATAAAACATTTGCATCAAGATAGTATTTCCAAAGCGATTAAATTTACACATTAGGTCCTTGCCACAAACGGGCTTTTTCGTTATAAACACGCCATAAAAGGACCGAAAACAAAACATTTTACCAAGGATTGTGGCGTAACACAAAGTTAGGCCAAAAATCCGAGTTACGAGCTAAACCAATTGGAGTCCGCGGATACGAATCACAAAGTCCGTGCTACAATGTGAGATCAAGCCCCAAGCGCAAAACCAAGGTATACTCCTTCGCTAGGATCACTATGAACCATGGCTAGTATCCGGCCTCACATAACCGTACCAAGTTGCCCTCAAGGAACAAGTGATCCCTAGCTACAATTCTGGGGAATGTAACATCCCAACAATACAGTCTACTCAAAACCTAGGGATCCACTAGTAATGGTAAGGACTCGTCACAACAACGTATGTGACCAACCATAAATAAACATATGGTTACAAACACATTTTTATAAACAAAATGCTATTCCCAGTTCAACTTCTGGTAAGAATGAAAAGCATTTAAAAGAAGTTCCTTTGAATATTTCTTTCGCATAAACGCACAGGTAAAACATCATTTTACTTTTAAAATAAGATAAGATCAAAAAGGTAACTTTTGATATGTATACAGTTTAAAATGATAGTAGAAACTCACCTCTGTTTCTTTCTTCTTAACGAGCGCTACCTATGATAACACCGAAAGAATCGGTAAGTCGAAATACAGATAAACCTCTCGTTACTTGAATAGGACTCAAAGACACAGAAGCTAACAACTTAACAGAACCTAAACTGAACAAAGGACCACACCGGTCTACAACAACACCGGTCGAACGACCTCCGGTCGGGCACAACCCCCCGGTCGAACCAACCATTCGGTCGAACACCCTCGATCGAACAGGCTTCGGTCGAACACAACCATTCGGTCGAACGGGTCCGGTCGAACAACCTCCGGTCGATCGACCATCGCCTTGTTCATCAAGAACAGCGATGCAGAACCCAGATTCAACCCAGATCCCAAATGAGAAAATACTCAGATCTCACAATGGAACGGTTCAAAACCTTCACAACGAGATTTTACACGGCTAAAAGCATTCAGATCAAAGCATTAAGCTAGATTCGTACCTCGATTTGCCCGAAACGATCGACCCAAAACAAAGCTTCTCCTGCACTCTTCCTTTCTCTCTGACTTCTCAAAACCAAGAAACTGATATTTGTGATATAAATCAAAATATCTAATTTGATTTGTATTTATATAGCCCAAGTTACAGAATACCCCCTTGAACTTTGGGTAAAGGTCAACTTCTCACCCAATCCCAAAAATACAGAATTTGTATTTATATAGCCCAAGAGCAGAAAACTAAAAAGATTTTATTACTTATATATATATATATATTTTTATTAATATGACTAGGTTCGATCTCGTGTATTACACAGGGTAATTTAAAAAAATTAAATCAATCCAGAAAACTTATCTTACAGATATGAATGATCATCGAAAGTACGATGTTACTTTTCCAAGTTTTTTTCTCTTCAGAGTTTTTTTTCCACAACTTGTTACAAAATGTTCTTGTTTTAGCCAGTTTTCACAAAAAAATGTTTTGCAAAAAATTAATAAATATTAAGAATTTATAAAACAATAATAGAACGTAAATGAAATTATTGAAAAGTACATGGTTAAAGTATTAATAAAATAAGAACCATGTATCATAAATTAACAAATACTTCTTTATACACAACATTATTTGTTCTATTGCTAATATATAAGTAATATATACTAAATATCATTGTGGCGCCCCGGTTTTTTTTCTTTTCCATAACATCATAACCTTTACGTCTGTGGAAGCGTTCTTGCAACAGTTCTATAGCCTAACATTTATAATGGCTATTTTAAGAACTATAAGTCTTCATGTGATCCCTTCATGTCTTATCCTGATCTTACCTGAGATACATATATGGAATACGTAAGCTTTAAGCTTAGTGAGTAATTATGGTTTCATGAAGAAATCATCTTTCATAAAATATATGGTTTAAGTGTATGAATAATAATTCACTACACTTTTCACAATTATGCATAATAACATTGATGCATAAACCATTTCAGTTAAAACATCATCTTCTTTTAGTGTGAGATCTCATATGTGTAAGTATGCCAAACATTCTCAACAGGATCCTAGATCCTTGGGGTTACGTGAAAGATCTTCCCCCTGGGGTTCCGCGAAGGATCTTCCCCCTGAGGTCCGTTTGCAAAACGTCCTCATTTCTTATACCCAGTCGGATATTTAACATGGTCATACTTTCACATGCACAAAACATTTCATATGCCATATCTAAAATACATGTTTTTCACATAAAATGCATTATAAGCATACTGATATCTCACGCAAGGCTAGCGTGCCAAAACATCATTTCAAATATTCATCATGCATAAAAACATTTATTATAGCATATATGTATCCCAGTAAATCTCATAACGTACTCACCTTGATTGTTTAACCGAAATGTTTGAGTTACCATCCTAAAGTAGATGTAACTCTCTAATTTATTATTGGTGTTTTTAAATGTGTTTTATGGAATGAAATGTACGTATGTATTTATAGTAAGTTGAAAGCATGAGGTGGGAGGAGGTGGATATATCTATACTATATATTAAAATTCTATTACGGTTATTGAAAAAGGTAGTTTTTGGAAAAATATTACATTTACCATTCTTATAATTAATTATTTAATTTACTTTATATCCCTTATTTTTTCATTTTTCATTTTACACTCTTATCATATTAACACATATAATTGTATATGAACAAAAATACAAACAAAAAATACGTTTCTTTTTTTACAAATTATACCATTATAATCGTCTCGTCAATACCTTCAAAACGAGTCCAATATTGAATATTTTTTTAATTTAACCGTACTATTAAATATCGTGAATATCTACGAATTAAAGTGTTTTATATCCATACATTTTATTTTTTTTCAGCGTTAGCACATTAAAAATACATAATCGTAAAATATATTAAAAATACGTTTCATTCTTATTATAAATAAATCATGGTAATCTCTACTATATTATAAAAATTCTAATACAGTTTTTTACAAACCTTTAAAAGCCAAAAAAAATTCTCAATGTTTCACTTCCTAATTCAATTAAATGTTACGTTTATCACCCTTACAATTAGTTATTTAATTTATTTTATATCTCTTGTTTTCTTATTTTCTATTTTACATACCTATCATGTTAACATAAATAATCATATACGAACAAGAATGGAATAAACAATACGTTTCTTCTTTTTGCAAAATATATCATTATAATCGTCTCATCAATATCTTTAAAACGAGCACAATATTGAATATTTTTTTAATTTAACCTTACTATTAAATATCATGAATATCTACGAACTAATTTGTTTTCTATCCATACGTTTTACTTTTTTCCACCGTTAGCACATTAAAAATACATAATCGTAAAATACGTTTCATTCTTATTATCAAATATATCATTATAATTTTTTTCGTCAATAATTGTAATATAAATTAATTATTGAATATTTTTATGGGTTTATGATTTCATAAGTTGTGATTCTTAGGTCATGGTTGATTGTTGATGACATTTCTATAAGGAAATAAAATTAATTGTTCGTTCTTTACTTACATTCCGCTGCATCGTGCGGGTATGTGCATAGTAAAATTCTTAAAAATCTCAAAGGTAATATTGACTTGGTCCCTACGTTTGATTAAAAGTTTAAAACACATCTGGGTGCCTACGTTTGCTTATCACACATCAATATATATTAAAATATAATTATTTTACTTATTATATATATACTATTATCTTTATCGAGTATAACTTCGTATACGTAACTTCAAATCTCAATTTGAACATATATTTGGGACCTATGCGGTAGTACCTACCGATAGGCATGCTATTGTTATACCTTTTTCTGAGTTATACAAATTTCTGTAATTATATTTTGATCTTTTTGACATTTACGGTATCTAGATTTTTCAACGTATTTAAATATGAAATTTGGTATTAATCCGATATTTCTATAATCCATAAATGACATATTTCTATCGTCCTGTTCAAATGACCCTAAAATAAAAACCTTATTCTTTTTCAAACCTGAAAGTGCCATTATGATCTACGTAAATCACTGAGTCCGAATATATATGCATTGTATAACTTTTAAATCCATTTGAGCAATAAAATTAATAAAAACGATATATTTAATATCGAATCAGTCCTATACATAAAACTTTGTATACAATTAAGCCCAAACCCATATACAAGGCCCAATACAATTAACTAGATTACTTTATAAAACTTCTAAAGTGAACATAAAATATGTTCTAACAACCATCCGGTCGATTGCGAGTATTTACCATTGTCTGCCATACACACGCGAGAATATAGGTGAGGTATAGACTAAAAGAATTATAGACCCGAAAACGTACTATTACATTCGTTAATCATCATAACAATGGAAACAAGCATAATCACGTAAAATATCTTCATAATAACGTTAGCTAAGTGAAATTATGAACACATGATACGTAAGAATTTTCATCACCATCACCATAATTCTCAAAAAGTGTAATTTCCGTCGACTCTACTACAACCTCCCTCAAGAGTTCTACCCATTCTCACAAAATCAAAACTTAAAGTAACAGCTTAAGTCTAGGTATTCTACATCCATACTTAGTTCACTTAAACTACTGCTCTGATACCAACTTGTAACACCCTAAAAATTGGGGTAATTTAAAACTTAAAATTTTGGCAATATGACGATTGTAAATTGATCAAAACCTGATTATACAAAGACCTGCCAAAAAGATCCCAACGTAACGTCCCAAACGGGGAATAAAGTAAAGTTTACAAATTCATTAAATGAAGAATAAATATACGAAAACCTAATAATCTAAACTATTCCATTAGATTACGGTCGGGTGTCGCTATTCTTCCAAAAATGGGTTAGCTAACAAAATGTATGAACCGGTCTCTAGATCTCCAAAAGGACCGCTCTCGATCACGCGATCGACCACTCATTCCCGAAGGTTCCCGCCACTAGGTTGCCCTGTCATACATGACAACCAAAGAAACAAGTGTTAGGATTAAGCCTAGTGAGAAAGTACAATCATAAAGTATTTAACGAAATAAAGTTACGATACACAAACGTCCACATTAATATGATTCACTACCGAATTACTTCGCCTGTCATCAAAGGTTAGTTTACAATATAATTTTCGCCATCATGATTATAGTTCCACCAAAGCCATCCAACTTGATAGCATCAACCCAAACTAGATCTTTAGCTATTGGAGACATCAACTCAAACCGAGTCTTTAGCCTATCGTGACATCAACTCAAACCGAGTCTTTAGTCTATTGTAATATCAACTCAAACCGAGTCTTTAGTCTAATTAATATTGTTATTCCCTGAATCTAGTTTCTAATCACAATTAAACAAACAAAACACAAACAAGAATCAATTACCTGTTTGATTTCACTTTCAAATTCAAGATTACAAACTTTCTCTCTCTAGAACTCTCTTTCTCTCTCTAACGTATTCTCTCTCAACTAGACAACTTCTTCCAATCTTACAACTGAATACTTCTCCTGTTTGTTGCTACTGATTACAAAGCAAGGAAACCTATTTATACCTACAACTAATTACAAAGAAAAAAAAACAAAATACAATTACAATACATTGACTTTTATTACAAAAGACTTTGACTTTGATGAAAGTTGACTTTCTTCAACTTTGACTTTCTTGAACTTTGACATTCAGTCTTCTTGATCTTGTATCCAACATATTTATGCTCTAACAATCTCCCCCTTTGGATTCAAGATCACTGTTGAAAGATATAGCAATTCAGTCTTCACTTTTAATCTCTGTCAGTACAATCTTCTCTTTTCTTTAACGGTATTCTTTCCAAAACTGTCTTCAAATGATTAACAATCTCCCCAAAACTTTCACAATAATACTTTCAGACTTTGGAAAGAAATTATCTTCAGAATCAGCTCGAATTTGCTTTAGCAAAAAATCTTCAAAGAAAATTTCCTCAAATCTTCAGAAAAATCTTTATCAGAAAAATCATCTCTCAAATCTTTATCATTTCTTGATATCATCTCCCCCAAACTACAAAACTTTAACATTTCTTGATATCATCTCCCCCTTTTTGATGATTTGAGCATCTATATCATCAAAACTTTTCTTCCAAGAAATGTCTTTGACCATTCTGATCTTTCCAAGAGCCTCTGATTCTGTGATCCATAACCAAGTATTCATCTAGATATTTGCAAATCCAGACAAAATAAGAACATGTAACTCCTGAATCAACAAATGAATCAGTTAGAATGTCTGTCAGTAACATGAAGTTACTGTGTGTAACGAATACACAATATAAAGGAGCTTTTTGATGTTCACTCCCCCAGGGCTTCCATCCAATCATCGAAATACCACAAAGGCAATTTCTATGAATGTTATGACAAAGAAACAAATTCTTTGTGTGTTCGTGCAAGTGTAGAAAGAATTAAGCATGAAAATTGCTTTTATAAAGGCTCAACATATTGTAAACCACTGAGACAACAGTAGATAAACACAGACTCAATGTGCATGATTGAAGTGCGAAGGTGGGGCAGACTTCCTTCTTTTTCAATATCCAGATTTTCCAAATGAAAATCAGATAGATTATGTGCTGCGTCCCCAGAAAATATGAAACATTTTCTTTTTGAGAAGAAAATGAGTGGTTGGTGGGGTTTTAGCAAGAGTTGGCATGGGCTAGTTGCCTGTTTCAATAACGTTCACCAAAGAGTTGTGAAACGCTAGTAATGTGGCTGCCCGGCTCAGAAAGTAGTTGGTGCAGAGTTTGATATTCTTTTACTCTGATCTCTCACCCTCTTTCTTTTAATCATTAAGCGCACTACTAACCAAACTCTCTTTTCCATTTTACCTCATCGCACAACCCACACTCATTTCTTTTTGACTCCTCACACTCAATCTCTATGGATTAACTTCTTGGGTAGAAATCACTGGTTAACGTGATTCCATAGAAGTTCAGTTAATTCCTAGCACAAAGAACCCATATTTCCTATAAAAGCATAATGTTGCTCAGATGATTTAACTTTATCAGTTAAAGCTCATATACAAATGTCAAATGAATGTGTGCTCAGAATATAATCATGAAGATATGAGCATTTTAAAACATGGAAGTATTTTTCAAACAAGTATATTGAAAAAATAGATATGAATGCAAAAGACTTGTTTGAAAATTTGACATTATATGAAAATGATCAGAAATGAATGATATAGTAACTAAGACTTATGGTCAAGAATAACGGTATAGTCTATATGAAACAAAAATATAGACATTCTTGAATGAAACGCTTCGAAATGAAATATCGCTCAAAAATCTTTGAAATACAAGCGGGGTGTCTTACCATCGAAAAATATGTTTCAATATGAGACATGGTAAGAACTATTTGAACAAGAAATCAAACCAGTGTGTGTGAATACTTGAAAGTATATGAAAAGACAATACGCAAGTATTTATCTTTGGATAACACACGGTTTGTTTAACAATGAAGCACAAAAATAAAATGAAAACATTTAAAATCACACTTCCAAATTATAAAATCTGTTTAAAATTCGAGAAGTGGTTTGAACATTTAAGAACATGTTTTCTATATCTGAAAGTTGTCCTTCTTTCAGAAACATTTGAGATTAAGATAAGAAATTTACCTTTACACTCAATCTTAATACTCATAAAGTCAGCTGAAGTCAAAAATGATATGATCGTGTCATCCTCTCTCATCCTGCATAAGTCTCAAAGTCTAGTCAAAATTTATTCACAAAATTTATTCAAATGTAAATGACATAAAGCAATAAAACGATTAAAGTACGAGTTCTGATATGAAATAATCAGAAATCATAGTCTCATTCCTTTTATCTTAAAAGCTCCCCCTAAAATCATGCATTACAAAAATTTTGTCAGTGAAATAAAATGCAGAAATTAGTTATGCCCCCCCCTCAAAATAATGTAGATCATCTAAAATCTTCTCTTACTCCCCCTGAGATCATGAGCAAACAATTAAAGTGCAGGTATCTTTCAAACATAATGATAAAGAAAAATGATGAAAATTAACAATACGTAACTTTAGTAGGTAACAACCGATTACGTCTTAAGATTTAACATACCAAGCTTAGAGACAAGAAAATTAAATCTCTTTTTATCTAAGGGTTTGGTAAATAAATCTGCAAGTTGATAATCTGTTTTTACAAAATAAAGTTCAATTGTTCCTTTTTCTACATTATCTTTTATAAAATGATACCTGACATCAATGTGTTTGGTTTTCGTATGTTGGACAGGATTAGCAGATATTGCGATTGCACTCTTCGAGTCACAATAGATTGGAATTTTGTCGAACTTGAATCCATAGTCTCATAGCTGTGTTCGCATCCACAGGACTTGAAAACAGTAACTGGCAGCAGCTACGTACTCAGCTTCAGCAGTCGATGTAGAAACACATAATTGTTTCTTTGATGCCCAGTTAACGAGCTTGTCTCCAAGAAATTGAACGTGACCAGAAGTACTCTTTCTGTCCAACATGCAACCTGCATGATCTGCATCTAAATAGGCAGTCAGTTGAAACCCAATATCCTTAGGATACCACAGACCAAGGTCTGCAGTGCCCTTCAGATATCTAAAGATCCGTTTGACAGCAGCCAAATGGGATTCTTTGGGAGCAGCCTGATATCTAGAACATAAGCATGTTGAAAACATAATATCTGGTCTACTAGATGTAAGATACATTAACGATCATATCATACCTCTATAAGTCCTAACATTAACACTTTTACCCGAAGGATCAGTGTTAATCTTAGTACCTGGTGCCATCGGGGTTCCAATTGGTTTACAATTTTCCATTTTGTACTTCCGAAGAATGTCCAAAATGTACTTAGATTGGTTAATGAAAATCCCCGTAGAAAACTGCTTAACTTGTAATCCGAGAAAGAAATTCATCTCTCCCATCATACTCATTTGAAAACGTGACACCATGAGGTTAGAAAAGTTTTTGCAAAATTTTGGATTTGTAGAACCAAATATTATATCATCAACATAAATCTGAATAAGAATAATATCAGCTTTTTCCTTTTTGATGAATAAAGTGGTATCAACCTTACCTTTAGAAAAACCGGACTTGACCAAGAATTTAGATAAAACATCATACCATGCTCGAGGGGCTTGTTTTAAACCATAGAGGGCTTTGTCCAAGATATAAACATGATTTGGCTTCTCTGGATTGACGAACCCTTCTGGTTGAGACACGTACACTTCCTCTTTAAGAATGCCATTCAGAAAGACTGTTTTCACATCCATCTGAAAGACTGTGAAATTCTTATGAGTTGCGTAGGCTAGAAACATGCGGATTGCTTCTATACGCGCTACTGGAGCATACGTCTCATCGTAGTCTATGCCTTCCTCTTGCCGGTAACCTTTGGAAACAAGTCTAGCTTTGTTCCTTATGACGATACCATCTTCATCCTTTTTATTCTTGAATACCCATTTAGTGCCTATCACGGTTTTACCTTCTGGTTTTGGAACTAATCTCCAAACCTTTAGGGCTTCAAACTGATTGATCTCTTCTTGCATAGCAGATACCCAGTCCGAATCAGCAAGAGCCTCGGATACTCGTGTTGGCTCAATCTTACTGAGAAATGAGTCATGCATACATTGATTAAGAGTCGTTGACCTCGTTTGTACAGGCTTGTTTAGATTTCCAATTACTTGATGTAAAGGATGCTCTTTGGTCCAGCGATGCTCATGAGGGAGTGGAGTAGATACTGATTGAACATGATCATCATCTAGAAATCCACTGTCAGACTCTTCAGTTTGATTAACAGGAAGGGGATTTGCAGTTGAAGTTTCAGGTGCAGAAGTATCAGTTGGAACAGCATAATCTGGCTGTTGAGTAGACAATGTATGACACCCAACTGAAACAGTTACTTCTGGCTCAGCAGTTTCTTGTACATCTTCAACTATAGGAGTAATTGTAGGAATGTAAGTTTCTGACTGAACGGGGGATTCAAGTTCAGTTACAACATCTGAAGTGACTGGATCATTGCAAATTGTGTCTTCAGACCTGTTAGTCACAACAGATTTAGGTATATTAGATCCTAGAAACTCATCATAAAAGAATTCAAATAACAAATCTAAATCAGATAAATGTGAAATAGATGTAGAAGCATTATTCGAATTATTGGTTGTAGAAGCAGGTTCTGGACTGATCTGCCCAGAAGCTAATACTCCAGTGATCACGGGTTCTGAACTGAGTTGTTCAGAAGCCATATCTTCATCGAATGTTACATTAACGCTCTCAACAACTGTCTTTGACTTCTTCAGATAAACACGATAAGCTGCAGATGTGGAAGAATAACCGATAAAAATGCCTTCATCCGCCTTAGCACTGAATTTATTCAGACTCTCTCTGTCGTTAAGCACAAAACATTTACACCCAAATATGTGAAAATACTTGATTGTTGGTGTTCTGTTGTTGATTAGCTCATATGGAGTCTTTTGAAAACGACAGTGTATCATGGATCGATTTTGAGTATGGCATGCAGTCGACACAGATTCTGCCCACAAGAATAGAGGTAGATCGGATTGGCTAAGCATAGTCCGAGCGGCCTCGACTAGCGTCCGAGTTCGCCTTTCGACTACTCCATTTTGTTCAGGCGTTCGAGCAGCAGAGTACTGATGTGATATCCCGACCAATTCGAGATATTCTTCAACTATCTTGTTTTTGAACTATGTGTCGTTGTCCGTTCGAAGAAACTTGACTTGTCGCTGCATTTTCACCTAGGTCGGTTTTAAGAAAGTAATGAGAACTTCAGGCATCTCATCTTTTGATCGAAGAAATTTGACCCATGTGTATCTTGAGTAATCGTCCACAATAACCAACACGTATTTCTTTCCACCCAAACTCTGAGTTCTCATTGGACCACACAAATCCATATGTAACAATTCTAACGGAGAACTAGTGCTTGGTTCAAGCTTCGGTTTATGCGGAGCTCTCTTCATCTTACCTTTCTCACATGCAACACATAAGTGTTCTTTCTCATATTTCAACTCAGGAAGTCCTTTTACCAATTTCCCATTAACCAGCTTATTGATATAACGAAAGTTCAAGTGAGATAAACGTCTGTGCCAGAGCCAACTTTGCTGCAATGAAGCCTTTTTCATCAAGCAAACTTGATTGTCATTCTGTACCTTTGGAAGATTGATGGTATAGAGGTTCGTCTTTCGATTTCCGACTAAGAGTTCATTGCCATCTTCCGTACGAACCGAACATCTCTTAGCTTTGAAGTTGACCTCTAACCCTTTATCACAGAATTGACCAATGTTGAATAAGTTGTGCCCCAAGCCTTCGACATAACTCACTTTACTGATCGTTATGTTGTCTTGAATGATGTCACCATATCCTAAGATAGGTGAAAGCTGATCGTTTCCAAATCTGACATTTCCACTGAATTTCTCTGTATAGTTAGACAATAAAGCTTTTTGCCCAGTCATATGCCTGGAACATCCACTGTCCAAGTACCACATATGCCGAGTCTGCAAGAGAAATCAGGAAACAATAACTTTAGGTACCCATTTAAAAACGGATCCTAACAGATTAGCACAAGATTTTGGTATCCATTTGAAAATGGACCCTCTGTTCTTTTGAAAACCTTTAAAAATATTTGATCTTGAAGAATACACATGATAAGATCTGAACCAATCAGAAGAATTATGAGAGTAAGCAAAATCATTTCTCTGATAATAATAAGATGTAGTAGAAATAGGAGATAATTGAATCAATTGCGTTATTGAATACCGCTTGTAAGAAGTTACAAGGTTTTGTTTATTTAAAGCAAATTGGTTAACTACATCAGTATCACTACTAACTGATCTATTACAATAATTATCAAAAACTGATTCAGCTTTCTCATCACCCTTCCTTTTTGGTCGCCATTCAGTTCGAGCTTTCGACCTTTTCTTGCTTATAACTGAAACAAAAGATTTAGATCTATTAGGAAAAGCAGATTTCTGAAACTGAGTTTTCTTTTGTGTACCAGTGTGTTTCTGTTTTTGTAATCGCTGTTTCTTATGTTTCTTACCTTGAGAATAATAATCAGCAGTTACAGAAACCGATTCACCAACCTTAGTTGGTGATTTAGCAGTTTTAAGAACACTTGGTAACACCTTTTGATTTGTAAGACAAGTAGAATAATCAGGAAGAGGAGCATTGAAGTCAAACATATCAATTTCTTCTATGCACCCATCATCAGAATTAAGAAAGTCATTTGCAGACTCAAATAAGTCATCAAAATTATCAGTCGAAGTTTGAGGTTCCTTTGAAACTTTAAAACACTTTGTAGATGCAGATTGAAAAACCGTGTTCTTTAATACTGTAGAAAATACACTTTGTTGAATATCAACCTAAAGTTTTTCATCAGATAAAACATTTTCAAGCTCAACTATTTTGCTTTCAAGAATAAGTGGCGGAACATAAACCTTTGCAACAACAGGTTTTGCCTTCATCTCAGAAACAGAATAACTAGCAAAATAATCGTTTGAAAGAACTTTTGGTGTTTTTGAAAGATAACTATCATTTAACTTTGCATAGTTAAATGGTAGTTGCATTTTCTTTACATTCTTTCTATTTTCAGTTTCTTTGGCCTCAACTTCTTCCGGTAATTTGGTAACAAATTTGGGTTTTAAATGAGTATGTTTACCAGCACAAGCAAAAAAATCAAAATTATATAATGCTGGTTGTTTTCTGATGGCTTTCTTTAAGTAATGCGGGTTTTTAAAACCAAGTCCCCATTTTTCCTTAACATCAGCCTCTTCATCAGGTGCATTAAGAAAAATGGTTTGATCTGTTTGTCCTCTTGCATAAAGTTTGGCTTCCAGACCATTTACCTTCTTATTCAAAAGCTTGTTCTCAACCTGCAGTTTATGAACAATTAGTGCAGATTCTTTCTTCTCAAACTCATACTTAGAAACTTTAACTTCAAAATCAGAAATCTTCTTTTCAAAACAATCTACTTGAGATTTAGAATCAGAAGCAGACTTGCGTAAAGAATCAATCAGATCTTTGTTCCCAATAACAGACTTATTGAGTTCAAATATCTTATTGTTCCTTTTAGCAACTCTGTCCTTTTCTTTCTTCAGTTTTACTTGAAGATCATTAAGCTCAACCATCATAGCTTCCATTTTGGTTACAAAATCTTTTTCAGATAAGTTTAATACCTCATCAGTTGTCTCGTCATCTGACTCATCATACTTCACTTCTTTTCCCATAAGACAGAGATGAGTAGTTTCTTCCTTCTCTTCCTCTTCACCTTCTGAATGATCCAGCCAAAATTCGTCCTCAGCCATTAAAGCTATGCCCGCTTCTTGCTGTTTGTCCAGTAGCAGTTTGTTCTGATAATACTGAGAATTACGAATTTTTGGCTTTCGACAATCTTTTGCAAAATGACCAATCTTGCCACAGTTGTAGCATTTGACTGGATCACTTGCTGGCTTTTCTGCAACAGTGTAGTCATTCATGAACTTCTTCCTTTCATTAGGTTTCTTCTCAACATATATGTTCTCTTCATATCTCCTTCCTTCCACCCTTTCTCGGTGTTCATGATTCTTTGAACTTGATGAAGAATACATTTGAGAATTTGATCCCGGCTTCTTGTAGAATTTCTTTTGAAATGCACGGGTCAGTAAAAGCATGGCTTGTTTCAGACTTTCTCCATCATCACCATCTGATTCAGATTCAGACTCAGAACTTGTAAGCACTTTCTTCTTTTTCTTCTTCTCTTTCTTTTCTTTCTTTTTCTCTCCGGCTACCAATGCAATAGGATCGGGAATCTTTTCTGCCTTCTTTTACTCAGCTCTTTTCTCTTCCACTTCTTCTTCATTCTGCCTCAAAGTCTCATAAACCTCATGTAACGGTATGTCATTCAGATCCTTCATTTGTTTCATCCTACGCGTATGCTTCTTCCATTCAGGTTGTAGGACACTTAGGAATTTGACATTATTCTCCAGCTGCTTCTTTTTCACTTTGTTTGTTGTCAGTTCATTCAAAAGCAAGACAAACCGTTCATAAGTTTCTTCCAGGCTTTCATTCTCTTTGGCTTTAAATTCTTCATAACTGTTGATGCAGTTAGCCACTTTCATCTGATTCCCGACCTTGGATCCCATCATCATCTTTTGCAATTGATCCCACATCTTCTTAGCATTTGCTTTGTAACTATCAATCTTGATGTAGATCTCATTCGGAATGCTCTGAAGAAGTAAGGATCTTGCTTGTTTATCTGCTTTGTATCGGCTTTTCTGTTCTTCAGAATACTGAGAGATATCCACTGCCACTGTTTTCATCTTTTGATCTCTTTCCTCAGTACCATCTTCACTATCAGACGAATCATCATCAGGTATTTGAACCGTGATTGGTACCATAGGACCTTCTGTTATTGACAGCATAATATTTTCTCCATTTGCATGTCTGTCTATAAAATCAAGGAATTTGTCTTTCCACTGTTCGTACTCTCCTTTGATCAGAACAGGAGGCTTGACATCAGTGCCAATGGAAAGAGCGTCTTTGGAAGTCATCTTGTTTAAACCTGTTTGAAAAATATATGCAATAAGAAACTAGAAACTGATCGTTAGTCCAAATGAAACAATTAAGAAAATACAGAAAACTTGAAATATAAAATCAGAAATTTTGATCACAACCAGAAATATGTCCCCCTTCGCAGACTTAGTACCGGGTGGGGTCAAGGGGCAACACCCTTGCGGGGTCGAGGGGCAGCACCCCTAGAGAAAAAAAATTCACTATTAAAGGGCATATTATAGTTTTGAAAAATTTGTCTAAGTCCTCCACACTTTGCGCTTCAAGTGGGAAGCGCAAACCCTTACTTTGCGGTTCAAAAGGGAAGCGCAAACCCTTACTTTGCGGTTCAAGAGGCAAACGCAAACCTTGACTTTGCGGTTCAAGAGGCAAACGCAAACCTTGACTTTGCGTTTCAAGTGATTAACGCAAACCTCAACTTCGCGATTGTAGTTACAGACGTAAACCCAACTTCGCGATTGTAGTTACAGACGCAAACTCAACTTTCGCAAACCTTGACAAACACGCGCAAACCTTTGATGAATGAAACGCAAACCTCGATGAATGAAACGCAAATCTTGATGAACACGTGCAAACCTCTAAAACCGATCAAAATCACACCAAAAACTCATTTAAAGCTAGAATTTCAACACTAAACTTTGACAATTCACTAGTCTAAACAACTAGAATACAAACTTAACAACTAATTTCGATCAAATACACAAAAATGTATAAATTGACTCAATTACAGTACACAGAACTCGTGAACTTCGAACTCAACTAAAAACAAAATTAACAATCAAATACAGTGCATTTCTTGAAATCACCTATACAGACTCGATCGATTATGCTATCTGAACAAAATCTAATCGATTACAACTCCAAAAACGCACTAAAACTCATATTTGATTTTTCGCTCAAGAACACAGACGAACTTTCGTATTTTCTTGATTTTTCGATTTGGATCTGCTCTGATACCAATTGTTATTCCCTGAATCTAGTTTCTAATCACAATTAAACAAACAAAACACAAACAAGAATCAATTACCTGTTTGATTTCACTTTCAAATTCAAGATTACAAACTTTCTCTCTCTAGAACTCTCTTTCTCTCTCTAACGTATTCTCTCTCAACTAGACAACTTCTTCCAATCTTACAACTGAATACTTCTCCTGTTTGTTGCTACTGATTACAAAGCAAGGAAACCTATTTATACCTACAACTAATTACAAAGAAAAAAAAATACAAATACAATACATTGACTTTTATTACAAAAGACTTTGACTTTGATGAAAGTTGACTTTCTTCAGCTTTGACTTTCTTGAATGTAACACCCCGAATTTCGTTTGGTTTTGAGAAGAAATGTTAAGGTTATGAGGTTCCTGTTTCTGTCTACCCGTGCGCCCTCCTTCAGGAAAAACGCACGGGTCGTGCGCATGGATCAGGGTGCGAGGCAATGACTTTCGCACGGGCCGTGCGCCATCCCCCTTTGAAAACGCACGGGTCGTGCGCTGTATTGGGAGATATGTAATGCCTTGCTAAAATACCTCATTTTGTTGGATTACTGAGTTTTATCTCAAAACTCAGATATCTTTCTCTCTCTCTCCTCCTTTTCTCTCTTTTTCTCCTTCGATCTTCAAAGGCTCGTTTGGTTGCTAGTTTTCGGTGTTTCTAGCAAGGGGTCGGTGTTTTAAGCTTCACCTCTACGTCGTGATCGTTATCTGGTTTTCCGGGTTTTATTCTGAAAACCTACCGGTGAGTTCCTACTACCATTTTACAAACTTTATACATGTCAAAACTCTTATTTGCGAAATCCAAAGTATTTCTACGGTATGATTTCATGTTCTCTACATTTTGATATAAATGAAGTTTTTAGTGATTTTTGGGGTTACCGATCAGTTTTGACTAAAATGACGGGTTCCGCCTTATTAAAGTAAAATGATGTTTTACTTGCACATTATGTGGATATGTGAAAATAATGTTTATGAACTCATTTTAATGATTTTCATTCTTACCAAAAGTTGAACTGGAAATGACATTTTGTTTATGAAAATGTGTTTATACCATATGTTTAGTTATGGTTGGCCACATATGTTGTTGTAACGAGTCTGTACCATTACTAGTGGATCCCTAGGTTTTGAGTCGACTGTATTATTGGGAGGTCATATTCCCCATTTTGTAACTATGGATGCATATGTTCCTAGAGGGCAACTTGGTACGGTTATGTGAGGCCAGATACTAGCCATGGTTCGTAGTGATCCTAGTGAAGGAGTATACATTGGTTTTGCTTGGGGGCGCGATCTCACATCGTAGCACGGACCTATGTGTTCGTATCCTTGGATTCCAAGTGTTTAGCTCATAACTCGGATTTTGACCTACTTAGTGTTACGCCACCATCCTTGGTAAAATGGTCCTTTTGTCATCATATATTGAGTTTTGGACCGAAAAGGCCCGGTCGTGGCGAAATGTTATCTTGATGAATTAAACCTTTATGAAAAGATTTCCCTATGATACTGATGTTTGTATCTTTTGAGCTTTATAAACTGTATGTTCTCACCAGGCTTAAAGTCTGACACTTTTTCTCAAATGATGTGTATAACAGGTTTCCTTTAGCGGTGGGTTGCCGGGGTTTTGAGAGACGGGTTTGGTCTCGAGGCATTTTGAGATGACTAGTATTGTTTCAGGGAATTTGTTAAGTCCCATTCTTTTGGTATATTATGGATTGTCAACTGATGTAATCTTGATATAGGTGTCTAGATTAGTTTGTTGACAAACTCTTTATCGATTCAGGTTTTTGTAAAGTCTTAAGGACTGATCCCCTTCTTGGGAGTTTATTATCAATACGAATGTCATGTTGCCAGGTTTTTCAGGTTTTAATTTACTCTGATTTTTAGGGTGTTACAGGTTGGTATCAGAGCTCTAGTTTAAGCGAACTAGGCATGAATGTAAGATGCCTAGACTTAGACTAAGTATGCTAAGAATTGATCTGCGAGATTTGGGTAGAGCTTCTAAGATGGGTTAGTCTTAGAGTCAACGGAAAGTGCGTTTATCAGGCGTTGTGGTGATCGTGACGAGAACCCTTATGTGTTATATGTTCATAATCTCACTTAGCTAATGTTATTATGAGGATATCGTACGTAAGCGTACTTGAATTTCTATTTCTATAACGATTGGTAATGTGGTAGTACGTTTCCTTTGTGTTTATTCAATCTCTCTCTTATCTCTTTCTCTGTTCTGTGAAGCAGTTCAGTAATGGTGAATACGCGTGATAGACCGCGTACGCGTGTTGATGGTCTGGAAGCGACAGCCTCCACCGCTGATCAGCCAGAAGGAGTTGAGGTTGTCGTGCGTCCACCAGTTCAACAAATACTAGGTGGGGGGCCAGGGGTCATTCCGCGTGTGGACCTGGCTTCGTCCCACCCAGTAATCAGGGATGCTAGTTCCTCGTCCGAGTTGATGGCCAGCATGATGTTGGCAATGAGGGAAGAGATGGCAAAGCAGCAAGAGTTTCTGCTGAAAGTGATTGAGGACCGCGATGTGAACAATCGTAGAAGTGAGACGGTTGTGGAAAACATCGTAGCAGGTTCTGGAGGCGCTGGTACAGGGGTCAGGGTTGAGGAACGCAGGATTGTTAATGCTCCAGGAAGTGGGAAAAGTTGTTCCTACAAGTCCTTTCTGGGTTGCGGACCACCAGAGTTCTCTGGTTCCGATAACCCAATTATATGTGTGAAGTGGATCCGAGCGGTTGAGCAAGCTTTTGGCTCTTTTGAGTGCGGAGATGATCAGAGAGTGCGGTTCGGTACCCAACTGCTGAGGGATACGGCACTCATTTGGTGGAATGTCATCCAATCCACCCTACCTACTACTGTGTTGGCTCAGTTGTCTTGGGCCGAATTCAAGGAAAAGCTGTTAGAAGAATTCTGCAACGAAAGAACAATGTACCGAATTGAGAAAGAATTCTGGTCTCTGGTAAAGGGAAGCCTGACGGTGAGGGAGTACACCCGTCAGTTCATGGAGAAGCTTGATCTGGTAGGGCACGCTGCCCCAACAGAGAAGGATAAGATGAAGGCCTATCTGAATGGCCTACCTGCGGACATGCAACCTATGGTCCACAATTCTAAAGCTTCTAACCTCCGTGAGATGATTGAAGAAGCTCAGTACATGGAAGAGATGTTCGCAAGGAACAAAGTTGAGAAAGCCGTAGTGGTGACTGATAAGAGAAAGTGGGAGAGCAATTCTGCTCACCCCAAGAGATCACGACCTTTTGGCGGAAACCGAAACTTCAGCAATCAGCAGGAAGCTAGGTGGTGCCACAAGTGTCGAACCAAACACCACGGTGACTGTTTTACCACTGCTCAAACTTGTTATAAGTGTGGGAAGCTTGGTCACACATTCAGAGATTGCCCGGTCAAAGGACTCGTCTGTTATGAGTGCAAGGCACCAGGGCATGTGAGAAGAGATTGCCCGAAGCTTGTGTCGGGTAGCATGCCAGCAAGGAAGGAGAACCCGCCGAAGGTTTCGGGTCGAGCATTTCAGATGACGACCGAAGAGGCCAGGGCATCTGCTGACGTGGTATCGGGTACTTTCCTTATAAACTCTGTACCTGCTCGTATTTTGTTCGATACGGGTGCTAGTTTCTCTTTCGTATCTGAATTGTTCCGTCAGAAAATTTCTATGCCCACTACTAGTCTTGAGGATGCATTAGTGGTAGAAATAGTCGATGGTAGTCAAGTTCTGATCCACGAGGTTATGAAGCAGTGTACTCTTAGTATCGAAGGGAGAGAATTCTCGATCGATCTACTGCCGATGTTAATCGGGGGTTTTGATGTAGTGGTCGGCATGGATTGGTTGTCAAACAATCATGTCGAGATCGTATGTTCCAAGAAGTTGATTCGACTTCCCAACCCCTCTGGCGAAGTCGTTGTCATCTATGGTGAAAAGAGAAAGGGTGAAGTGGCAATAATCACAATGGAAAAGGCACGCAAGTGCTTAGTAAAAGGATGTTCGTCATTCCTAGCCTACGTGATCGATGCCAAGTTAAAGAAATCAAAGCTGGAAGATGTGAAGATCGTGCGTGAGTTTCCAGACGTCTTTCCGGACGACTTGCCCGGGTTACCACCCGATCGTCAGGTTGAGTTTCGGATTGATCTTGTGCCTGGAGCAGCACCAATTGCTAAAGCTCCTTACCGTTTAGCACCATCGGAGATGCAAGAAATGATGGCACAACTCCAAGAGCTTTTGGAGAAGGGCTTTATAAGACCGTGTTCGTCACCCTGGGGAGCTCCGGTCTTGTTTGTAAAGAAGAAAGATGGCACAATGAGAATGTGCATTGACTATCGTGAGTTGAATAAAGCTACAGTAAAGAACAGATATCCGCTTCCGAGAATAGACGACTTGTTCGATCAACTTCAAGGAGCGGGTTGTTTTTCCAAAATCGACTTACGTTCTGGTTATCACCAAGTGAAGGTGAGAGAAGATGATGTTCCGAAGACAGCTTTCAGAACGCGTTACGGCCATTACGAATTTCTTGTAATGCCTTTTGGTCTAACGAACGCACCAGCTGTGTTTATGGATTTAATGAATAGAGTATGCCGACCATTCCTCGACAAGTTGGTCATTGTATTCATTGATGACATACTCATGTACTCCAAGAGTGAGTCAGAGCACGAGCAACATTTACGTGAAGTTCTGGAAGTGTTGAGAAAAGAAAGGTTGTACGCCAAATTTTCCAAGTGCGACTTTTGGCTTAAAGAAGTACAGTTTCTGGGTCACGTAGTCACTCGGGTCGGAGTGAAAGTAGACCCCTCCAATTTTGAAGCTATGATGAATTGGGAGCCTCCTAAGAGTCCGTCCGAGATCCGAAGTTTCTTGGGTCTGGCGGGATACTACAGGAGATTTATCCAAGACTTTTCAAAGATCGCTTCTTCCTTGACAGTTCTGACTCGGAAGAATGTGAAGTTTGAATGGACTGAAGCCCAAGAGAAGGCGTTCCGGATCCTTCAAAAGAAGTTGTGTGAAGCTCCGATCTTGACGTTACCTGAAGGGTCGGAAGATTTTGTGGTATACAGCGACGCTTCAAAGATGGGATTGGGTTGTGTGTTGATGCAACGAGGCAAGGTGATCGCTTATGCCTCGAGGCAGCTTAAGATACACGAGCAGAATTATCCAACCCATGATCTGGAGTTAGCAGCGGTGGTGTTCGCTTTGAAACTTTGGCGACATTACCTCTACGGCACGAAATGCACACTATACACGGATCACAAGAGCCTGAAATATGTCTTTGATCAGAAAGAGTTGAATATGAGACAAAGGCGGTGGCTCGAGTTGCTCAAAGATTACGACTGTGAATTGCTTTACCATCCCGGTAAGGCGAACGTGGTGGCTGATGCGTTAAGTCGGAAGGACTATAGCGGAAGTATTCGAGCTACCCATTCGAGAATCGAGCTAGTGTCTAGTCTTGTTGAGAAGATCAAGACATCACAGGTGTAAGCACTGTTAGAAGAGAATCTAAAAGATGAAGTCATGACGAAGCAGCGTTTACTCTTAACGGAAGATAGCCGTGGAGTAAAATTGTTCAGCGGTCGTGTATGGGTACCCAAGCTTGGGGGTAGCCGTGATCTGTTGCTAGAGGATGCCCACAAGTCCAAGTATTCTATTCATCTGGGGAGTACAAAGATGTACAGGGATTTGAAGTTGCACTACTGGTGGCCGGTAATGAAACTTGATGTGGCGTGTTACGTTGAGCGTTGTGTGACGTGTTCGCAAGTTAAGGCCGAGCATCAGCGACCATATGGGAGTCTTCAGTCTTTAGAGATTCCCGAGTGGAAGTGGGAGCATATCACTATGGACTTCGTGACAAAGTTACCTAAAACTCTTCGAGGTCACGATACCATTTGGGTGGTAGTTGACAGATTGACAAAAAGCGCTCACTTCTTGGCTATGCGCGAGACTCTACCGATGGATAAGTTAGCAAAGCTTTATATCGATGAGGTGGTCTCGAGGCACGACATACCATTGTCAATCGTGTCGGATCGCGACAGTCGGTTCACTTCGAACTTCTGGGATGGGTTTCAGAAAGAGCTTGGTACACGAGTTAAGTTGAGTACGGCTTATCATCCGCAAACCGACGAGTAGAGCGAGCGAACGATACAAACATTGGAAGACATGTTGAGGT